>OY748308.1:328669-592083 GCA_963556515.1 Nudaria mundana | reverse complement strand
CCAGTTAATAATACTCGCACGGCAAAGGTTATGCATGTCACCTCAGGCACCACTTGTAGCTTTTGTAATGAAAGTCATAAATTGATAAATTGTAAGAAGTTTGCAAAGCAAAATGTGGAGACTCGTCGTGCCTTTGTCCAGACCAGTAAGTTATGCTTCAACTGTTTGGGTCCGAACCATTCAGTGTTTTCGTGTCGTTATACTACCAATTGTCGCATTTGCAAGAAGAGACATCACTCTCTTCTCCACCCAAATTCAGTCTCGAGAAGTGATCACACCAGCGGTGATCAACCAATAGATAGTGCAGATAATGCTGCCACCACACTATCTAATTCACAGGGCGAGTCATCAAAAATTGTATCCTGTTTCTCTAATATAAACAGTCAAGTGTTATTGGCCACTGCCATGATAAAGGTGGAATCAAGAACGGGTACTTTCATCTTAAAATCGCTTCTAGACCAAGGATCTCAAGCATCCTTTATTACCGAAGCAGCAGTACAGAAGCTTGGTCTAAGAAGGACTCCGAACAAGAGCTGTATATCAGGACTTGGCGGTGACCAGACTGCAACATTACAGTCTAGATGGTATGTAACTATCAAGGTTCAGTCACGCCATGATCCCAACTTTTTTGTTGAAGTAAATGCTCACGTTCTCAACAAATTAACATCACTTCTTCCCGATAAAGAGATTGTTTTCCATACATTGCCAACCCATTTTTCAGACTTGCAATTGGCGGATCCACAGTTCAATGTCCCGAACAAAATTGACATTCTGCTGGGAGCAGAAGTGTATGGGGAGATATTAATGGAAGGCGTAATCAAAGGTCCACCTGGTCTTCCTATAGCGCAAAACACCAGGCTGGGTTGGATCCTTTCCGGAAGCGTATTTTCATCAATGCAAAATAATAACATTATTGCCATGCACACACAGGTATCCATCGACGACCTGTTAAAAAAGTTTTGGGAGCTAGAAGAGCCCACTTCTAGCGGGCAGGGACTTTTATCAGAAGAAGAACAGGCCAGTGAAAACTTCTTTTTAAAAACCTATAAAAGAGATTCAACAGGCCGCTATGTGGTAAGGTTGCCCTTTAAGTCAAGTGATCCCGGTTGCCAGTACGGAAACTCGTACGAAATTGCTCGGAAACGGTTTCATTTTTTAGAAAAAAGGTTGCTACATAATCGTTCGAATATTCAGTCTGTAATTCAAGAGAATTACAGACTGAATATTCGAACGTCGTCGATGAATACTTGTCACTCGGTCATATGGAAATTGTTCCAGAAGCCGAGATGGGGAAGTCTACTGCGGTGTATCTACCACATCATGCTGTAATCAGAAATGATAAAACCACAACTAAGGTTCGAGTAGTGTTTGACGCATCTTGTACATTGAATAATGGAACTTCTCTAAACAAGGATATGATGGTTGGGCCTACCCTTCAGGCGGAGTTAAGGCATATCATTATGCGCTGGCGTTGCTATCCAATATGCCTTGTTTCTGATATAGTCAAAATGTACAGGCAAGTGAAGGTTGCTGAAGACGATGTTGATTTTCAACGCCTGTTGTGGCGAAAGAGTATGAATTCAGAACTTCAACATCTAAGATTATTAAGAGTTACGTTTGGTACATCCTCTGCACCGTACTTGGCTGTACGTACTTTGCAACAGCTTGCGCCTGATGAAGGTCATAATTACCCCTTAGCCGCAGAAAGAGTTCTAAGGGATTTTTATATAGACGACCTCATGTCGGGTTGTGAAAGCCTAGAAGAAGGTATTCAAATCTACCACCAAATGAATGAACTTCTTGGCCATGGGGGTTTTGAGCTTCAGAAGTGGACAAGTAACGATGATAATTTACTGCATAAGATAGAAGAAGGCAAAGGTATAATAAAAGAAAACATAGAAATGAAAGTAGATACAATTATGAAAATATTAGGATTATCGTGGAACCGATCAAATGATGAATTTCAGTATACTGTCCAGCTTCCTCCGCTCGAAACACCTGTGACGAAACGTAAGGTAATCTCGGATATTGCGAAACTCTATGATCCGCTTGGTTGGCTTGTGCCAGTAATTACCACTGGAAAGAGTTTCATTCAGCAGATATGGCTTTCCGGCGTAGGTTGGGATGATCAAATTCCATCTGATATATTGAAAAGCTGGATTGCATATCGTCAAACCCTCGTTCATCTCACTACTTTTCGGCTTCCAAGATGGATTGGAACACGCAAAGATAATGTTCACAAGGAATTACAAGGGTTTTCTGACGCGAGTAACTTCGCTTATGCTGCCGTTGTCTACATCCGAACAGTAACGAGTGATGGTGAAGTCTGTGTTAATTTAATCGTTTCTAAATCAAGACTTGCGCCTGTTAAACAAGTATCGATACCTCGACTGGAGCTATGTGGCGCTGTCCTATTGGCCAACCTGCTCAAGGAAATATCAGAGGTATTGGAAGTTTCAAAGAAGAACATCCACGCCTGGACTGACTCCAGTGTTGTCCTGGACTGGTTGAATAGCCATCCAAGTAAGTGGAAAACTTTTGTCGCAAATAGGGTTTCTGAGATACTGAACTTGGTGGACAACAGCCAGTGGTCGCACGTTAAGTCAGAAGATAACCCAGCAGATTGTGCATCGACTTCTCAAAACTAGAAATATGGAGTAATGGCCCGAAGTGGCTACAAAAAACTACAGTCCACTATAGTAAGGGAAATTTTAAGAAAACTGAGTTAGAAGTGAAGAAAAGCAAGGTCTTATGTCATTTAAGTACTGATAGCGACAGTTTAGAATTAATGTCGAGATTTTCAAGTTTAAAAAGACTCATCAGAGTTATATCATATTGTAAAAGGTTCCTCAAAATTACTAAGGTACCTAGTACCAATACTGCAAGTTGGCTAACATTTAAGGAAATGAAGGAGTCTTTGCTTACCTGCATACAGCTGTGCGAAAGAACATATTTTCTAGAAGAAATGGAAAGTTTGCAAAAATATGGTAAGGTAAATAAAAACAGTCAACTTACGTCTCTTAATCCGTTCATTGACGGAGTAGGAGTCCTCAGGGTTGGGGGGCGATTGCGCAATGCTAACGTGCTAGAAGAAATGAAGCATCCAATACTACTGCCTTGTAAGGCGCATTTGACTCAGCTCATTGTTGCGGACGCTCATGAACGTACTCTACATGGCGGTCCTCAATTAATGCTCAACTATCTGAGAACGCAATATTGGATTGTTAAGGCAAAAAATCTTGTACGGCAACATGTTCGAAAGTGCGTAGCCTGTGTTCGTCATTCAGCACCGACGTCCCACCAGTTAATGGGCCAACTTCCAACCGCTCGCGTTACTGCTTGCCGGCCTTTCCACCAAAGTGGCGTAGACTACGCAGGACTTATTCTTATCAGATCGTCAAGGGGACGTGGTATTCGCTCCACAAAAGGATACATCTGCCTGTTCATCTGCATGGCCACTCGGGCAATTCATCTTGAAGTAGTAAGTGACTTGGCTTCAAGCGCGTTTTTAGCGGCTTTTAAACGTTTTGTTGCGCGTAGAGGCCATTGTGCGGATTTGTGGAGTGACAATGGCACCAATTTTGTTGGAGCAAATAGGGAGTTGCAGAAATTGCTCGATCTGGAAGGTTCACTTGTTGCAGCTGATGTGGCTAATTTCTTAGAGACGAATGGCACAACCTGGCATTTTATCCCCCCCCCAGTCCCCAAATTTCGGAGGACTGTGGGAAGCTGGAATACGAGCCACAAAACATCACTTGAAAAGAGTGATCGCCAATAGCACACTGACGTTCGAAGAAATGGCTACTCTTTTATGTCAGATTGAAGCTTGCCTTAATTCGCGACCCATCACTCAGGTGAGCTCTACCGGTCCAGAAGACCCGTATCCGCTCACCCCGGGACACTTTCTCGTAGGTGAACCACTAATGCTGGTACCAGATGCGAATTACGAGCCAGAAAACATTAGTACTCTCAAACGCTGGCACTTCACTCAGCGCCTGGTCCAAGATTTTTGGCGTAGATGGTCGCACGAGTATCTTACTCAACTTCAACACCGTTATAAATGGTCATACATCTCCCCAGAGCCAAAGGTAGGCGACGTTGTATTGGTAAAGGAGGACGACCTCCCGCCAGCCCGGTGGTTATATGGAATAATAACGCAGAAGCATGCTGGTCTGGACAATCTCACGCGAGTGGTATCCTTAAAATATAAAGGGTCTATAACTAAAAGACCAATTTCTAAACTCATTATATTACCACTCTCTAATGAATAACTTGTGTATGTATTCAATTTCTTTATTGTTTATTTGTATAGAGGTAGATGTTTTATGTATAATTTAGTCTTAAATTTACATCTACTTAAGCTGCACCCTGTACGGTGGGGTTAGTAGACCATATAGTTTTTAATTTTTTATGGACATCGTCCATGGTGGCCGGAATGTCTAGTTGTGTAATTATAATATGTTAGTTAGTTCAACACCTCACCAATAGATGGCGCTATATGATTTACCTAAATCACGATAGTAAAGTTTACTGTCACTACATATGTATGTACCAAAGTTCATGGATTAAATCACTTTGTCCTGAGCCTAGTGTTTTTCTTGGGTGAATACCTGAAATACCTGGCGACTCGAGCGGGACGTTTTTGGGAACTGGACAGAACCCTTCCTGCGCGAGTCCGATTCGCACTTGGCCTTGGATTTTTTATAACCCTAATGAAGATTCTTATAGACCTGTTGAAATCCAGTTAATTGTGATCCAACCTGCGCTGCGGTCCTAGGGGAGCCGCCTTATATCAACATTCCCAGACTGTTTGTCAGAAAGCATCAAAACCTGTTCTCTAAAGTGTGTGACCATAAGTCCTATATGTCTAGAGATGTAACTAACTCGTTGCACCAAAGTCTAACAGCACCCTTAACCAGAATAATTGTAGTAGCATGGCAATCAGAGTATATAACAAGTTTTTTTTTTTTAATTCTGCGGCCCAAGGCCGCGGCCGCTCTAACGTCCGTTGCCGGCCATCTCTGGTTACAAGCAGAACGTATTTCCAGTGGCGCCCGGCGGACTTTGACCACCTCTGTGGGGGTTTGGTCGGGATGAGAATCCCGCGTCGTTGGGGTAGGGTTTAATCCCGCGTCAGTGAGTGAATCTGGTTGCGTGCTATGGGGCAAAGACCCGCAGTACGCAACCCTTCTAGCCTGCTTCTGTAATGACGACGGGTGGCGATCCCGCCGTCCTCAGGCCCCGATCATGGAGGTCGATGGTCTTGGGCGTAGATGAGTCTACGGCACCCACGTGAGGTCACCATGCTGCCTCTGCAGCCAATCGTCCATGATCAGTCTCACCGCCGCGATGATGGTGGTGGTGGTGGTACCCCCCTTGGGTTGCTCAAGTCGCACCCTCCATGACTCCATGAGATCCTGGCGGAGTTGGGACCGCTGGTCCTCGATTTCTCGAGACGGAAGCCTGTGGTCCCGCTCCAGCGCCTCCCTGCGCCATTGGAACAATGACGCAAGGGCTCTCGCTTCCAGGTCCCATGGAGGGGTCCCGGCTAGGAGACATGCAGCCTTTCCGGAGATCGTGCGGTACCCCCTTATTGTTTTGACGGCCAAGGTCCTCAACGGTCTATTGAGGAGCGGTGAGTTATTGGCCGTCAACCTCGCCGCCCATACGGGAGTCCCGTATAGGGCCATACTCCGCACGATCCCCAGGTACAGTCTCCTGCAGGAAGCGTTGCGTCCCTTTAGGTTGGGCATCAGACGCGAAAGCGCGACCGATGCCTGCGTCACCTTGGGTATATAATAAGTTACCCAAAGTTTTGAGTGAATTGCCAGGGCCAAATTATTTATTCAATGAAAATATTTTGGGAATATAAAAATGAAAGAAACATTAGTGACACGCATATATTTACAGTGAGGACATTGGTATGGTACTTAATTAAATTTAAGATATAGTAAAGGGACATTTAAGTCGCCCATCTTCTGCAAAGTTCCAGCGAAAATTGAATTCAGATCAACTGGAAGAATTTCAGAGGTTTGCAAAAATAGGTAATATTTGACATTATTATATTGATTTAGTTTTAAGAAGTTGAAGACTGTTACGATGTGCATACATCGATATTGCACATTTTGCGTTTGGTCACAACACTGGTTTAGAACTTACCAGAATGTTAGCGGACCGGTTCAAGCAATGAGAAATTCCTTAGTTCATTGTTCAAGGTACCGGTCAAGATCATACCGATAACGATTCGGCCGTTTAACCAGTGACGGGGCGCATCGATACGTGGAGCGTCGCGACTCTAGACACCAATAGGCGGAGCCTATATAATTTTATTGTCGAACCGAGGTTATATAAGCCAGCGCAGTCCGGTCGGAGACACAAAAAATTAGCATAATAGAAATCTGATCTACGCACAACTGTCGTAACCACCGTTAACGAAATATTAAATTATAACATTTAAAATAAACCAAGTTATTACGACAAAATATTATGATTAATAGTGGTGCAGTTAATTGTGATTCCCGGAAATACGGGGTAAGTGCTGTGAACAGATTAGCTTACGTATAACGTCCCCCGCGCGATCTATAATTAGAATATTACCAAATAACTATTTCATAGATTAACTTCATAGATTATTAGTAACCTAAAGCCACCTATAACTGTTTAGATTAGAGCCACGGTCATTGAGTTTCAATCGCGTTTAATGTAAATAGCTATTTTATAAACTTTTACCGAAGTAACTATCCAAATCAGACGATGCTGAATTTCTTGCCACAAAATGTATGAGAAAACATTTAAACGGGGAAGTTAAAATTACTCCACGCTTAAATGCGATAATTATATTATGTATTGTATATGTATATGTGTGGTATACGTAAATACTTATTTTATAAACTTGTAGGGGATGCTAGAATATAATAACATTGCCCTGTCGGGTGTAATGATAAATTTTTAGCAATATTAATACATAAAATTCTCTTAAGGGCTATTCACCTACGGCCTTAAGCAGTAATTTATATTATTATAATTATATTTTGTGAATATCCCGAAGGAGAATCCGGGTTGAGAAAATACATCTACCCGACATATTTTATTGTGAAGCCGTACCATTTAGGGCGCGGCCTTAAGCGGGAAACCGTTAATTTTCAAAATTTTTATTATTGGATAACGTAAAGTCAAATACCTGGATCATATTCCACCTATCTGGAATATTCACTATTATTTAATATTGTATTATCGAGACGGCCATTGAGGGACCGTCATTTTAGGGTTCCCTAGTCTAGTGAACCATAGTAAAGTTTCAATTGTTAGATGGGAATTACGCATAACGCAGACTCTTTAGGAACTTCGTCTTCGATACGTAATAGGTAGAAAAGTAGTCTTTTGAAATGTACCCACATTTGTGTTGAGCTTATAGCTAAAATTTATTATTTTATTATTAGTTAATTATTGCATTGAGACTTTCTGCCGCCGGTCGGAGACCGATATATAGGAATGGGCCAACCACCTGTCTGTGTTTTCCTTGTTCCCATGTTTGTGCTATCCTGTGTTATGTGTAACCTTGCCGTGTACCCTCATGTAAATAATTGTGCAGCGCGTCCGACAACTAGGGAACCTGTACGGCGATTTACGTGTGGGGCCTACGGCAAGCGGTGCCGAGCCGGTATCTAATCCGTTGCTTGTGTCAATTCCAGAACTACCTTGGGGCTTAGAAAAGCCAATTTGTGAAGATTCTTATTGCTGAGCAACCTGAAGCTGCGCCGTCGCTCCGTGGCCTTCGACCCGGAGCATCTCGGCCTGTTAAGAACAAGATTAATTGGAGGACACCAGCGGATCCTGCCGGCTGACCGCCGTCGCCTGTAGACCCAAAGTTAAGTGCACCGGGCACTTCCGTAAACAGTATATGTGATCCTATTCGACCGACACACTATTAGCTACTAGTATTGTATAAACCCTAGGTTCCCTGCTAATAAAGTAACGTCAATTGTTTTATGTCGTTTTAATTGTACTTCCTAGCAGGGGCCGTATCACTGGCGCCCGAACTAAAAATAAAGTGTGTCGTAGGTAGGATCACAAATATATTACTGTGAGCTGATGCGCTATTGTATGTGTGTAAGTGTGTCTACTTTTGTGCCCTCCTCCTGAACTGGGTCGGGAGCAAAAGAAAAACGTCGAAGCCATCCAGTTGCCTCTCAATTTCTTTAAGGTTAGGCAGGTGGTAAAAGCCCACCAAAAACCTTGGGCCTTATTTAAGGACCCACATTCTTTTTTCTTTTCTTTTTTTTTTCTTAGATTTTTCAAAATTTTTATAAGGCGCAAGGGTAGACGCAAACGAATTTTGTTCTCGATTTTATTTTTCATGCTGATTTTGTGTATGTAAATTCCAGCAGACTCAACGGTCGCTGTATATTTTTAAAATTTTAGCTACCCACATTGGTATTGCAAATTATAAATTTTATTTTCGACAACTGTTTAAATTTAAATTTTCTAAAGATTGCTTTGTCTTGAGTATAGCATACCGAAACGGTTGCTATTTAAATAATTAGGCGATTGTAATAATATTTTGTGGTAAAGATTTTCAGCATTCGCATTATTATTAGTAATCTTGTTGAACGTAAGTCTGATATATATATACATATTTAGTTTAAATCTCTCAGTTAGCCCATTATCGAACCATGTCGGAACGTAAAATAAAGTACCTACAGTTAAATAAGGCGGAGATAGTCTATGAATTGACTATTAGGGGTGTGGAACCCAAGGATAGAATAAATGATCTGAAAATTCAAATGCAAAAAGCGAAGGACGAATATCAGGCGCACTCGATTACGGAATCGAACTACCCTCTGGCAGAGGATTTGTTATGAGTGGAAGCCACACTTTCGCGAATTAAGGAAGGGTTGGACGTGCTGGCGGCGGAGCCGGACGCGGACCATAGACCACTGTACGAGCGGACAGGTAGTGCCTTGAACCACATTTATTTTAGGTTAGGTAGAGCAACGAAGCCCGCCTCGAAAGAGGTTTTAGGAATTTTTGATAGCTATTCGTCGCGTTTCGTGGTTCTGCCAAAGCCCCCCGCACTCAGGAGCCCCGCGCTTAGGTCACCATATTCAGTAGAACAAAACCCGTTCTCGTTCGACAAAACGCCCCAGGTAGCACCCATGATAGTGGTGGACGAGCCAGCCCCTAACGCAGATATTACACCCGTCGAGCGGATCAAGGTAACATGCGACCGCTCCGCTGCCCTTGACATAGTTAAAATCAAATTTGATGGAAAGGGTTGTGGCCGTGCGTTCTTGGAACGTATGGAGGAGGTGCGCTCGGCGAGGGAGATAAGCGACAGGAAATTGTTAGGGTTAGCGACTGAATTCTTCACAGGCGATGCGCTCCATTGGTTCCGTAGCATTAGGTCGTCTATTTCAACATGGCAGCAACTGAGAGAAGCTTTGTTGGAGGACTTCGATCCTTCAAATTATGATGTTAGGTTCCTTGAGGAAATTCGTGGGAGGACCCAGGGAGAGCAGTATAGTGATTTATCTCGCCATCATGCAAGGCATGTTCGCTATACTCTCCACGCCACTGTCGGAGGCTCAGCAGTTACACATAATATTCCAGAATATTAGGCCGTGCTACGACGTCTTCATTGCAGGTGGTCCTCCTATTGCATCCCTACGGGAATTGAAGCAGAAATGCAAGACTTACGAGTTCTCCCAGGCGCGCCGCAGCGCCTTTAAGGAGCCGACGCATCCAACAATGGCCCCGGAGTTTAATTATCAATCCACCAAAAAGGACAAGGGGAAACCATTGGTTCACGCGGGAGTGTCAGCAATGGCAGAGCTGCCAGTTGGGCGACGGGTCCATTGCTTCGGCTGCGGAAAAGGTGGGGTCACTAAGCGCAACTGCCTAGATTGCGCGCCGGGTTACGTGTCTGTTACAGGGAAAGTTTTTATCCCATCTTGCGTAAAATGCGGTAGGAGAGGAGTCGCATATAAGAACTGCGACACCTGCAAGGGTGGAGCGTCTTCGACCGTGGTTAACCTCCCTGATAAACTACCAAAAAACTAGTGTCAGAAGATCGAAGGGGAACTAATAAATTTGATAGTGAGTCCTGGAAGCAGTGGCTCACAACATAAGAATTTTTTTTTAAACTTATCATGTCTCCTCGATCTTCGACAGTAGGCCTCGTAACGACCCTCGCCCTTATGTAAAGGTGTCTCTCCCAACGTGCAACAGCGAGAAAATTTATGGATTGTTGGATTCGGGTTCTGCCGTATCCATTATAGGTCGTAACGCACATACACAGTTGATAAAGTACGGCGTAAGACTTAATGAGGAGCAGCGAATATCAATCGCAACGGCTTCAGGACAGGCATATAATTCCATAGGTTCGATATCGTTGCCGGTTTCGTTCGAGAGCGACACCAAATATATTTTATTCCATATTATACCCAGCATTGATTCCCTTATGATTTTAGGGATCGACTTTTGGAAAATTTTTAATAAATGTCCTAAATTTTTATCGTTAATAGATTTTCATGTGGACTCCGATCTTAAGGTAGCATCCTTAGATGCACTATCACATCAGGCCAGCCACGTCAACCCGTATGCTGCTCTCTCATCCACGGAAAGGGTCATAGCCGATAGAGTTATCAAGGATTTCCAGTCCGTTTCTTTCGACTCCATCGGGTTGGGTAGAACTACCGTCATCACACATAGAATAGACACAGGTGATTCGCCTCCCATTAGACAGCGTTCAAAATAAAATAAAATAAAATAACGTTTATTATCTTTCAAATTTTCAGAAAATTATTTAGATCCGTCAGAAGTTGGTGTGACTCTACCGAGGGTTCCAAAATGCAACGAGACTGAGAAGAGCCCTCAAGAAACTCAGCTCGGCTTTTTTCAAAATATTTATCTTAAATTTAATACAGAGTTATTTAGAAAGGAGCAATTCGTTACGTTGTTACAACCAGGCCGCCTTGTCATCTAAGAAATAATTAATACTATAATAAGCTTTATGGCACAATTTACTTTTTATTAGTTTTTTAAATTTATTGACAGATAAATTTGCTATTTCGGTTGGCAATGTATTGTACATGCGAATAAAGTTCCCCGCAAAAGAATTACTCACTTTATGAAGCCTAAATTTAGGAACAGCCAGTTTATCCTTATTTCTTAAGTTTAGATTATGATTATCACTATTTTTCACAAACTTACTTTTGTTCTTGTGGGTATACAATAAAATTTCATAAATATACTGTGAATACACTGTAAGGATGTTAATATGCTTAAACTTATCTCTTAATGACTCCCGAGACCCCATTCCATAGATAGTCCGGATAGCCCTCTTCTGCAACACAAAGATGCATTCAATATCGGCAGCGTTACCCCACAGTAGTATGCCATATGTCATGAAACTGTGGAAGTAGCTGAAGTAGACAAGACGCGCCGTTTTAATGTCTGTAAGTTGTCGGATCTTTTTGACAGCATAGGCTGCTGAACTAAGCCTGGCCGAAATTTTCCCGATATGAGGCCCCATTGCAATTTGGAGTCTAACGTTATGCCCAGAAAGACAGTGTCATCGACCAGTTCTATTATATCATCCCTAACCTTAACACTGGTTTTAACAAGTCTTACATTAGGTAAGGTGAATCTTACACATTTAAGGAATCAAATTTTATAGTAGGTATGAGGTTTGTAAGAAAAGATAGGCTTATTGCATAAACAATATAAAGAAAGGTTGAAAAATGAAATGTTATTTGTTCCTGTGAATCACAAAGAAAGAACCAACATGCTAAACTATAACAGTATAGTAATATACATCTTCCTCTTTGATCACATTTTCTGATAAGTAGGTAACCCTTTTAACACAACATTAGAAAAATATGTGAGGTCAGATGGTGCATCGTTAACACATTAGAAGATTACTAAACTTGTAAACAAAACTTGTAATGGGATTAGGTATTAATAATATAATATTATTATTTCGTTTATTCCTTAACATTCTTATTTTATACATTTTTAAATACATTTATAAAAAAAAACAAATACATTTAAAAATATAAAAAATAGTGATCCACCAGTAGCGGAGTAGGACCCAAACTACCGGCGGTGGAGGCTACAGACTAAGAAACCTCCTAACAATACGGCACGTGTCGAGGATAACAGCCTTCTGAATCTGACTCTTGATCCAACAATCTAACGAGAGTCTCTTGAGGTGTTGATCGAGACTCTTCGCTATTAATCCGTTTGCCGAAACGACCACCGGGACAATGATCGTCGAGTCTACGTCCCACATGGCGGTTATCTCGAAGGACAGATCAAGGTATTTACTAAGTTTGTCTTTCTCTGCCTTCACGAGATTTTCGTCATGCGGGACGGCGATATCGACGAGCACTGCCCGACGCTGGGTCCGATCAACCAACACGATATCGGGCCTATTGGCAACAATAGTCCTGTCCGTGATGATTGATCGGTCCCAGTAGAGCAATGCACGACCATTCTCAAGAACTGGCACTGGTGTGTACTTACTTATAGTACGGTACTTCAAACTCAATAAGGCCATATTGAAGAGCAAGTTGCTGGTGGATGATCCTGGCTACTTGATTCTGCCTATGCAAGTACTCGGTGTTAGCAAGATACGAACAACCGGAAATAATATGGCGAAGTGATTCACCAGGACGGTGGCATGCTCGACAAATGTCGACCGTACCGTCCTTCATGATGTATTTCCGATAGTTGTTCGTCTTGATAACCTCATCTGCAATTGCACAGGTAAAACCTTTAGTTTCCCCAAAGAGGTCCCCATAACGCAGCCAGTTCACCGAAGCGAGCAGGTCTACGTCGGGTCCTGTTAAGACCCGGTAGAATCGCCCGTGTAGCTCCTTACTCTTCCATACGTCCCTACGGTCTTCAGTACCTAGCACCTTTGGTTTACGCCAGTTCTCGTTAGCCAAGGAAAGAGGTGTCAGGCCCTTGTCAACCATCACGACATCGCAATGAATGTCACACCCGTTCTGTAGAAAGTAATCTCTCAGACTGCACACTTCACGGTTGTGGAGGTTCTTGGCATTCAAAAAGCCTCGACCCCCCCCCCCCCCCCCCCACTTCCGCGGAATGTACAGTCTCATGACAGAAGATCGTGGGTGTAACATTCGATGCAATGTCAGTTGTTGACGGACTCGCCTATCCAGGGTGTCTAGTTCCGTTTGAGTCCACCTAAGTATGCCAAAGAAGTATAACAATAAAGGTATCACCCAACCGTTGAAAGCCCGCATTTTGTTACCACCGGACAAAGAACTGTTAAGAACTTTTGTCAGGCGGCCAAAAAAACGTTCTTTCAGCGATTTCTTAATATCCTCTACCGCTATACCCAATGACTCTGACATACCTAGGTATTTGTATGTTTCGGTCTCGGAGAGAGATCTGAGGGTTATTATCTCAGAAAGTTGTAGATTCGGTGAATTTACAACCTTCCCCCGCTGTACATGCATAACCGCACACTTATCAACACCGAACTCCATCCGAGTCCGTATGCAGAATCGAAACGGGCGGAATTAGGTATTTGACACATTTTGTGCGTGAGTCCGGAGTTACCGATGGTGGTCAGCCAGTAGGTACGGCGATTACATGGTTTTGATCTTTTTTTTTTTCATTTTATAATAATAGTATCTTGTGTGGTGAAAAGAGGGCTAGGTGGGGGGGTGTTTTTTTTCTCTCCTAAAATTCAAGAAAAGACCCTCTATACTCGTATGATCCCGTAATCAAAACTCCTCTACCTTTCCTCTGTCGTTGCACTCTCAAAGGGGGGGCGAGGGCTAATTTTTTTTCCTAATCAAAATCATTTGACCTCCTCTATACAAAGGGGCTCTACCAACATATTTAGGGCCCCAGCGAACTCATCTGCTAGTGGCGCACCTGCTGATCAACGGACGAGGCTCGTTAATTTACGGTACCTATGAAGTGGCTTCGGTCCCTACGTGGGTACCGGGTGTTGGTCCGGGGGGTGCCACCGTGCAACTGTGCTAAAGCCCCACAAGTAACCCAGCCCAGGCTGGTTGCGTAAGGGGTTCAACAGCTGCACCGCCGGGCCCGGGGCCATGTACGGTTTAGCAGGCATGGGACCAGTGGGGGCAAAGCGGAGTCTAGTGTGGGTGGTGTGGGTCGATTCGCCGGCCAGGGAGACCCTTAGCAACGGCGTTGCCGCGGCCGCCCGCAACACAGTCATGGGGCCCGCCTGGGACCAACCACACCAGGAGGCTGCCCCACATGTTCTCGCGCATAATCCTGATGTGGGATCGCCGCTCCGGGTGGTAACCGGTGCGGGATAGCGGCGGCCTTGCACCAGGGGGGATTTGGTAGCCCTTCCGTCCGGCGGGTCGGCTCCAACCTAACCACACGGTTCCAGGCGAAGCTAGCCCCTGCGCTTTGTCACTTATTACTGCTGCACCAAATGTCGCCCTGTCTTCACGCTTCTTCGTCAAATTTATAATGGCAGTGCAACAGAAATAAGTAAACGTTCCACAGCGGCCCCAGGAAACCCTACAGCTTCACTTTTCGAGGTGGAGTTCACCAGCATCCGTGGACTCCATGCGAACCTCAATGCCGTCCACCATACCTTGAGACGGCTCGGCCCGCTGTGACGTTCCTCACGGAGACACCAATACGCCGCCCTGACAACACGCCTTACCTGTGTTGCCCCGGTTATGTATATATGTATCGAGGAACAATACCGGGGTGCCGCAGGGGTCCGTGCTGTCACCAACTCTTTTCCTTCTGCAAATCAATGATATGCTATCCCTCGGGAACATTCATTGTTATGCAGATGACAGCACATTGCAGGCGTGTGCATTTACAGCGAAGAAATCCCCTTTCCTTCCCCTACCCTCTCTTCAGAATGCATTATTACGAATGAAGGGCAACCTTGAGATCCTTGACATAGACGTCAAGAGCTCAATAATAAAAACTACATCGACAGATGTATAGGGCTAGCTTCGTGGAAACTAGGAATACTGAATAAGGTAAAGCGATTCTTTACACTGCATCAGAGGTGTCTGCTGTACAAGACGCAGATTGGACCCTGCGTCGAATACTGCTCTCACTTCTGGGACGGCTCCGCGAAGTATTTGCTGGACGCTCTCGACGCTATGCAGCGTCGAGCTATCCGTATTATAGATTGTCTGGAGGTAACGGGAAGCTTTGAGCCGCTAGCTCAGCGCCGAACAATAACTTCCTTGGTCGCATTCTACCGTATTTACCACGGCGAGCATTCTGAAGAGCTCTTCAATCTGATCCCATCTTCCTTCCGATCCCGAACAACGCGTGCCGGGCAGAGATGCCACTCCCACACAGTAGGTACATGTTCGCGAGAACCGAACGTTTTAAACGTTCGTTTCTGTGCCGAACGATACTGGCCTGGAACGCCCTGCCTGTGCACGTGTTTCCTCCCACATATAATCCATACAAAAAAATTAAATAAAAAACTACCTCTATAAAATTATTACTCAGTTTGACTCTACTCGGGAGCCCCCCTTGGGGGACTGGAGGGCAAATCTCAAAAACTCGGAATTTTCCCTAGGTCCCCGAACCCCCTTTAAATTTCTGCAAAAAAAACATAGGTACCTTCCTCTCCACCATCAAGGAGAACAATAAAATTGTGTCAGTGAGTGAGTGAGTAATCCAGCTTTATAAAATATAACAGCTTTTTTTAACAAAAACAATGATAAATACATTCTACATAATCACTTGTTGTATTTAAAAAGAAGCCTAATCATCACAAAATAATAACTAATATTACCAAAGTATCAAAATCTCACGCCACGCTATATTCGTCTGTAGACGGCGTCGAATTTTGGCGCGCAGAGCGACACGTCCACTCCCTGTAAGCGCTTGGCGCGGACTGCTTACTTGAGGCATGCGTCGAGTATTATAAAGCGAAATTTAGGTGTTTTTGAAAGATTATTTACAGCCTATTTTTTATTATTTAGCTTTCTTTTTTTTTGGAAATGGATTGAGTTTGAACCAAGGTTTATTTATGTTGTTTTAATTTTATGAACGAGAGTTTTATGTAGCCGAAATAAGAACCAATTCATTGCCCATTTTCTCTAAAATTTTACTAACTTAAATATTTGTTTACTCAATTTTTTTTTATGAAAGTGATAAAAAGTAATCCATACATTTGATAGATGACTTTTACAAGAATACACTGTATTTTTGTAATACTTTTTAGACGTCAAAACGATTAGCGAATTTGTGATATTCTAGACCTCTTCCAGCAAAAGATACGAAAAACTACCAATTGTTTTAGGTCGATTAATCAAAATTTAATGACAAAAATAAGAAAGTAGCTCACTTATTAGATCATTATTGAAATGATATTTCATGTTGTGCATTAAAACTTATAAAAATACAGTATTTTCAGTGTAAAAACACGTCTGTAAAATCAGCGAAAACGGTAAAATTTAATAGGAGGACTCTTAATGGCATTACTAAAAACTTCCGTAGTTTTTAAAAATGTCACTAAATCTTGGTGCTTCAGTGTGAACAGTTTGAGGTCATCCATATACATCAGGTGAGAAATAACCTCACTCCCTCTACGAAACCGGTAGCCTAGCCCTGAATCCTTCAGCAATGTGCTAAGTGGATTCAGTGCTAAACAAAACCATAATGGACTCAAACTGTCGCCCTGGAATATACCACGCTCAATCCTTATCAAGCCATGCGGATCAGAGGCATACCCACCACTACCTGGTTGACGAAGGACTGTGGTCCACCGCCCCATACATGAGACTAAGAAGGATTTAAGAGTCGGATTAATTTTATACAACTACTACTACTAAAATCCTCCTCAGTCATGAATGAGGCACCGAATCATAGGCCTTCTTGTAGTCAATCCAGGCAGTAGAGAGGGCGCCCCTACTCCGCTTGACTTGTTGGCTAATGGCCATATCAATGAGGAGTAGCTCCTAAGTACTACGAGACCCAGCCCTACATCCATTCTGAGCGTTAACTAAGATATTATTAGATAATATGTGTGAGTTTATTTTACTTCTCAGAATAGATGTAAGGAGCTTGTAGATGGTAGGTAAGCAAGTGATGGGTCTAAAGTTTTTAGGTTCCGTGGTACTACCTGATTTATGGACCAGGAAGGTGATGCCAGTGGTCATGAAAGCGGGTAAAGAATTAGACTCAAGGGCTTCTTGATACTGTGTTGCCAAGCGTTCATGCGAGCTCTGAACCCACTTTATCCAAAAGTTGTGCAATCCATCCGGCCCAGGACTTTTCCAGTTCGGGGCCGTACGAATTGCACAACTAACGTCTTCGGAGTCTATGGTAATAGACTCCATGGGTTCGATGGTACTGCATTCACGCTCGACGACACGGATCCAGTCGCCCTCCGAATGTTCGACGGGCACCGACCATATGTCACGCCAAAATTGGTTCATGGCGTGAGCATCTGGCAGTTGTCCGTCGCTTAAACGTTGTCCAGTTCCCTCCCACTCTCGGTACACCTTCCTTTGGT
Organism: Nudaria mundana; assembly: GCA_963556515.1. NCBI lineage: Eukaryota > Metazoa > Arthropoda > Insecta > Lepidoptera > Erebidae > Nudaria > Nudaria mundana. The sequence continues at coordinate 574,568 of OY748308.1, read as the reverse complement.
CACTTTGGAAGATGCGATTCTGCCAGTATCTATTTACACGCTCTCTATAACGACGGATACGGCTTGCCCATGCATACACTTTCTGTTTCAGAAAGTCAATACGTTCCGTGACATTGGCTAAGTATTGCTGGGGACGAATACCGGTCCCAGCAAATGCCTGAGCCACGAAACGCATGACCCGGGGACAACAATTTCCCCGGCTGAAAGAGATAAGCTTTGCAATGAGAGTCCTAAATGTGCCGATACGTCGCTCGATTCTTGCCTGCCATACGGGAACACCATCCGGTCGTGGTGTACGGTTAACTTCGGGGAATTTAACGCGTGCAACACGACAAGCGGCAATGGCTCCACAGTAAAGAATCGAGTGAGTATCAAGCAAATCACTGCTAGTCCGTAAGTACGGCTCTAGCAATGCATTCAGGGCTCCCATCAACGCCAGATTTCGCTTATGCATTGGCAAGCGTGGTAGCCGCGGTCTAGAATTAGGTATAAACCTATACTGCGAGATCACATCTTCCAAAGTACTCCTCAATTGCTCGCTTACCTGGATAGATGTATCACTCGTATCATTTCCCGCGTCGGGTGCGGGCGTCGCTAACGTCACACTTGTAGCAACCGTCTGTGTCACAGGTGACGGTGCTCTCGTTGACACTGGAGCTGTACGAGTAGATAATACTTCCAGGCGTAGTCGATCAAGCACAGATTGATCCAACAACTTACATCGTTGGATAGCCCGCACTTGATCCGATAGCCGTTGGACGGCAACGGTCATTGTTGGTTCAAGAGCCTGAAACAAAGGAAGCATCCTTGAACGGTACGCAGTCAGGTTGGTTTCCCCATATGTAGCCTCATAATATGCCCACATGACGTTTTCATTGATGGATGAGGTCCATCGCATGCGGTGCACAATACCGCCGGTAGTGGGGACCCTACTCGAAGCTGATACACTTCGGGGACCCAAACTGGTCAGCGGCAGGCCTCTTCCTCGACGACGTACAGGTGTTGGCGACGTCGGCGGAGAAAACTACTCATCACTTGATGATGAGCTCAACGCCTCAGCAAGCATTTGTGTCGCAGGTGTGCGGTCCGACGCTTGCAAGGCGGAGCTAAGTGATGAGTCCGGGGGTGGTGGTTGCGCATTTTTGCTCCTGGCTCTTGTTATCATCGTTATTCAGTATCATTATCCAATTTTTTTATGTCGTAATACTATTGTTTGGATTTTTGACGATTGACACGTCATGTCAAATCGCATTTTCATTTTTATAAAATAATTGGTTTATTGTTGTTATAACTTTGTAATGTAATTTATAAACTTATTGGTATGTACTATTATTTAAAAATCTGTATAAATATTAGCAAGATAGTTAATAAAAATTTTAAAATTATTTACAGATAAAAATGACACATGAACAGATGTCGAGGGTTGCTTATTATTATTATTATTAATATTAGGACACTTTATACACAGCGTCATCTAGCCTAAAATAAGCACCTTAATGTGATATGGATACTAGACAATGGATATAATACTTATTTAAAATTTTTTTTTTAGATTAATTACACCCAGACACATAACAAATAATCGTGTTCAGCACACAAAGATTTGTCCTGGGTAAGAATCGATAAACTTCATTAATAACGGAGAGGATGGACTTTTCATCCCCGACACCATATTAAAACATGCGGCACTATTTCGCATTAGTTCCCAAGTTCTGTTTACCTCTTCATCCAATTTTTTTTTTACTTTATTTCACTTGAGTCCCAGTTTAAAACCATCTGACCCCATAAGTTTCCTATAGGGTTAAGATCCGGGCTTTTAGCTGGCCACTCAAACACCATTATATCTTCTTGTGCATTTAGCCAGTCTTGCACAATTTGGGACCGATGCACTGAAGAGTTATCCTGAAACAGGTAAATTTATCCTTCTGGATATGCCACCCGCACTGAAGGCAGCATTACGTCATTCAACACTTCAAGGTATCGCTCACTGTTCATGCGGCCACCTTATTCCACTAGCTCGCCTGGGCCCATTGAAGACATTCATCCCCAGTAACCTAAAATAATAAACCTTTTCAAATCTGTTGCAATATGTAAATCAATATCAGCAGCAATAATAATGAGAAATATATAATATATATGTTTGGTAAAAACAATTTCCGAACGAAGTGTATTGACTGTTAAGTTGGCAGTACTTTTTTCACTTTGACAGTTCTGACGAAACTTTCTCGGCGCGAACGGGCGGTCTACTTTTTATCGGTTATAGTCAAAAAGTATTGTCGATTAATTTGTACCGGGCATATTACGGAATTATAACGGTTTGCAAAGCACCTTCGGCGGTACAAAGTGCTTTCTGGTCGGTCTACGGGGCGTTGAGTCGGAATCCACCAACAAGTGACCTGGGACGAGAAAGGCAGCCAGGAGTACGGGAACATTCACCAAGTATTAATTTGTATGGTTTATTGGTATATTACAATTCATTTAGCTAGGATACATTACACATACAGGGAGGCCTTACTAACGGACGACGGAAAGCACCCTGGTAAGTACCTAGTTAATAATTAATTAAATCCATATATTTTTGTATTTCAAAGCAATGAGTTAAACGCAGGGCTTAAAATTTAATTAATTAAAATATTAAGAAAGAAATTATAAATAGATCACAAAAACTAAATCCTAATCAGTTTTTGTGATCTATTTATAATTTCTTTCTTAATATTTTAAGAATAGTTTTTGCTTAAACTATTCTTAAAATATTAAGAAACTCATTGCTTTGAAATACAAAAATATATGGATTTGGTAAGGATTCATCTAAAAATTCAGTGCAATGGTTAGTAAAATGTTTTAAGAAAAAACTTTTTAAAATTTATAATAGCATTAATTTTTCGCAGAATTAAAAAGACAACAAAACGTCGACAATTGTTTCACCTCTAAACGAGGCATTATCAAGACTGTCTCAGAGAGAACAGCAAAATTCGTGGTTGGAACGTGTTTGCTTATAAGTAAACGTGTGCAAACTTCATTATCGCGATGTAGGATTCTTTACAATAACTAACGTGGGTAGAAAACTCAGATCATGCTAACCAAGTTCCAAAAACAGGTATTCACCAATACAAGACCTTATCTGTTTGATTTATTTCCTGTCTTTTGATAAGTTGCGTAGAAAAGCCAAATGACACACACAAACCAACAACAATTAATGTGTCTGTCTGTTCGTAAACAGATTAAGTAAGGGAGATGTGTGAAAATCTATTTGTTCGTTGAGTAAGGTGTCCGCGTCTCTTCTAACTATTTCTAGCCTTTCCCAAACACTTAACCCTTTCTCACATAAACGTAAAACTTTAAAAGTGTTACTATTGTTCAAGGAATGACCAGTGTCAAGAAGATGCTTCGCGAAGAGGGATTTCTCAGGACAACCATTGCGGGACGCCGCTCTATGTTCCTTATATCTAATCTCGAAGGACCTGCCAGTTTGTCCCACATACTTCAAACCACATTCATCACAACTCAACAAATAAACACCTGGTCTGCGTGAGACCGACACCGAATCCTTGCCATTACATAGCTCCCTCAAGGTGTTCTGAGTTCTAAAAGCAACAAATATCCTACTTTCCCTCATGATCTTAGCTATACTCAACGAGACGGGACCCACGAACGGCAAACAGGCCGTGTACTTCCTAGGTGGATCTTGAGTCGGATGTAAAAAATGAAAACTAGCCTTTCTGCGTTTTTTATTTAATAATGAGTGGACCATTCCTACGTCATAGCCATTACTTTGTGCTATGTAGCAGATGATGGACAATTCTTCACCAAATGCCTGTGGGCTCAACGGTACCGCCAGTAACCTGCTCAGTAAGCTGTGGAAAGCTGCCATTTTATGTTGCCATGGGTGATTGGATGAGTAAGGAATAACTGTGTCTGTAACTGTTGGTTTCCTATAGATACGAAACTCATGAATACCGTTCCTTCTAGTAATTGAAAGGTCTAAGAAATTGAGAGTGGAATCTGTGAAATCTGTGTCACCTCTAGTGAAAAATCAATTCTAGGGTGTACTGAGTTTAACTTGGAGACCAGGACGCTGAGCTGACGCTTTGTTCCTGTCCAACAGATAATAATATCATCCACATATCTAAAATAGTACAAGACATGAACGTTCCCAACTATGTGGTTAGTCTCGAATGCATCCATAAATATTTCAGCTATTAAAGGACTGAGTGGCGATCCCATAGCCAAACCATTCCTCTGTAGAAAAAAACTGTTGTTGAACTGAAAGTAATTCTGAGTCATACACAATCTTGTTAGGTTATAAATTTCTTCTATTTTATTAAAATTGATCCTTTTTATTGTTAATTTATGTTTTAAAATATCTAATACTTCATTATACGGTACGTTAGTGAACAAACTTTTCACGTCCAAAGACACAAGTTGAGCATTGGACGGTAACTTAATATTTTTAATCTTGTTAATGAGGTCAGTACTATTTTTTAAAGAAAATTTTGGGTTAAAATCTATTGCTTCTTTAATGATTGTGTTCAAAAACTTCGACAAATTGTATGCTGGAGCACCCCTGTATGCGACAACAGGTCTAATTGGGCACCCTTCCTTGTGTATTTTTGGAAGGCCGTAAAACAACGGACAACTGGGATTCATATTTATCAAAGTTTTATGCAACGAAGAGTTCTCAGGGAATAAATAAGTCGTGGATTTCAAAGCAAGCTTTAGTTCTGCCTGGAACTTAGCTGTAGGATTGAAGGTTAAGTGTTGAAAATCATCAAATGAAATGATGTCATTGAACCTTGCTATGTAATCCTCCCTCGGGATCAAAAACCACGGTGTTACCCTTATCAGCCTTACTCAGAACCACATCCCCATCCCTAAGTTTATTGCGAATCGACCTTTGTACAGTCAATTCGGAGTTAAAAGTACCAGACAAACAAACAGAATCGATTTTTTGTGCAACCAATGCCTTTAACATTATTTCACCCTTATTTCTAATGATTGCCACCTCCGCATCTACTGCCAAAGGTTCTAAAGATTTTTTATTGTTAAATGATTTAGGTATGGAATATTTTAAGCCCTTATTTAAAAGGGACACCTCACTGTTGCTGAGATGAATATCAGAAAGGTTCTTGATTCTGGGGTAAAAAGTATGATTAGAAAACACCTGCTCCCTTCGGTCAAGAAACTCGCCTCTACCCACCCTTAGATTAAATAATACCCTTAGATTAATCATACTTTTTACCCCAGAATCAAGAACCTTTCTGATATTCATCTCAGCAACAGTGAGGTGTCCCTTTTAAATAAGGGCTTAAAATATTCCATACCTAAATCATTTAACAATAAAAAATCTTTAGAACCTTTGGCAGTAGATGCGGAGGTGGCAATCATTAGAAATAAGGGTGACATAATGTTAAAGCATTGGTTGCACAAAAAATCGATTCTGTTTGTTTGTCTGGTACTTTTAACTCCGAATTGACTGTACAAAGGTCGATTCGCAATAAACTTAGGGATGGGGATGTGGTTCTGAGTAAGGCTGATAAGGGTAACACCGTGGTTTTGATCCCGAGGGAGGATTACATAGCAAGGGTCAATGACATCATTTCATCTGATGATTTTCAACACTTAACCTTCAATCCTACAGCTAAGTTCCAGGCAGAACTAAAGCTTGCTTTGAAATCCACGACTTATTTATTCCCTGAGAACTCTTCGTTGCATAAAACTTTGATAAATATGAATCCCAGTTGTCCGTTGTTTTACGGCCTTCCAAAAATACACAAGGAAGGGTGCCCAATTAGACCTGTTGTCGCATACAGGGGTGCTCCAGCATACAATTTGTCGAAGTTTTTGAACACAATCATTAAAGAAGCAATAGATTATAACCCAAAATTTTCTTTAAAAAATAGTACTGACCTCATTAACAAGATTAAAAATATTAAGTTACCGTCCAATGCTCAACTTGTGTCTTTGGACGTGAAAAGTTTGTTCACTAACGTACCGTATAATGAAGTATTAGATATTTTAAAACATAAATTAACAATAAAAAGGATCAATTTTAATAAAATAGAAGAAATTTATAACCTAACAAGATTGTGTATGACTCAGAATTACTTTCAGTTCAACAACAGTTTTTTTCTACAGAGGAATGGTTTGGCTATGGGATCGCCACTCAGTCCTTTAATAGCTGAAATATTTATGGATGCATTCGAGACTAACCACATAGTTGGGAACGCAACCGTGAGCAACCGCCAAAGCAACCGTGAGCCGTGTCCTACGATGGCTACAGACAGCCACTAGTTTGATCGGACGTCCGGATAGGGTCGGAGAATTGAAATTTCGCTATACTAAGTTAGATACTTATCTAAAGGACTTAGATGAGGCATACCAGGATATTCAGGAGGCTATGTCGACATGGTGGATGAAACGACCAAGTCAGGGTTGGCAAGGTATCACCTGGATTATGATCAGGCTATGGAAGCCGCTGGTATACTTGCTGCCGCATACTCTAAATTAACTTTGTCACCTAGCACATCCCAGTCTGAGGGACTATGTGTGCAACCGGGATTGGTGACACGGCTCCCATCTTTAAATCTGCCTTACTTCTCCGGTGGATATGAGCATTGGATGGGATTTATAAATTTATTCGATAGTCTTGTGCATGCACGTTCGGATATAAGTGCTGCCCAAAAAATGGGGTATCTTAGGTCGGCCTTGTCTGGTGAGGCTCAGGATTTGGTGGCTCACCTGGATGTCACTAACGATAGCTATGAGACGGCTCGTATGCTCCTAGCGGAAAGATACCAAAATATGCAAGCTGAGCTAAAGCTCAGGTTTGCGCATCAATTCGGAGGGAAGTCTGCTACGGATGTCCCTTTATTCACAGAGCTCCTTCACTTTTTGGAAGAGGAATGTAGAATGTTAGACAATGTGGAAGAACCGGGAAGTTCTCCTACGGGTAAGTCTGGCAAACAAGAAGATTACCCCCCCAAGTGGGGGAGAGGGGGTCAAACACCGGTAAGAGCTTGGGCTCCACCCAGGGTTATGGCAGCGGGCCATTCGGAACCTTGCTGTCACTTTTGTAATGGACCGGCTCACCCCCTCCTGAACTGCGGGAAGTTCAGACACGTCGATATCGGTTCTCGGCGCAGCTTTGTTTACGGATCTGGTTACTGCTGGATGTGTATGGAAAAACACATGGCCAGGGACTGTGGGTCACCGAGGACGTGCTCCAGCTGTGGTGGCCCCAACCACCCCATGCTTTGTAGGTATGGAAGTGGGTTTGGTGGAAACTCTGGAGGAAGCGGTATAGGTAGGCATACCCCGGAGCAGCGTCACTCCCCGAATAGAGGCTATGCAGACCGGGTACGCCCCCAGGGGCGGGGGCGCCCACCACGTACGGTATTTGGGCATGCCCAAAGAGTATCCGGACATGCCCAAAGGGTATCCGGACATGCGCTAAGGGTATCCGGACATGCCCAAGGGGTATCCGGTCATGCCCAAAGGGTATCCGGTCATGCCCAAGGGGGATTTGGGCATGCCCAAGGGGGATTTGGGCATGCCCAAACGGAACATCGGGATGTTCTCAGGAGTGGGGATGCCTCTGGTCATCGGGACACAGAGTACGCCCCTACTCCCCAACGGGATGCTCGCAGGGACGGGGGCCCCCCTTCTCAGGACTATGCGAGCCGAGACCAGGATCGGCGACATGTGGACGTGGAAGCCCACATTTCAGCTGCAACTTACGCTGCTCGGGCAGCTGCGCAGGAGGCTTCTCCTCCTTCGCTAATATCACAGAGGCCGGTACAGGTACCCACCCCTCTGTACGGACATTATCGGGCACCGGTGATGAGTCGTGGGTTCGCTCATCAGCTCCCCTCTTGGGAGTGGCCCGCTCTCCCCTCAGGTTCGGCACGACCTGACCCCGCTTGGACCTTATAGGTATTCGCGGCCTCGTCACCAGATGCAGCCATTTTCGAAAACGGTTCTCCTTCCTACGGTGTCACTTCGGATTAAGGGCACTAATGGCGCCACCGTCAAGGCACGGGCCTTTTTGGATACCGGGGCGCAGGGCTGCATCATAACTATCGGTCTGGTGAGGAAGTTAGGCCTAACAATGTCACGGGACTTCAATACCATAAGGGGCATAGGAGGTGATCGGGTCACAGCAATATACGGTCAGGTTAGATTGACGGTCACTGGGGTATCGGGTTCTCACCCCAGTATTTTGGTTACGGCTTTGGTCATGGACGAGGTTATCGGCAGCCATCCTTTGGTTTCTCTTCCGCCCATTGTTTATCATTCAGCTTCGGACTTGCGACTTGCAGATCCTGAATTTTGGATACCCAGTCCGGTAGACCTGCTGCTCGGTTCGGATGTAGCGGATCAGGTGTTGTGCTCAGGTTCGGTAGTTACTTTACATGGGTATGGGTTGGTTGCCTTACCTTCAGTTTACGGTTATCTAATCTTGGGCCCAGCATTTCCCGTCGGTCGTAGCGCCGATGAAGCGACGTTTACAAGTATCTCTCTGACAGATGTAGTACAGAGATTTTGGGCACTGGAGGAGGTGCCCTCGGTTCCACGGGTAGACCCAATGCACGAGGAATGTGAAAGTCATTTTAAACAGACTCCGGTACATTTACAGTCGGGACGGCTTATGGCACGGTTGCCATCCCTTTCCTCGCGGCCTCAACTTGGTCAATCGTTTGGCCTGGCTGAGAAACGCATGTTGTCCATGGAACGACGCATGAAACGAGATTCGGTATTTCGTAAAAGTTACGTGCAGTTCATGCGCGAATACGAGGAGCTCGGTCACACGTGTAAGGATTATTCTTCGGTTGAACATTTCTTTATTCCTCACCATGCTGTATTTAAGGCAGATGGTGCGAAGATTCGCGTTGTCTTTGATGGGTCAGCACCCTCGTCTAGTGGTGTCTCCCTTAATCAGTGCTTACATTCAGGAGCTAAACTACATAAGGAGATTTCAGATATAATAACGGCTTTCCGTAGACATCTGGTGGTCTTTGCGACAGATATACGTATGATGTTCCGGCAAATAATCATACATCCGGATGACAGGCGGTTTCAAATGATCCTCTGGATCTGGATCTGGATCCTCTGGTACCGGGGCATCGTCTGAACGTGAGGCACTGCTACTTCGGGATGAATTGATTGGAATTATGGCCAGGGGTGGCTATGAGTTGCGAAAATGGATCTCCAACTCCCCAAGATTGCTGGCTGACCTTCCAAAGGATCACAGGCAAGATCCACTTCTTTTTGAGGATCCGGATAGTCCTCACTCTACATCGGTCTTGGGAGTACAGTATCAATCGATTCAGGATACCTTCTCTTTTCGGTACGTGGAGGTGACGGCTAAGGTTTGGACTAAGCGGTTGGTACTCTCTACGGCGGCCAGAATATTCGATCCGAACGGTTGGATCGCTGCGGTTATCTTCTGGGCCAAGTACTTCCTACAGCGGCTGTGGGTCGCTGAGCTCTCCTGGGACGAGCCTCTCACAGGCGATTTCCTCTCCGACTGGATGAACTTCTTAAATCGATTACAGGCAATCACATTGGTCTCCTTGCCTCATCATTTTCTTCCATCGGGGACATACAAAGCATCGCTTCACGGGTTTTGCGATGCTTCGGCATCGGGATATGCCGCGGTAGTGTACTTGCGTACTGTATGTCGGGATGGTACAACAGCAGTTCATCTAGTAATGGCTAAGAGTAAGGTAGCCCCCTTACGGACTAGATTGACCATTCCAAAGTTGGAACTGTCAGGGGCCGTCTTACTTACTAAGTTATTGAATCATATTAACTCCGCCCTGGATAAATCGGTGGAGTTCTCGGAAATTTATGCCTGGTCGGATAGCCAGATCGTCTTGGCATGGCTACAGGCCTCCCCTCACAGGTTGGAAGTTTTTGTGGCCAATCGGGTGTCTCAGATCCTGGCTTCGGAAACGAAGCTGATCTGGAGACACGTACCGGGTGAACTCAATCCTACCGATCTCGCATCACGGGGTTGTCATGCCCCCACTTTGGTTGATCATCCCCTCTGGTGGGGTCCAAGGTGGCTGGCGGATTCAGTATCCACCTGGCCTCCCACGGTTTTGGATGCCATGAATGCCCTGCCTGGCATTCGAGTGGCGGCAGCTGAAACAACGGTAATAGATGAGGATCCTCTCCTAGCGAGGTGTGGTTCCCTTGGAAAACTTTTGGCAGTCACGGGCTGGATACATAGGTTTATTCGGAACTCTCGGAAGGTGGGTGCATGGAACACCTCACCTTATCTATCGGTAGACGAACGCCGGGCTGCACTGATGTTCTGGGTCCGACGCGTTCAAGCGGTTCGGTTCGCTGAAGAATTACGGATTGTTGGATCCTCGGGTCGACTTAAGGGAGCGATTGCAAGGCTGAATCCCTTTCTCGACCAATCAGGTTTACTTCGAGTCGGCGGTCGACTCAGAAATTCTCAGCTGCCTTACGGTGCGCGTCATCCACTCCTTCTACCTAAGGATGGTGACTTTGTCCAACTTTTGGTTACGGATCGGCATATTAATAACTCGCACGCGGGTTGTAACGCACTTCTGGCTATTTTTTAGCGCGAGTTTTGGATTTTGTCCGCACGTCGGTGTGTGCGCTCAATAATTTTCAAGTGCATGTCGTGTTATCGGTTTAAAGCGACTACAATGCAGCCTATGATGGGTGATTTACCGGCAGATCGTGTGACGGTCACTCGGCCATTTGAGGGCGTGGGCACAGACTTTGCGGGCCCTTTCACTGTCAAGGCTTCGCACTTACGGAAGGCGAAGACCTATAAAGCGTACTTGTGCGTATTCGTTTGCGTATCTACCAAGGCAGTTCACTTGGAGTTAGTGTCTTCTCTCAGTACTGAAGCGTTTATCGCGGCGCTTGAACGCTTCGTCTCACGTGGCGTGGTCTGCCAAACCTTATACGGTCGGATTGTGGCACCAATTAGCTGCTCTGATCGTTATCTACGGGAGGTGCATCAGTTCTTGACGGACGGGAAAACTGAATTCGGACAAATGTTAGCCAAGCGTGGGATCTCCTGGAAGTTTGACCCCCCCGCGTGTCCTCACTGGGGCGCGATTTTTGAAGCTATCGTCAAATCCGCCAAGACACAAATGCGACGTGTCATAGGCGACACTATCCTAACATTTGAGGAACTTGCCACGGTCCTCTGCAGAGTTGAAGCAACTCTGAACTCTCGGCCGTTGTGTCCGCTCTCTACGGACCCTAATGATCTGGAGGTCTTGACGCCGGGTCATTTCCTCATAGGTCAACCCCTAACGGCTTTACCGGAATATTCTTATCTTAGAACTCCTCAAGGTAGGTTGTCAAGATTTCAGATGCTCCAACAATTGTTTCAGAATTTCAGTCATCGGTTTTCGTTGGAGTATCTGAACATTCTACAGCAGCGGATCAAATGGACTCATAAAACGGATCCTGCATGGGTGGGAGATCTGGTCCTCATTAAGGACACTAATCAGCCTTCTCTTAAGTGGCGTCGGGCACGCATTCTTCGGCTCTATCCGGGTTCGGACGGTACTCCACGGTTTGCAGAGGTTTCTGTCGGAGATTCCATTCTGTGTCGTGCGGTAGCTTCTCTCTCTCGTTTGCCTGTTTCTTAGCGAACAGAGATCCCTCTGTCCGGAGCGGGGGTATGTTTGGTAAAAACGATTTCCGAACGAAGTGTATTGACTGTTAAGTTGGCAGTACTTTTTTCACTTTGACAGTTCTGACGAAACTTTCTCGGCGCGAACGGGCGGTCTACTTTTTATCGGTTATAGTCAAAAAGTATTGTCGATTAATTTGTACCGGGCATATTACGGAATTATAACGGTTTGCAAAGCACCTTCGGCGGTACAAAGTGCTTTCTGGTCGGTCTACGGGGCGTTGAGTCGGAATCCACCAACAAGTGACCTGGGACGAGAAAGGCAGCCAGGAGTACGGGAACACTCACTAAGTATTAATTTGTATGGTTTATTGGTATATTACAATTCATTTAGCTAGGATACATTACACATACAGGGAGGCCTTACTAACGGACGACGGAAAGCACCCTGGTAAGTACCTAGTTAATAATTAATTAAATTTTAAGCCCTGCGTCACCGCAGGCAAATGTATGGAAACCGGCTTTCCATACAATATATATCATATATTTCTATTATATATATATATTATAAAAATAACTAACCTCATACTAAAAAATTACCTAACATTTGTGATATAGGCAATTAAAAAAATATTTTGTAGTGGTCGATAAGAGGTTAGTTATTTTTGATTTTGGAAAGAAAGTTTTTTATTGTTATTGATATTGATTATACTCAACTACATTCTGTGAGTATTAACATTTGTGATATAGGCACTTATAAAAATTATTTTGTAGTATGGTCGATAAGACATATCATATGTGTTTACAGGTCACCAAGCGGTTCAGTCAATATTTTCTTTTTAATGTTGATCAAAGTTTTGACAAAGTTGTGCACTACTGGTAAAAAATATATTATGTGTGGGGACTTTAATATTAATGTCATGGAGAGATCTCGGGTATCTACTGAGTTTACAGAAATACTGTCAAGTTTTAACTTGGTGCTACAATTTAATGAACCCACGCGTAGTATTAGTCAAAAATGCATTGATAATGTTGCTCATAATCTCCGAGGGTGTAGAGGGGAAATCGTAGAACTTGCACTGTCAGATCATTCTGCCCAAATTGTAACATGTCCAATAAAGAAGGAGAGTAGATCAATTATGGCTAATTACAGACCTATTGCTCTTTTACCTGTGTTTTCAAAGATATTTGAGAGAGTCATTTATTTAGCCTTTACAGGTTTTTTGAAACTAATGATTTGTTCTCATCTTGTCAGTACGGCTTTAGAAGGGATAAATCTGTAAATTTGGCGTTGTACAATTTTATGGGTGATATATTGGAAAACATAAATGAGAGGTCACGGGTTCTGGCATTGTACATGGATATGTCCAAGGCGTTTGATCGGGTCACTCATGAAATACTCCTGAAAAAACTGAATGCTTATGGTGTCAGAGGAAATGTTCACAAGCTCATTGAATCTTACCTTAGCAACAGAAAACAGTTTACAGATATAAGAAAAATATCGGTGGCCAACAAAATAGAAGAGACCTATAGATCTGACATAAGAAATGTTCACACCGGAGTACCTCAAGGTAGCATTCTGGGACCGCTTTTATTCCTTGTATACATTAATGACATACCAAAAATCACAACATACAAAATGACATTATTTGCCGATGACATCACCATACTATTCACTGGAAGAGATTTAAATTTATTAGAACTTGACATTAATACATCTTTGACATGAATAATAGCTTGGCTTAATGAAAATAACTTGGAAATTAATACAAATAAGACCAAGTTTATGACGTTTAAACAAACAAACAGCTTGAAATACAATTTTAAAATCAGTCATTTAAATACACCCATCGAAGGGATTGAAGTCACTAAGTTTCTAGGTTTATATATTGATGAGAAATTGAATTGGCGAGCCCATATTGAACATATCTGTGAAAAGATAAACAGATTCTCTTATGCCCTCTATAGACTAAGTAGAGTTGCGAATCAGTCAACGCTTCTAACAGCTTATAATGGTTATGTTGCGTCAAACTTGCGCTATGGAGTCATTTTCTGGGGTAACTCAACAGATAGACAACGTGCATTTGTTGCTCAAAAACGATGTATCTGTTGTAGATGGCACATACTTCTAGTATGTGCCATCTACAACAGACAGACACATGTAGGCCTCACTTTAAACGTTTGGAAATTTTAACTTTACCCGCTCTCTACATTTATGAGGTTGCCTTGTTTGTGAAAACTCACCTGGAATTGTTCGAGTTCCGAAAAAGAGCTCGACATGTAGATAAATTATGTACGGTTCCAAGTAGAATTCAACTATTGCATAATAGTGTATTTTGCTTGGGACCACAGATATTTAATAAAATTCCGGTCTCAATCCGAAACCTCCCAGATATAAACGCATTTAAGAGAAGGTTGCGCGCATATCTGATTGAAGCGTGCTGCTACTCACTTAAGGACTATCTGGACCAATGTGGTAGGTAGCGTAAGCCAATTTTTTTAATATTATTTTATTAATGTAGTCGCGTATTGAGCTTTTGTTGTGCTGTATATTTATTGTTTTATTTATGGACCTTTTCTAGAGATATTTTCTTTGAGATTTTCTATTTTACCTGACATCTTAAATTTAATTGACATTTATAATTTTTAATTTAATTTTAATTAGTAAGCATGAGATTACATATTTAAGTGGATATAGAATTGAAACGTGACATTAATTGACATTTATATTTAAGTTTTTATTTGACATCTTACAATTTTATTGACATTTTGTAATTCTTTATTAAATTTTTAGATACTGAGAATATTGTAATGTGGAATATTTTAAAATTTACGTATTATGATATATTGTATGCCTTAACTTAATGGCAGGACACTGCTGACCATTTATTTTACCGCCAACATCTTACCTATGTACCAGTGATCCACAATGTAATAAATAAATAAATAAATAAAGAGGTTAGTTATTTTTGATTTTAGTAAAGAGACCATTTTATTATATATTGTTGATTGTTTATAATTTTGGCTTCGTTGATTATTATATAGTTTATTCATTTCTATACTTATTTTATACGTTTTTAAATACCTTTATAAAAAACACACAAATACATTTAAAAATATAAAAAATAGTGACCCACCAGTAGCGGAGTAGGACCCAAACTACCGGCGGTGGGGGCTACAGACTGAGAAGCCTCCTAACAATACGGCACGTGTCAAGGATAACAGCCTTCTGAATCTGACTCTTGATCCAACAATCTAACGAGAGTCTCTTGAGATGTTGATCGAGACTCTTCGCTATTAATCCGTTTGCCGAAACGACCACCGGGACAGTGATCGTCGAGTCTACGTCCCACATGGCGGTTATCCCGAAGGACAGATCAAGGTACTTGGTAAGTTTGTCCTTCTCTGCCGAGATTTTAGTCATGCGGGACGGCGATATCGACGAGCACTGCCTGACGCTGGGTCCGATCAACCAACACGATATCGGGCCTATTGGCAACAATAGTCCTGTCCGTGATGATTGATCGTTCCCAGTAGAGCAATGCACGACCATTCTCAAGAACTGGCGCTGGTGTGTACTTATAGTACGGTACTTCAAACTCAATAAGGCCATATTGAAGAGCAAGTTGCTGGTGGATGATCCTGGCTACTTGATTGTGCCTATGCAAGTACTCGGTGTTAGCAAGATACGAACAACCGGAAATAATATGGCGATGTGATTCACCAGGACGGTGGCATGTTCGACAAATGTCGACCGTACCGTCCTTAATGATGTATTTCCTATAGTTGTTCGTATTGATAACCTCATCTGCAATTGCACCGGCAAAACCTTCAGTTTCCCCAAAGAGGTCCCCAAAACGCAGCCAGTTCACCGATGCGAGCAGGTCTACATCGAGTCCTGTTAAGACTCGGTAGAACCGCCCATGTAGCTCCTTGCTCTTCCATACGTCCTTACGGTCTTCAGTACTTAACACCTTTGGTTTACGCCAGTTCTCGTTAGCCAAGGAAAGAGGTGTCAGGCCCTTGTCAACCTTCACAACATCGCAATGAATGTCACACCCATTCTGCAGGAAGTAATCCCTGAGACTGCACACTTCACGGTTGTGGAGGTTCTTGGCATTCAAAAAGCCTCGACCCCCCCACTTCCGCGGAATGTACAGTCTCATGACAGAAGATCGTGGGTGTAACATTCGATGCGATGTCAGTTGTTGACGGACTCGCCTATCCAGGGCGTCTAGTTCCGTTTGAGTCCACCTAAGTATGCCAAAGGAGTATAACAATAAAGGTATCACCCAACCGTTGAAAGCCCGCATTTTGTTACCACCGGACAAAGAACTGTTAAGAACTTTTGTCAGGCGGCCAAAAAAACGTTCTTTCACCGATTTCTTAATATCCTCTACCGCTATACCCAATGACTCTGACTTACCTAGGTATTTGTATGTTTCGGTCTCGGTGAGAGATCTGAGAGTTATTATCTCAGAAAGTTGTAGATTCGGTGAATTTACAACCTTCCCCCGCTGTACATGCATAACCGCACACTTATCAACACCGAACTCCATCTTAATGGCATTACTAAAAACTTCCGTAGTTTTTAATAATGTCACTAAATCTTGGTGCTTCGGTGTGAATAGTTTGAGGTCATCCATATATATCAGGTGAGAAATAACCTCACCCCCTCTACGACACCGATAGCCTAGCCCTGAATCCTTCAGCAATGTGCTAAGTGGATTCAGTGCTAGACAAAACCACAATGGACTCAAACTGTCGCCCTGGAATATACCTCGCTCGATCCTTATCAAGCCTTGCGGATAAGAGGCGACCCCACCATTACCTGGTTGACGAAGTACTGTGGTCCACTGCCCCATACACGAGACTAAGAAGGATTTAAGAGTCGGATTAATTTTATACAACTCTAAAATCCTCCCCAGCCATGAATGAGGCACCGAATCATACGCCTTCTTGTAGTCAATCCAGGCAGTAGAGAGGGCGCCCCTACTCCGCTTAACCTGTTGGCTAATGGTCATGTTAATAAGGAGTAGCTCCTTAGTACCACGTGACCCAGCCCTACATCCATTCTGAGCACTATCTAAGATATTAAGAAAGAAATTATAAATAGATCACAAAAACTGATGTCATCGGCGGGACTCGAACCCACGGCCTTTCCCTAACAGGGGGACTGCTCTGACCAACTGAGCTACGATGACCACCGACGACATCGAATTTTTGCTTCATATCATTTTCATAATTTCTACATCGCGCTATTAAGGTTAGCGTTGGATCCACCTACCGCAGTTCTACCGAACTGACGGTATCAGTGTATCGTGTTACAACGATATTTAAACACTGAATTTTTGATGAATCCTTACCAAATCCATATATTTATGTATTTCAAAGCAATGAGTTTGCTTACACTAGTCTTAAAATATTAAGAAAGAAATTATAAATAGATCACAAAAACTGATGACATCGGCGGGACTCGAACCCACGGCCTTTCCCTAACAGGGGGACTGCTCTGACCAACTGAGCTTCGATGACCACTACCGACGACATCGAATTTTTGCTTCATATCCTATTCATAATTTCTACATCGCGCTATTAAGGTTAGCGTTGGATCCACCTACCGCAGTTCGACGACTCGCCCATGCATATACTTTCTGCTTTAGAAAGTCAATACGTTCCGTGACATTAGCTAAGTATTGCTGGGAGCTAATACCGGTCCCAGCGAATGCCTGAGTCACGAAACGCATGACCCGGGGACGATTATTTCCCCGGCTAAAACAGATAAGCTTCGCAATGAGAGTCCTAAATGTGCCGATACGTCGCTCGATTCTTGCCTGCCATACGGGCACACCATCCGATCGTGGTGCACGGTCAAATCCAGGGAATTTAACGCGTGCAACACGACAAGCGGTAATAGCTCCACAGTAAAGAATCGAGTGGGTATCTAGCAAATCATTGCTAGTCCGTAAGTACGGATCTAGCAACGCATTCAGGGCTCCCATCAACGCCAGATTTCGTCTATGCATGGGTAAGCGTGGTAGCCGTGGCCTAGAGTTAGGTGCAAACCTATACTGAGAGATCACATCTTCCAAAGTACTCCTTAATTGCTCGCTTACCTGAATGGATATATCACTCGTGTCATCTCCCGCGTCGAGCACGGTGTCAACTAAAGTGGCACTAGTTGCAACCGTGTGTGTAGCAGATGACGGTGCACTCGTTGACGCTGGAGCTGGTCGAGTCGATAACACTTCCAGGTGAAGTCGATCAAGCACAGGTTGATCCAACAACTTGCATCGTTGGATAGCCCGCACTTGATCCGATAGTCGTTGTACGGCAATGGTTATTGTCGGTTCAAGAGCCTGAAACAAATGGAGCATCCTTGAACGGTACGCAGTCAGGTTGGTTTCCCCATCTGTAGCCTCATAATATGCCCGCATGACGTTTTCATTGATGGATGAAGTCCATCGCATGCGGTGCACAATACCACCGGTAGTGGGGACCCTTCTCGAAACCGGTAGGCTTCGGGCCCCAAACTGCTCGGCGGCCGGCCTCTCCCTCGCCGACGTACAGGTGTTGGCGACGTCGGCGGGGAAAAATACTCATCACTTGACGATGAGCTCGACGCCTCAGCAAGCACTTGTGTCGCAGGTGTGCGGTCCGACGCTTGCGAGGCGGAGCTAAGTGATGAGTCCGGGGGTGTTGGCTGTGCATTCTTAGTCCTGGCTCTTTTTAACATGTTTATTTATCCATTTTCATCATTCATCATGTTTATTTTTTCGTACATAATCAGTCTGTCGCAACTACATACAAAAAAAAATTATTATGAAACGGGGATAAATTTTAATGGCTCAATATTTGTCTCACACAATTTCTCAATCTGTCCCGCTCGTTCCTTGATGAAATGTCATGTGTCACTGTCTGTCGGTGTGGATGTCTAATCGTTATTTTCAATTTCAATAATAATGTTTTTCTTTGAATGTAATTAGTGAAATAATTGGGAGAATAGCTGAATTTTATTAAAAATTTTGTAAGATCGTTCTCTAGAAAAGACTGTTTTATACGTTGTTTATTAAAATCGAATATGAAGTATGTATAGAAACTGTGAAATATCTAGTTTAAAATCTGGAAGAAAGGACGGCACAAAACAGATTTTCATGGCCAGATTTCCTATGGATGAGAACAATAACACCGGAAGATAACAAAATATATAACTACATAGCATGAAAGAATGATGGAAAGACAAATTATCGCTCAAAACATTTGATGAATGTGTTTTTGTGTTCGAACGTGATGTAAAACCTTATCTTCATAACTAGGTAATCGCTGGAATGCGGGCGGTTACATCCAAATAATTAAGACGGAGAACCCTACCTAACCTCTAAAAATATAATTCAATTTTCAACAATGACGCGCGCCTACGAAGCCCGAATTGTTCAAGTGTAATTATAAAGATGCAAAGTTGACCTGATTCCTGTCGATCTATAAGCTAAGTATATCAAATGAGTTCTGTTTAGTGTCTTAGCTGCATGTTATAGTTGGTAGAAGCTTGATGAGAAAGTTGCGGGGTAGGTTGACTTGTAATTTAAAGCTATTGCTCTGATAATTTACTTGTCAGCACATTGCAATAATCTTTCTAGCTCATTCTCATGATATTGTACGGATGGATGGAAAGTAACCACCATCCAACCGTGAAAGTAAGTTTGACCCGTTAAAGTGATACTGAATTGATTAACCCGTTGAGACTAATAGAATTGTAAAGAGACTAAAGAAAGAGAGTGTGAGTGACACACCAGACAGATGCCGGGACGTTGATATCCTTTGTATTGGTTTCATGTAACTTACTTAATTGGGGATGGATTGAGACGTCTTATGTTCATCTAGGCGCCAAGTAAAGAGATGAGGGACGTCCTTAAAGAGTGTTGGGGACGTCCCTAAAGTAAAGTGAGCGGCTTCCTGTGACGGGGTGTATGTGACCCCCATCAGGACCGCCAGATCAGAGTGAGGAGACGTCCTCAAAGTAGAGTACGGACGGCTTCCTCTGATGTGATGTATTGAATCCACAGCAGGGCCGTCCGACCACTGAGTAGAGTGAAAGAGTTGTACAGTAAAGTGTAGACGGCCTCCGATGATCCACCAGGACCGTCTGACCATTGTGTATAGTATAAAGTGAGTATAGTAACTTACTTGCCCTTAGATAAATCATTCCCTGGTTCATTCAATTGTATGCTAAAGAGAAAAGCCTAACCCTTCCTTTTACCTAAAGAAAACATGAAACCAGGTTTACCATAGTTTAGAATGTAGGATACTTAGACAAGTGACAATGGTTGCTTGAGCTCTAATTTATACTTACAGAAAGGAGAACTAGAGGGACTGTTGGGTGCTATGGACTAAGGATGTATTGGAGGCTCAGATAACCGGATCATCATTACACAATAGAAGCGAAGCAGATTGTAGATTATATAAAACCTTCTAGCCTACAGTGAGTTTTAAATAAAAAGGGTCATAATGTTACACAGTCACCAATATACGAGCTGCAGAATATTGATTGAAGAAGAAATTACAAATATTTTTAATATACATGTAATGTTTTTAAATAAATATTTAATTTCATGAACTTATCATTTTAAAACCCAAACTGAGCCTATACTCCGTTTTTTAATTAAATGTACTGCCTCCGGGAAATTGAACGCTTATTCATTTTTAACATGTAACTTGTATGACGCAGTACTTTAGTTGAAAAATGGAGTATAGCGTCTGCGAAAATATAAAATTATTTAAAAAAAAGTACGTAAAAAGTACTACATTTATCGATATCGATAAATGCCACTGCATTTATCGATATCGATATATAAAATAATAAAATATAAATATAATTATAATATAAATATATATTATAAATATAAATATAATATAAATATAAATAAAATAATATATAAAATATTAAGTGGCACATCTCTATTTTTCCCTTATGTTGGCGACTCTGTATGTGTAACATTTGTTAGGTTGGCTACATAACGTTATCCCTGATTTAACATTTTGTAAGATTATTTTGCACTATGGGAGTCCCGTCTCTTCTTATGTAGTATTGTATTCTCTTTGTACATAATTATTGATTTTTGATGGTTGACGTTTGTCAAAGCTTCGTTTCATATTTGTGGACTTTGTTATTCTTGAAATAAATTATGGAATATAATATATATTAACTTTTTGGTAATATTATTTTGAATTCTGTATGAATTTTATGAATTGAGGCAAGATATTTTAGATAAAAATATTAATATATTTTATAGATGAAAATGACGTATGTATAGATGTCCAGAGTTTATTATTATTATTATAAAAATATTGTTGTTATGTTCAAATTAAAAAGGATCTACTTATATGAAGACATGTATGATACACAGTTGATATCGCGTCATACACAATCAAAACTGATTATTGTATGCTAAGCAGTTTGATTCGTAAGTTCAATCCCTTTCATATATGCATCCAGTTAGTATTTCACAAATTACGAGGCGTACATATCCTCTTTTCTCCCCTTACCGGGGACGATGGCACTAGATTTGTGTCATCTGGCCCGGTAAACATATCACCAGGCCAGATAAAACTTTTTTGTTCGATCTGGCCCGGCGCCGGGCCAAGTCACCGGGGCAGATGGGATCTTTTCGGAGTCTTTTATTTTATACACTGTACTTTAATGATTAATTACTTTATAATAAAATCTGTATCATAAAACAACTTTTTAGTATTTATACTACTGTCTCATAGGCTTTATATGTCGTCAAATTTTGAAATCATAATTCGAACTTTTCAACCGTAGATTAGATAAAATAAATTTCTAAAATCAGTCGTCCTGTTTTCATGCATATGACATGGTCACCCTTAGTAGCACATTCTTAAGGAATATCGAAAAGTAATCTGGTTTTTAGATACCAAGTGATACAATGTTGATGTGTACATGTGTATTTAGTAGAGATTTATACTAAATGTTAGTGTATCTAGTTTTTGATTCTGTTGTGATCTCAGGTAGGTACAGTCAATTATTCATTATGTCGAACGTCTGGACTGAGGAGCTAATTAAAATGTGCTATATCTCCCAACCCTCTCATTATTAATGAGTGAATCTTATCCTACAAAACTATTATACATTCTACTAAATGATGGAGAAAAAGCGCATTAATTAAACTACTGCTTCTATGAAAAATTACGACTCGTAAGTAATGGTCTGAGGAGCCTCATATAATGTATGATAACTTTTTAAATTTTAATACTACAAAACTCAGATTTTTTCTACTAAATACTCGCGAATGCTACTAAATCATACCTAATTTTGGTAAATATTCATCCATGATTTTCCTAGTTCTGACGACACTCCTCAATCTAAACATTTAGATTGAGGAGCCACCTTTATGTTGTTATAAATTTTGAAGTATTATACTACAAATTCGAGGATTGAGGCTACAAAATTTTTAAACTTACTACTAAATACCTATATAAATTTCATTAAGATACGAAATGTGGGTCCTCAATCTAAACGGACCTGTCAAGGGTCCTTCACGATCTTTTCTACGTGCCCGAACCATCTAAGCATCCCTTTATCTAGATCACTACACATCGCATAGTTCCCGTATCAAGCGGCTGTTCCTCACTTTAGCCATACTTCTCAGTTTCACTCCACACTGCATTTATTTTACTTTAGTGCTTCTTCTGCCACACCCAATATTCCCTATCGTACAAAAGTGTAGGGACAAGCACCTCTACACACAGCCAGCCGGACCGGACCTTCTGACTGTTCATAAAGGTATGCAGTAACCCAATCACTTGATTCCCTGTCATAACTCTTCGTTTAATATCATCGTCATAATACCCTTTATCCCTTGTAAACTTGGACCCTAAGTGCACGAACTCTTTCAGTTGGTCCACTTTTTCTCCTTCAATCAGTCACATATTTTTATATTATATCGTACAAAATGTTCAAACTGGTCAACACCCATACATAGTCCAATCTTAACACGTTCCCTGCGGCATTTATATATCTGTACTATCCATTACTGCGTTACGAGGCGTTTTGAACCTTGTCCTACACCAGACATTGTGGCGGTACGAGGCTTATTAAACCTATTAAACCCCACCGCCTGTAGGAAACTAAAATCCTATTTTTGGCGCCAAGTAGACAGATATACGTTTTTCGTTTCGATTATTATTAACAATGAGTGGATTAACCTAAATCTGCCGCCGCCCGTGGTTAGTTTTTATAGTTTAGATTCCGTAGCTAAAATATAATGTGGGATCTAATGAACCTCGTACCTCACTGAAAAATAGTAGCTTTTCATAAAGTTTACTGATGGGAAAAATTATCGATTTCATTTCATTGTAGGTATTAATTTATTTATCAAAACTTATTCGTGTTTTTCGCGAAAACACGGTAAACAATAAAATTTTTGACTATTACATAGTGCATTATGTGAGTATTTTTTTGACTTTTTTGTCAACCTCATGACTTGGTAAGAGGGTGCGGAGTTTTTCATAGAATCCTACACATCTCTTCCTTGATCCCTTATTGAGATGATGCTTTTTATTTGTAGCGGGTTCTGAAAAAAAGTGTTATCCCTGTTTTGTTTTTCTTTTTCGATCAAAATCGTTAAAACATTTTCAACAATCACAGTGACCTCTATTTCTTGTTTTTCTTTACATCTGGACAAATAAGAGTCATCAGACATTGTACAATTAGATATCGACATATTCGGCAGCAATATTATTATTTTGTCACGTGCGCAGACTCGAATGCGTTGCACAACACTGGCCGCGTGAAACTAGTGCTTGGTGCGGTACGAGGTGCGGGGGGATACGAGGTGTTTCAAACCTCGTTAAGCACTGTATGACAATTTAATTTATTCAGTGCGGCACGAGATGTAAAAACCTCGCATAAAAGTAGGTATACCAAATGAAATGAAATGAAATTATTTATTTATTTGTATAGGTCATTAAATGGCTCTTACAAACGTCAGTAAGTACTTAAAATAAAAAAATATTATTGCTTCTATACATACATGTACTGCCAGATTCGCAAAGCAACAAGTAAAACCGAGAGAAAGAACCTGGCATTAAAACTCACGGTCACTCTTTTTCAATAATTGGCAGGTAAATTACACATTTTCTTAAAACTAAATGTAGACGAATGTACATTGCCAAGGAACTCGGAATCAATAGTACATCTGATAAATATAGTTATCACTTTCCTACACTGAACCAAATAGAAGTTACGCCTCCCGCACGACAGATAAGTTTAACTTTTTCCTTACCGCTCTAGAGGTGAGACACGTAAAGGGTGTTTCAGACCTCGTATCGCACTGAACGTGTAAATCATTGTTTTAGCTAGAGATATCCAGGCAAGTGTCCCTCTGAATAGCAACGGGTACAGTGGCGAGCGGTGTTTGCGATATTCGGACTTATAATATTTGCACAAACCAAAATGATCCTAAAAAAGTGTTGGAGACAACCAAGGTTATTTATTTTACTGGTGATTGCAGAAAGTTCTGCAGTAGGCGTAAGGAACCCACAGATGTTAATATTTTTCATCTTACATCTTGAACGTTATTTTCCAGGATGGTCATTGCTGCCAGCATTCTGGGAAGTATTCAGTCCCTTTAAACACGTGGTCCGACTACTTTGTCAGAAAAACAAACTGAGCGAGATAAGAGTTGGCCGTTGGCGAGTGCTCTTTTGTAGTTCTGTACTCCTCTTATAATAGAGAGTTAAGGGACCCAATCGGCTCTGGAAAAGATATATCCATACTGCCCTACTAAGCGCATGATACATTTTTTTTGTACCGATGAAAAATAAAGGAATGTGTCAACAGGTGCACCGAGTACAGATGAAAATGAAGACACAAACCTCAAATGTACCAGGAATACATATTCGTAACAACATAAGAGCCTTCAAGATTAGACAGACTGAGCATAATATAAAGTCATAAAATAAAAAGATTTTAAAGGGTTATAAAACCAAAACATTGTAGTAGTACCACGGGCAACAAAGGGATATGTCACAATCACGGAACAACTACTTGGAATGAAAATGTCCAACTAGTTACATTAAGGTAAAAAAATGTTCACGTGTTCAGATTACTCGGACGAAGCGGAATTGCGATTCCTTGTAGTACGATTAATCGAACCAACAGGAAAAAAAGTTCACGTGGTCCGATTAGTCGGAGAAAGCAGTCGGACCACGTGTTCAGAGGGTATTCAGTCAGTGACGACGTCAATTAATTGTTCCAAGAACTTTGTAAATATTGTATTTTTATAAAGTTAATACTATCAGGCGTTACTTTTCGGAAGTCCATAGTTAAATAAAATAAATCTAACTACTTTGCAATATTCCGCCACATGCAAATTACCCACTCTCGTATTTATTCATGCACAATGGACATGCACGATGCACGATCATGCACGATGGCTCCTGATAATGCCCCTGGTTGGGGGCGAAACACGTGTCGAGGTTTTTATTATTTTTTGCACGATAACACAACTCTCATATTTATTCTATTTTCAAAATTATTTCTCTATTCTTTCGGCCTAAGTGGGTTTGGGAGGCGGACTTGTGCATGAATAAATACGAGAGTTGGGTAATTTGCATGTGGCGGAATATTGCAAAGTAGTTAGATTTATTTTATTTTATTGTATTTTTACTAAATAATATTTATTTAGAAATTTATAAATAGTAAAAAAGTCTCATTTTCATAAACGACATCCACCTTTGTGACATTTTTGAAACCTGATGTTCCTAGTCGATTTATCAAATTTATCGATAACGTGTATCGACACTGTTACATCAAAAGTGGGCGGTAACTTTTTGTCTTGTCATTATAGTGTTACAATACAAAATGTATATGTAATGTATGTGTTTGCGAAAATGTTAATGTGTTATTCTTATTGTCATGTGTGAGTATCGCAGTGGCACCCGATTTATGTCAGGTCACAAAATGACAACTTTTATGAATCAGGAAAATGCATAATTTCTTCTTCCGTCATATACGACGAACGTGTTGCTCTATGCTTGGAGCCCATGACTGACAGACATACCTCACGTTATAAAGGCTGGAAATTTCTCTGAGCATGTTCCCAACACAGGTGAGAACGGTCAGTGGAGTGTCGGTGTGGTTTCTAAAAATTAGCTTTATAAATTGAGGTACCACCTTTGCTGGCTATCTGAAGAAAACCGACACTCCATACTCACTGACCGTTCTCACCTGTGTTAGGGACATGTTCTGAGAAATTTCCAGCCTTTATAACGTGAGGTAATTAATTTTCAGCTTTTAAATCACGACTTATGTCTGGCAGTCCCAGGGTCAAGGTGGTCTGGCAGGGGGTTGCAACAAGAGACTTGGGATGGCGCTCGCTTCGGTTGCAACCATGCCAGGGGTCTGAGATTGGTGGCGTGATTTCTATTGTTAATCCGAAGAAAATATCAAATAAACTAACCATTATAAAATGAGGTAACTAAGGTACCATTTTATCCACTTTAGTCGCTGATATCTCCGGAAGTAACCACAACCAACACTCCATACTCACTGATCGTTCTCACCTGTGTTGGAAACATGCTCTGAGAAAATTCCAGCCTTTATAACGTGAAGTATGCCTGTCAGTCATTGGGTCTTTGTAGATTAATAAAAAGGTTTAAATGAAATCAAAAGGAAATATTTTGAAATATTTTTGCATTTTTATAACAACAAACATCACTGAATAGTCTTCCCTAGAGATTAAGCATTAAACTAAATTTATATTACAACTTACGCTATGACTTACGCTATGATGACTTACGCTATGACTTACGCTAAGTACAAGACACCAGGCAATAGGGATCACCTGGTGTCTTGTAGCCACGGGTATGAGGCGGTGATGGGGGGAGGCTACCCCGCGCTGATGGTACTGCCCCACCGGACCCATGTTCCCTCAGTCGACTCTTACGACTTGCCCGGGAAGATAAGCAGCTGAGACATTCTATGTTTTTCTTTCATTCCCGGATCAGCACGGAAAAAATAAAAAGCCTACCGATAATAATAGCCTACATTTCTGTACAAGCGTGTACAGAAATGTAGGTTAGATTGTAAAAGGAGCGAAACTCCAGTTTCATAACTTTCAAAACACTTTCAATCATAAAACGAAATAGAAATTTCATATTAATATTTCCTGATAAATAACCAGGGAAAAATTAACCAAATCATTCTAGAACACATATTAATATAAACGGATTTATAAATATCAAATAATGGGTACAAGGGATCAGAAAACTCAACAGAGGTATAAAATCAAGATATTGATTGAAACGCAGGCTGAACCACTCTAAATAGATTCCTAGTTATTACCAGAAACATTCTGTTGACAACGGCGACTACTGGAAAGTCATTAAACATATCTAGTTACTTCTTAGTTTGTTTATTCTTTAATTCTCTTATTCAACATTGATCTCTTCCCGCATAATCATAATACCTTCTCTTTCGCACATAACCCTCTTACTTTAATAGCAGCCGTGTTTATTTGCTCAAACCAGTCCGGGTCGTTTGGGGCCACCAACAGGATCCGGGCTACCTTTGAAGGAGGCCCCTACTCTCCGGGTTTCACGTTCATCTAATGTTCTTTCTCGGCTGTCTGTTTCGCACGTGTTTTAGGTCAATTATAAACACTGAATACGTGGGCTCATTATTCAGTAGGTTATAATTGAGAAAGTAACACTAAGACGATCTAATCACTATCCTGTATCAACAAATTGAAACTAAATGGTTCTGGTAGGTAACTGAGGTTTAAATTATTATGGTCCGTTACTGATCTGAGAAAATACTAAATTTATTCATTGACTGTGATGGTGAGCTGCTTGCTCCGGTTGGTCTCGAACCGATCCATGGTCTTGATGTCCAAGATCATTGAGATGGAAATACCGAGCCCTATGAGCATAATAGATGACACCATCAGACCCGACCTGTAAATGAAGCGAGGAATTAAACAAATAGAAACCGTACAAAATTCACTAATATATTTACAAAGCCATTATGAAATGTGATGTTTACCAAATCGGAACGGTGGTGAATCCAATACAGTCAAAAGCGTCGGCAAATTTGTCTGTGCTGTCCATGAACATCTGCATCTGAAACCATGATATGAAAATTTTAATATGAAAATGTGAAAATGATATGAAAATTCCGCTTGTATTCTTAGTTGCAAGCGGTCGTATAACTCCTCCGCGACAATTAATTGCTCAAAGTATTCACGCAAATTTGAACCCAATTGAAAAACTAATAAGTGCCATATTGACTCTGCTACTGTGATATTCAAAAGTGCATTAGAGCTGCGACGGTGATATGCAAATGTTTGCCCTTCCTTTCTTACCTCGCATCTAACGTCCGCGACTGAGGGGTGACCTCCATCCTCACCGCTTCGATACAGGACGGGAGCATATTTTTTAACTCTTTCACACCTACGGATTTACACGGTAATCCCGGTACCTTGTTATTATGGCTACGACGCAGAGAACACCGCCTCCGAACATTACCTCAGCTGATACAAACATACCGGCAAAGAATAACATACCGGCTACAATTGAAAATGAAAGTACGAGGAGTACTAGGAGACGGAAACAACACGAGAATCCTGACCTGGCGTTATTGGAAGACAAATTTAATCGCCAGCTGTTGGTATGGGACCAGAAAATCATAGATACAATAACGTCAACGGTGAATCTTGTTCTCACTAGCGAAATGGCAAAATTAACGACTGTGTTATCTGAAATTAACATCAATATTCAAAAGTAAAATAGTGACACCTCGGAACTACGTAACTCTTTGTGTACTACCAATAAACGGATCGAAGATATGGAGAAATACATGAATGATTCATCTGAACGCCAGGACCTGTATGAAACTCGTTTAGCGAAATTGGAGTTGGAAATGGTTCGGAATCCTGACCTAGTTGCCCAGGTCTATACACTGGAAACCAAATTAGTGTCGTTGGAGCAACATGCTAGAAACTGTAACATTGAAATATCTAATATGCCCGAGCGCCGTGGGGAGAATTTATTAGGTATAGTTGAATGTCTGGGTAAAGCCATTAATTATCAGATAGATAAGAGGGATATTGTCGCTGTCCATCGTGTCCAGCATGTCTCGTCGGATAGTACCCAGCAGAAAAACGTTATTGTAAAGTTTGCGAGCACAATACTGCGTAATAATGTAATAGCTACTTTCCGAGCTGTTAAGGGAACTTTCGACTCTTCGAAATTATCTATTAGTACACTGGCCAACAAAATTTTATTTCGGCAATGCAGAGAGGCAGCTGGAAAACATAATTACAAATATGTGTGGGTCAAGAACGGTACAATCCTGGTGCGAAAAGCAGATACCTCCCGCGTTTTCGCTGTTCGATCCTTACAAGATATTGAAAAAATTAACTAATGGAAGTTATTGTTGCGTGGTATTTAAGGTACGGTTGCATTTATTCTCATACTTAGATTATAAACTACAGATATTCTCTAACAGTGGTTGTGAAATAGGCGTTGCGCGGGTACACTGTAATAATAATTTTAGTTACTTAAAATGTAAAAACTGTAAATTGTTTCGAAGTCTTAATTGTTGCGTAGTATTTAGGGTACGGTTGCATTTATTCTTATATTTAGATTATAAACTACAGATATTCTCTAACAGTGGTTGTGAAACAGGCGTTGCGCGGATATACTATGGTAATAATTATATTAACTTAAAATTTAAAAAGTATAAACTATTTCGACTTTTTATATACATTTTTTTTTTTTTTAATTCCGCGGCTCAAGGCCGCGGCTGCTCTAACGTCCGTTGTCGGGCGTTTCTGGTTACTAGCAGAGGGTATGTCCAGTGGCGCCCGGCGGACTTTGACCACCTCTGTGGTCTCTGCGGGTGTTTGGTCGGGACGAGAATCCCGCGTCATTGGGGTCGGGTTTTATCCCGCGTCAGTGAGTGAATCTGGTTGCGTGCTATGGGGAAAAGGCCCCGCAGCACGCAACCCTTTTAGCCTGCTTCTGTAAGGACGGTGGGTGGCGATCCCGCCGTCCTCAGGCCCTGATCATGGAGGACGATAGTCTTGGGCGTAGTCGCGTAGTCTGGGGCGGCCTGGCCGCCGACTACGGAACTCGGCGGGGAGGGTACGCTCCCTCTCCCTCCCGGCCGCGTTACACCTACTCCCGCTGGATACCATGGCTTGAAGCATGGTCCACAGCGAGAGGGTATCCACGCCAAGACCCACTACGAGGTCCCGGCGCTGACTCGCCCACGCTGAGCACTCCATCAACGTGTGGAGTGCGGTGTCGTCGTCGGAAACCTCGCAGTGTTGACACCGGGGTGTGACCTCACGATGCATGCGAAACAGATAGCTACCGAAGCATCCATGCCCGGCATCGATCTGCGTCGCACGGTACGTGAGGTCACCATGCTGCATCTGCAGCCAATGGTCCATGATCGGTCTCACCGCCGCGAAGAAGATGGCACCCCCCTTGGGTTGCTCAAGTCGCACCCTCCATGACTCCATGAGATCCTGGCGGAGTTGGGACCGCTGGTCCTCGATTTCTCGAGACGCAGGCCTGTGGTCCTGCTCCAGCGCCTCCTTGCGCCATTGGAACAATGACGCAAGGGCTCTCGCTTCCAGGTCCCATGGAGGGGTCCCGGCTAGGAGACATGCAGCCTCTCCGGAGATCGTGCGGTACCCCTGTATGGTTCTGACGGCCAAGGTTCGAAGTGGTCTGTTTAACAGAGTCACGTTCCCCTTGACCGCTAACCTATCCGCCCATACGGGAGCCCCGTATAGGGCCATACTCCGCACGATCCCCAGGTACAGTCCGTTGGACCGTTCCGAGGTCTGTGAAAACACAGAACCTCGGACTTGTGCAAGGCCACCTCCAGTCCCAGCTGCCGTATCCGACTCACGACTCGAGCAACACCCGTCGTGACCTTGAGTGCTGCCTCCTGGTACGTTGCACCCCGCGCCGTGACGAGGGTATCGTCGTAGCCGATGTTCCACAGAAGCGGCCCCAGGACCGACCCCTGCGGAACACCGCACGACACATCTCGCCGAGCTGGCCCGAGCCAGCTGGGGAAAGCTATGGCCCTCTCCGAGAGATAGGCCCCGACAATACGACGGAGGTAGAGAGGCGTTTCGTGATACACGAGCGCCTCCCTAACGCAGCTCCATGGCAAGGTGTTGAACGCGTTGGCGATGTCAAGAGACACCGCCACCACCACCTTGCCCTGCGAGACTGCTTCCTCCGTCAGGCTCTTCACGCGCATGATCGCGCTCACGGTGGAGCGTCCCCGACGGAAACCGAACTGGTTATCCGCCAGGTCTGGCCCCACACTCGTGAGATGCTCGACGAGGCGTTCCGCGATAATTCGCTCAAAGAGCTTACACACCTCGTCGAGCAACACGATCGGCCGGTATCCGGACGGTAAGTCCACCGGCCGCCCCGCCTTACGGATCAGGACCAGTTTCTCCGTCCTCCACACCTTGGGAAACTGGCCAATTTCGAGGCATGCGCTAAAGAGCCCCATCAGTCGAGGCCCGAGTTCTTCGAGGGCCAGGACCCATGCATGGCCAGGAATGCCGTCGGGTCCGGGGGCAGTGATTTTCCGGCGTTTAAGCCGGAGTACTGCCGCACCTAGCTCCCCCACCCTGACTTCGGGTACGTCGTGGTGCTATCCGCGTCGGGCAGAGACGGAGCCATGCGCGGAGGGACGTGCTCCTCCGCGCTCGTCGGAACAGGGAGCCCATGACCCGCTCCAGCTGCTGCGGCTGGAGACTCTGGGTCAGTGGGGGCGCCCTAGGTCGGAGTTTCTCCCTGACCTGTAGGTACGGGCGCCCCCATGGGTTCTGCTGCAGGGTCTCCAGGAGCTCCTCACGGGCCGCCGTCTTGGCCCGCTTTATCGTCTCCTGGAGATTACCTTTAGCCTCCCTGTATGCCTGAAAAAGCTCCGCCTCTCGGGCTGCCGCGTCGTCTGGGCGGCGACGCCTCCAGCGAAACCTGGTGTACCGGCGGCGGGCGGAGATGCATGCTGCGCGCAGCTCTGCAATCTCCGGCGACCACCAGTACACCTGCTTCCTGGCCGGTCTGGGTGTAACCCTAGGCATCGCCGCATCACAGATTTGCGACATGGCTCTCCTGAACCACTCCGCCTCGGATTCCAAATCGGCAGGCCGGTCCGGCGCCGGAATCCAGGCCTGCACGATGGATGCCTCCAGGAGAGCATCCCGATCCAGATGGTGAAGTGCCCAACGCGGATCCGGGGGATTTACCACCGGCTGTGGGAGGTCAGGTGGGGACGACGACATCGAACCGGATGTACCAATGATCCGAGTGCGTCTCCTCACCCTCCTCCACGCGCCAGCCTGTAATACGGCGGGCGAGGTCAGGGGATGCGAACGTTACGTCCACAATCGATTCCCCCCCCCCCCCCCGCCGCCAAAAGGTGGCGACATTCCCCCGGTTGAGGACCTCCAGACCACGTGTTCGGGTCCAGTCTTCAAGAAACCTCCCCTTGTCCCTGGTTTCCCGGGAGCCCCACGCCTCACTCCAGGCGTTGAAGTCTCCCAGGAGCAGGACAGGGCGAGGACGGCACGCAGCGAAGACGACGTCGAGCTCAGTGAGCCATAGCTCAAACTGAGACTCGTCAATGTTCGGCGAGATGTAGGTGGCCACGACTGCCAACCCATCATAGTCCGCCGCAACACACCCGCGGCCCCTTGCAATAATTGCAAGGCGCGAGTTGTCTGCGGCGGACCCCCCAAAGATACAACAGGCCGAGCCGTCCTCGTCCACCGGGCTTCCCGGGTGGACGTAGTACGGCTCGGCGACCACGGCCAAGTTTATGGACCACTGCCGGATGCTCTGGTACAGAAGATCCTGAGCAGCACGGCAGTGGTTCAAATTCACTTGCAGGATACGGATACGGGCGTCAGACATTAATTGACGTCCATAACCGCATCCCGCCGCGAAACAACTGGCCGCGCAAGGGCGGCACCCCCACCGCTCTCAGCGGACGGACGAGGTTTTGGCCTCGAGGCGGCGCAGGTTGTGCTGCCGACCCGGTGATCCGCGGTCTTGCCCTCCGCCTCGCATCTAAAGCAGCGAGGCGGGGCGTCACAGGCACTTGCCTTGTCACCGAGCCGGCTGCAGTGGAAGCACCGATCGCCCACGGTGACTTCCGCTGTACACTGCACTCCGACGTGCCCCACCACCATGCACCGGAAACATTTGGTTTCCCGGGCACGAAGGAGGTGCACCTGCGCCTTTAGGAAGCCCCCTACGAGGAAGCTTCGTCCGTCCGCCACTTTCAGTGCCGCCGCGACGGGGCACTGGACGACTGTCATCCCGTGACCAGTGGAGCCGAAGGAGATATCTCCAGCCTTCACCTGGTCACGGGGGCAGCCGCCCGCCTCCACGACGGCGGAGACAACTTCCTCCGTCGTGGCCGCGTCATCCAGACCCGTGATGCGCAATGCGGCGCATTTGGTGGGTCTGGTGACGCGGACGGCTTCTTCGTCCAGCGCGACCCTAAGCTGAGCCGCTAGGGCGTCAGCTTTAGGGCCGCTGGAGGCGCCGGAGACCTCGAGGAGGCGAGCCCCGGTGCGTGTCGTCTTGCACCGGAGCCCCCTTTGTATGTCGAGGGCCGAGAGGTTGACTGAGGACTTCACGGTCCTCAGTACGTCGGCGTACTCCACCCCTTTCTCCACACCTACCGTCGTCACCGTCAGGACGACGGCGGTGGAGCGAGGAGGGCGGGGCCTCTTCGGCGCCTTCGCCGCGTCTTCCTCTTCTTGGCTCCCACTACTTCCCATCCCACCCGTCTGGAAGGATGTAAGGAAGCAACGGGAGCGACGTTAGAGGAAAACGAGGCGGCAGGGGTGCCACTCTTCTTACCGCGCCCCTTGGCCTTCCGCGCCTGGGCCGCGGTCTCGGCCGGCATCCGGCTCACCGAAGCGGACGGGGGTGGAGCGGGGCGGCGGACAGCGGGTGTGCCGCTTGGACTTGGAGCGGGAGCACCGCCAACAGCCGCCGCGTATGAAAACGCGGGACGCGCTAGCGGAGGGCGGTACGCCCGGTCCTCCAGGACCGCGAGGCGCCTCTCGATCGCCGTCAGGACCTGCACCGTAGTCGGCACAGGCTGTGGCGGCGAGCCGGGCGCCGTGGTGGGCGCGGTCCTAGGCGCCGTCTTCGGCGCTGGTCCAGCCGTCAGAGGAGGAGGAGGCGGCATGGGACCTGGAGGCGCCTTGACCACCTTGGTCAACTCAGCAACCTCCCGACGCAGGTCTTCCATCTGATTTCGGGAGGCAGTGAGCTCCACCTCCAGGCTCGCAACCTGCTTGCGGAGCTTCACCTCCTCCTTAGTTACGCTCCGCGCGAGGAGCTTGTCAAGGGAGGATTGGGCTTCATCCACCAGTGAAGCCACAATCTTCTTCCTCCCCGACATATTCTTACTCCCCCGCATGGACTTTTTATATACTTGTATATTGGATTGCTGAAGAGTGGCTTTAGCCACTGTGTATTACGGTTGATGGGCTGTGGAAAGTATCCAAATGTTGACACTTCTGTATTTTTTTATTATTTTGAATTTGTAAAGATGCCATGTTCACTTTTGAACACGACCAATTGGGCTTTTCTAAAGACATTATAACCTTAAAATGTATTATTATTGCTACCTTATTTTATGGCTAATTGTACATTGTCGATTTATTACCAGAACTGTCAGGGTCTAAAGACAAGACCAAACTACATACACTTTACATGAGCATTTTATCAAATCATTATGATGTATTAATTTTTACAGAAACCTGGTTCCATGGAGATATTCACGACCATGAATATATAGATAACCGGTATCAAGTGTTCCGTTGTGATCGTGATCGGGCAGCCTGTGGCCGGCGGGATGGGCGTGGTGTGTTGATCGCTGTGCGCCCGGAGCTACATGCATCCCTGCTGACTGGAACTAGTAATGCTGCTACTCAGGTACCGCCTACGTGTATATCACTACTTGACCACCTCTTAATCGAGATACGTCTGCATAATTATCGCTGTGTCATTAGTGCTATGTATATCCCACCCAACGTACACGCTGACGGTTATAAATGGCATTTCAATCTGCTTAGCAGTATTCTACAGGCGCCAGATGTTGGCGAATTTATAATTGCTGGGGACTATAACCTGCCTACACTACAGTGGCGTAATTGTACTACTTACGTTGAACCTATACTTATAAGTAACTACTGTAAAGCTAATAAAGAGTTGATAAACTTCTTGGGTGAGGTTGGATGTTGCCAGTACAATAGATTTGAAAACTGTAAAAAACGTATTCTTGACTTATTTTTGACTAATATATCCAAAACATCCACATCGTTGGTACAGGTCCCTCTAGTTAAAGCAAACCAAAATCATCCTCCTTTTCTTGCGCTTGTATCTATAAATTGCACACACGGCGCTAGCCCTACGCCGAGTCCACGTACTCAGTATAACTTTAGGAACGCAGATTACGTTGCAATAAATGACAGTATTTTAAATACCGATTGGCAGAGTTTATTCTGTAATAAACCAGTAGAAGATAGGGTGTCCATATTCTATGAAAAAATTTACAATATCATTAGGAAACATGTGCCTACTAAGCTTGTTAAGTCTTCAAATTTTGCAAAATGGTTCACCCCAGCGCTTATACACATTATTAAAAACAAAAACCAGGCATGGAAACCAATCTGATTATGCACTTTTTTCTATGTACAGAGCCCGCTTTAAATTGGAATCGCGTAAGTGTTATTTAAGATATATAAAATTGGTAGAAATAAGTGTACAAGAAAACATAAAGTTCTTTTGGACTTACGCGAATAATATAAAGCCAAAGTCTAACTTCCCAAACAAAATAACCTATAATAACATAGAAACCCAAAACCCAGCTGATATGTGTCAATATTTTTCGACTTTCTTCGAATCAGTGTTCAAACCAAGTTATGTTACTGAAGAGTATAGTGTAGATGATGCACCTGCCTGTAACCAACTGTCACATTCAATCCTTGATACTATACATATAACTGAGGAACAGGTGTTGAAGGGTCTGATGACCCTCGACGCGTCCAAAGGTTCAGGCACTGACAATATACGGCCCAATTTCCTAAAGGCTACGGCGCGCACGATCTACAGACCGATATATTCTTTGTTTAGCTCATGCTTGCTGGATGGTATATTCCCGATCGTTTGGAAGTCTGCACGTATTGTTCCGGTCTACAAGGGAGGTGATAAGACCTGCGTAGAAAACTACCGTCCCATATCTATCTTACCAGCTCTTTCGAAGCTCTTTGAGAGACTAGTGCACGACTATATCTATCCCGTATTACACAACGTATTGATACCTCAGCAGCATGGATTCGTTAAACGTAGATCCACTACCACTAACTTGATTATTTATACAACCTATCTTTTTAAAGGTTTAGACTCTGATAAGCAGATTGATAGTGTATACACTGATTTTCGAAAAGCTTTTGATGGAGTGGATCACAGGAAGTTACTGGATAAGCTCGCTTTCAATGGTATTCGTGGAAATCTGTGGCGTTGGTTCAACTCTCATATATAATGAACCGGACTAAGAGGGTTGTGATTAACGGATATGGGTCGGATGTGGTTTCTATAACCTCCGGTGTACCTCAAGGGTCCATTTTAGGTCCGTTACTTTTCATTTTATTTATAAATGACATTAGTCGCTGCTTAAGTTTTGTAAATTTCTTTTATATGCAAATGACTTGAAAATGTATCATGAAATTGAGAATCCAGATGACCACGACAGGTTCCAATCTGACTTGGATCGCTTCTCAAGGTACTGTAGTGATAACAGCTTAGATCTCAAAGTTAAAAAATGTCACAATATAAGTTTTTCAAAAAAAAAACACAATATAATCGCAAATTACACATTATGTGGTGTGCAGCTTGAAGCGGTGACCCATATTAGAGACCTGGAAGTTGTTCTGGATTGTAAGCTACATCTCGACCTTCACATAGACAGTATAATTAGTAAACCTTTTAGAATGTATGGTTTGGTAATGCGAACCAGTGTTAACTTTACAAGCCCATCAACCTATATCTGTTTATATATGACGCTTGTACGACCGCAGCTTGAGTATGCGGTGTCCATTTGGAATCCATTTTATCATAAATATAACGATGCCCTGGAAACTGTCCAGAGGAGTATATGTCATATGATCAACTGATAGATTTGTATAACTTGCTAAGTCTAGAAAGCCGACGTACACAGCTGCAAGCTATGCTGTTATTCGATATATGCCACAATAGATACGATTGTTCTGAGATTGTTAATGGGTTGTGCTACAGGGTGCCTACGAGAACTCCTTGCCGTAATCAATGCCAACTGTTCGCGACCTCAAGATGTCGCACCAATGCTGGCATGCGTTCACCTATGCACTCTCTAGTTAGAACCTATAACGAAAAATTCAATAACATCGACATATTGGCTAGTCGTCCAAGTACATTTAAAAGCTTGGTGATTAGGAGTCTTAATCTAAATCCTTCCTGATAGGTATATCAGATGCGCTGTTGGTTTTCTTTTTTTTTTGTATCATTGAGAACATTTATGTATAAATAAAATAGTTGGAGAAAATTTGTCTTGGAGCGAGCACCACGACCGCTTTACTAATCTGTGGTGAACGATGTTGGTGGTGAATTTGATAATGTGTTTTAATTAATAGGTGTATTTAAATGTGTAATTTGTCACTGTTTGTTTACCCAAATAAACGTAAAAAAAAAAAAAAGCAATCATGAAACTACTAAACTTCTATTAAAGGGGAGGGGGAGAAATTAATCATTTTACAAATTAACTAATCTTTAAACTAAAACTATTAGCAACACTACAATTCCATCTAAATTAAAAATGTCATGACCTATTTAAGTTTACACTGCAACAGTTAAGAGAGTATTTTTTTAATTTTCGCTGCCTAAGGCCTCTGGTGAACATGCAAGGAATTTCCAGTGGCGCCCGGCGTAAGAGAGATCCTTGGCTGGATTTCAACCAGTTCCAAAAATAACGAGATAGTTAAGTAATGAGGTGCTGCTGCAAATTATGATACATACCTTTACATCAGGCAAGGTCAACGTGGCATTTTCAGACGAATACACTAGCGGTAGTGAGCAGTGGTAGGAGCGGCCGAGGACGGCCGATGGCGCGTGCGGGAGAGATGGTGCCGTGAGACTGAGCCCAACAGTCTCAAGGCCGAATTTCACCTCCACGCCAACTGCTGTCCACCACCCAGCTGACTGTTTGAAACTGAACTCCAGAGTCGCCTGTAGATAAAAGTGACGAAATATCAATCACAATTCTATTCATGCTGCGATTAATTGCAGTAGCGCGGTAGTTACCAAGTTCTGACTTGGATCCCTTCTTAAATAATGGTATTAGTCTACTATTTTTCATTAGGTTAGGGAATATGCCTTCATCTACACATTCATTAAAAATTAGTGCCAAGTCAGGTGCAATAATATCAATTACATTACTGATTAAGCTAACTGATATGCCCCAGTGATCTTCCGACTTTTTAATTTTGAGATTTTTAAATGCTTTCAAGATGTCTCTGGGGTCGATATGTTTGAAGTTAAATTTAGATGAAGAACCAATATTACTTTCGAGATTGCCATTTTGTGCCTCGATCATGCAAGGCAAGTCATTAACATAAACCAAGAAGAGAAAAGTCCCTAGAATTGATCCCTGAGGTACGCCTATTTTGACGTTAGTTCCGTTTGACTTAACGTTGTTCACATGAATAGTCTGCAGCCTATCTGTCAGGTAAGATCCTAATAGTTCTAAGGATTTGTCAAAACCATACAGACGTAACTTTAGCAAGTGTTTGATGGTCAACACAATCAAATGCTTTAGACAGATCGCAGAATACCCCAATGGCATCCTGCGATCCCTCCCATGCTCGTAAATCAAGCTAACAAGGGTTACTCCCGCATCGGTGGTAGATTTTCCGCGAGTAAAGCCAAATTGTTAGCTGTGGAAAAGATTGTTGGTCGTGAAGTGGACTTGGATTTGATTTAGCATCACTCTCTCAAACACCTTACTCAGAGCTGGCAAAATAGAAATGGGGCGGTAGTTACCAAGTTCTGACTTAGATCCCTTCTTAAATAATGGTATTAGTCTACTATTTTTCATTAGGTTAGGGAATATACCTTCATCTACACATTCATTAAAAATTAGTGCCAAGTCAGGTGCAATGATATCAATTACATTACTGATTAAGCTAACTGATATGCCCCAGTGATCTTCAGACTTTTTAATTTTGAGATTTTTAAATGCTTTCAAGATGTCACTGGGGTATATGTTTGAAGTTAAATTTAGATGAAGAACCAATATTACTTTCGAGAAGGGCCACAGCACTGTGGGCACATGAATTAACAGAAGAAGTTACTTTAAATGGAATGTTGGTAAAATAATCTTCAAATGCATTTACAATACCTTTCGGAGAGGTTATATTCTTGTTTTCTAATTTAATTTTAGTAACAGTATCCCTCACTTTACATTTGCCTGACTCTTTGTTTATAACTTTCCATGTTTCTTTTATTTTGTTAGGAGCCTCAATTATCTTCCTTTTGATGTGAATGGATTTAGCCTGTCTACATACTTTTTTGAATACTTTGGAGTAATTCCTAACATATTCAATGAAACTTTTATCAAATCTGTATCGTTTTTCTGCATATAGATCAAACAGCGTTCGTCTACTTTTATAAATGCCTACTGTTGCCCATTCACAAAATTTCATTATAACACTACGATTTAGGCATTTTTGTTTGAATGTGTCTGAAAAAGCATCAGATAATGTACCAAATAAACTATTATAATGGACCTCAGGATTATTACCTATATAAACTATAGACTTAAGCTTTTTCTCGAACAAGTTTTTGAATTCTTTAATTCTATTAGAGGTTATGGGCCTACACATAATTTTCTCATTATACTGACTATTATTACTCTTGGGAAAGGATACTATTTGACCACAGTGATCTGATGGCAATTTACTAATTACAGACTTGCTTAAGCACTCACAATCCGTAAAAAAATTATCCAGGCAATTGGCTGCTGTTTCTGTGACTCTAGTCGGCTCACAGAAAATATTTTCCATATTGTAACTACCAAATAAATTTAAAAATTGAGTACTTTTCTTATACTATTTTAGGATGTTTACATTGAAGTCTCCGCACACAATTAACTTCTTCCTATTATTTGACGCAACCCCTAGAACCTGGTCCATGACCTTGGTAAATACACTAAAATCACTGTTAGGTGGACTGTATACGCAAACTACTATATACTGGTCAAGCTCGGCACAAGCCACCTCAGCACATTGCTCAACAGAAAGTCTAACTATGTCAGACCGCTCTTTGCTGCGGAGACCATTTTTAATTAAGAGCATGGAGCCACCTTTAATCGCAGACTTCCTGTTAAAGCAACTTGCAATATTGTAGTTGTTTATATTGAACATCATCTCAGTCTCCTTGAGCCAATGTTCAGTCAAACACAAAATATCTACATTTAATTCCTCTAGGAATAACTCCACTACTAATTCCTTGCCAGAAAGATCTTCTATATTTTGATGAGCCATCTTTAGCTCTGGTATTCCTGTTGTCTGGATATTCAGTTTAAATCATTTGTTATACATACTAAATTATTACTACAAGTACCTAACAAATCTGTAGGTATATTACTTTGTTTACAATGTAAACTCGTCCAAAAATTAATATTATTTGCTAGCAATGTAGCAATTTTATTTTTGTCTGACTTCATAAGATAAATACTATCTTTGGTCTTAAAACAATAATTACTAATAAAATTATTAGTGTAAAAAAAAAAAAGTGTCACTATGACGACATGTCAAAGTATGAATAAAATTATTCAGAAGATGTATTTTTTTATTATAGGATGAGGACTGGCAACACGCATATGGGAACGCACATAATATTATTTTAAATACTTTTAGTCTACTTAAGCATTGTATACAGTACATTAATTCTTTCTTACCTATTTTGTTACTTTCACCTACCAGTAATACAATAGTGGTACTACTATTATACTTGGATGATACAATTTTGTCTATGATCTGAGTGTAGGGCAGGGAATAATTAACACAGTTTTCAATGTATTTATTAAACATATAGCCCATATTACAACCCACCCCATCAGAAAAAACCATAGTATTACTAGGAGGCTCAATGTTGGTGGTAGGATCAGAAATTGTTTCCAGAATACTGTCACAAGTAGAGAGAGCTGGTACGGAGTCATTGATAGGGTGTTGGTCGATGTGCTCAGAGTTATAATGCTGAGTTATAGAATCAAGTAATTCTTGGTTGTGTCTACTGTCGTCTATCAATTTGTCCAATGCCAACATGTTTTCAGTATTCTGTTTACTTTGTAGTTCATATTTAAAGAATAAACTATCATAATTCTCCTGTAATTGCTTGATGTGAGATTCTAACGTGACCCTCACAACATCATGAGCCACCTGACTGTAAGTCAACTGCTTGCTGCATATAACCAACTGCCCAGTACAAACATCCAGGTCAGACTGTAGTTTTAAATTTAAATTACTATTATTAGACAAACAAGATTTCATTTTTAAATTAATTTTCTTAATTTTTTTTGTTTATTTTTCTTTGGCATTTGATTTTGTTATGACTAATCATTGGTTTAGGAGTATTTAAGCACCTACTATCATTTGTGAGATCTATGACTGATAAATTAGTTGAGGCAGGCACACAGCTACTTTCAATAAGTTCTGTGTAGAGGTTGGACACCTCTGTTAATCTGGTTCGGTATCGAACGAGGCGTCAGGCAGGGCTGTGTAGCGTCACCAATACTGTTTAATCTATACATGGATAACTGTCTGAAAGATTTGAAAGCGAGTGTGTGTGGTTTAAGAATGGATGAATTGACCATCAAGTGCCTCTTATATGCTGATGACCAGGTAATACTTGCGTCGTTGGCGGAGGAGTTGCAGATTGATATTATGAATGAGGCTTTGAAAAGGAAGGAAATGAAAGTGAACGCAAGTAAGACGAAAGTAATGGTATTTGAACGAGACGAAAATATTTCGAACTGTGCGATTGTTATTGAAGGAGAAAGAGTGGAGCAAGTGAAAGAGTTTGTGTATTTAGAGTCCCAGTTTTTAAGGGATGGAAGATGTGACGATGACATTGAAAGAAGAGTTATGGCAGGAAATGAACCAACGTTGCGGTGTATCATTGACGAAACAGATACATAAGGCGGGCGTGAATGGACAGGCAGGTAAGGGTTGACCTATGCGAACGTACTTCGACCAAATCGGAGATGTTTTGATCAAAGGCCAGGTCAAGAGTACCCTGAACCGGAGAGCGTGCATAAAGGTAGTTATGAAAGTGGAAGAAGCGAAAGAAGTATGCCAGGATCGTAGCAAGTGGAATTCCATAGTCTCTGCCTACCCTATGGGAAAGAGACTTGACCATTATGTATGTATGTAAGTATCCTGCAAAATAGTAATCTTTAAATACCTTTTCCTTATTCTCACCAACCAGGAAACGAACCACCAGTGTTGTATAGAGCTTAGAGGCTTTGATGGTTGGTATTCCGACTGGTGTGTTGAAGGCAATTGTGCTGATATTAGTGCGTCGAAATTCGGGATATCCTGAAGAGTATATGAGTGCTCCTTTTCCTGGTTGGCCTGCAAACATTCCAAATTTTTAATTTCTAGCTGGCCTAACGTAGTAGTCGTTAACCGATTGACTTGCTTAGTCAGTTATGTCATAGGAAATTTTAATCAAGTGAAACATAAGCCAAATTTTCTGTGATTTCATTGGTTATGGTTCTGGTCATGTCTTACCGGTGGCATTATAAAGAGTGAATTTTTGTGTATACTTCAGTTGAGTGCCATCCTCTGGGGTCACTGAGCTGAGTGTTTCATCTGTGGGTGCCTGGCGTCGTACTCTCACCCAAGGTTCTCCATCCAGATAGTCCACAGACTGGCTTTGTGACACTGAGTTACCTGAAATATACCAGACATGTTATAACATAATAACAAACTAGTGGCAACAGGTACGCCGCTTGTTACGTGGGACTATTTTAATAACTAGCAGCATTGGGTGTGTTATAAAAAAATCACTTGCAGGTAGAGGCAGGCTTGGGCCTCTAAGATTTTATAAAATACCATCTTGTGCACCACTGAGGCAAGATAATGTAGTTTCAGATCCTGACACATATTTATTGGGTAACGGCAACTCGATAAATAATGAAAAGCTAGCTTTTGTCCGCGACTTCGTCTACATAAGATTAGTACTTCTAGAAGCCCCATTTATGCTTACACCAAAATTCTTAATCTATTCTGCGATTGAGGAGTAAGAGACAGCCGGCGTGTTTAAGTATGTTGTAACTTTTAGTGAATAAGGGGAATGAGGTAGATATAGGGGATAGGTAACATCCCAATGGATAGGGGAAAAAAGGTAAACTTTAACTGATAAAAAGTAAAAGATAAACGAAAAAAGATATAAGAAAAAAGGAAAATGGGTAAAGATAAAAGAAAAAAGCTGATAGGTAGAAGGTCAAAGGTAACAAGTAAAAGGTAGTTAAAAGATAAAGGGTAAAAGGTTACTTTGTTTCCCGTGTGCTAACTATTAGTTCTAGTTCTTCCATCTCTCAGCAGTGCCAAATATCATTCATTACGACTTGGGCACCGAAGTACTTGGAACCCTTTATCGGCTGGTGCTACGACACCACACATTGAGTACTTACCCAAGATGCCCAAAACTTTGCCAGCTCCATAAATGTCCTGCAGCCGGGCGAAAGTCTCGGTCATCTGTGCGTCACGATCCGACCATGGACCTTGCAGCGTCAGTACCTGATGCGAAAATGAAACCATTGTAGACCAGAATAGAGGACCATAAGTTACGGTAACATTAACATCAAATAAGATTAGTCTCTATTTAATTTTATCAATGCAAAAGTTACTCTGTCAGTCACGTTTACAAGTCAAAACAACTGAACCCATATTAAATGAAATTTTGTAAAATAGACAAGGATAATACGTTCCCGTCGGGATTTGGAAGAGAAAACCATCCCACACAGACAGAGCCGCATGCGTCCGCTAGTATTAATAAATAAAATATCAATTTAAGAACAATATTTTATTTTTTTAATAATGAGTTTTTTATTTTCAATATTGAGATGGATTCAGAACAGTTTCTCTGTTATCATATAATACTCCGCTATTCAGCCGCTTTCACAATGGAAGTGGAATGAAGAGTTAATGAAACAATAATACTCCATTATCATTAACGTGCCTGATTCTCCTTAGTTTCAACTGGTATAAGAGGTAGCTGTGCCAAGTTCGTTCAAGTAACTGTCACACAATGTTGAGGTTAGGCACACCTTAACTTGGAAGCCCTCCACCCCTTCCTTAGGTAACCTTCGTATTGATTGTGTAAATACTGCGCAGCTTAATGCGCAACCCTCCCCCTCCCCTCATTTAACTCTTCCCGCCACCCTTAACCCGTACGATCTAAATATAGCTGCACACCCGGGCAAAC
Organism: Nudaria mundana; assembly: GCA_963556515.1. Taxonomy (NCBI): domain Eukaryota; kingdom Metazoa; phylum Arthropoda; class Insecta; order Lepidoptera; family Erebidae; genus Nudaria; species Nudaria mundana. The sequence goes on along the minus strand of OY748308.1, from coordinate 530,332 downwards.
AGAAATTACATACAATGAAGAATCTTCGATGGACATACATTTTCTTTAAAATTCAGTATGTAAAAACTATAGATGTTTTCGTAACCTATCCGGCACAAAACTATAAATATTATTTTCTCTAAATCAAGTCCAATATTGCCTCACCTGCGTTTCATTACTGATGTAATCGGGATGCACATCAAGGAAGTCTTGCGGCAGGACCAGCGTAGTTTGGCCTTCGAGCATTTTCCGCAGCCGTGGAAAATACCCGCTGGACAGGGTCACTGAATCCTGGTTGTTGAAGACCACTATGGCGGCTTGTTCGCCATAAATGCGCATCAACTCATCTTGATCCAGATATTTTAGAGCCGGTCTTTTGTACTTTTCTAAAGACCGGGGGCCGAAAAACAAAAACGGGCCTTCAAGGTTGGCCTGAACTGAGTAAAAGAAAAACAAAAGCATCAGCCGCACTTGGTAGCTCATGTTGTCGGCTTTACGGATGGTCCATGACTGCGGCCATTGAGAGCTCGGGCTACCAGACCTGAGGCCGGCGGGGGTTATCGATCAGGTCGGCACGCATGCGCTACTTATACTTCGAAAGTTAAAAATCTAAAAGCCCATGTTCACTGGTGTGAACGATATACTCGTACAAGATACTGAACAGACTTAATTTCTTATTTAGTTTTAGCACGATTTTTTTTTGGATTTGTCAGAATAGTGTTTGCAAAGAAAATAACTTTTGCTCTGAGGTAGGTAAGGAACCATTCCAAGCAGAAAAGGGTTCTTTTCACCGACTTACTTTGTTTATATCAGTCTTCTTTAGCGAATTATTTATTTGAAGCTTCATTTGAATAGTTATCACAGTTTGACAGTGAGTATGGGCTCTAAGCACTCCAGAGTCAGATTCTAGACTACTCTCCGTACGTACTTACCTGTACTCACCCACTAAGGAGTGGCCGACAACTATAAATATAAGCCTGATCGATCGGCGTCGCCCTGCTCTGGGTTCCCGTGTTGAGATATTGCGTTCGTTCGTTTTGCCATTGTTGGTACGGAACATTGTTGGAAGAAAAATCTACAGAATGAAGATTCTTATAGACCTGTTGAAATCCAGCTAATTGTGATCCAACCTGCGCTGCGGTCCTAGGGGAGCCGCCTTATATCAACGTTCCCAGACTGTTTGTCAGAAAGCATCAAATCCTGTTCTCTAAAGTGTGTGACCATAAGTCCTACATCTCTAGAGATGTAACTAAACTCGTTGCACCCAAGTCTAACAGCACCCTTCACCAGAATAATTGCAGTAGCATGGCAATCAGAGTATAAATAAGTTGTTTTTTTTTTATTCCGCGGCCCTAGGCCGCGGCCGCTCTAACGTTCGTTGCCGACCATCTCTGGTTACAAGCAGAACGTATTTCCAGTGGCGCCCGGCGGACTTTGACCACCTCTGTGGTCTCTGCGGGGGTTTGGTCGGGATGAGAATCCCGCGTCGTTGGGGTAGGGTTTTATCCCGCGTCAGTGAGTGAATCTGGTTGCGTGCTATGGGGCAAAGACCCGCAGCACGCAACCCTTCTAGCCTGCTTCTGTAAGGACGACGGGTGGCGATCCCGCCGTCCTCAGGCCCCGATCATGGAGGTCGATGGTCTTGGGCGTAGATGAGTCTACGGCGCCCACGCCGCTGACTACGGAACTCGGCGGGGAGGCGGCCCTCTCCCTCTCGGCTTAGCATAATTTGCTCGCAGAAGGACACGGCCGCATTCCACCTACTCCCGCTTGAGACTATGGCTTGAAGCATGGTCTCCAGCGAGAGGGTATCCACGCCCAGACCCACTACGAGGTTCCGGCGCTGACTCGCCCACGCTGAGCACTCCACCAACGTGTAGAGTGCGGTGTCGTCGTCGGAAACCTCGCAGTGTTGACACCGGGCTGTGACCTCACGATGGATGCGAAACAGATAGCCACCGAAGCATCCATGCCCGGTAACGATCTGCGTCGCACGATACGTGAGGTCACCATGCTGCCTCTGCAGCCAATCGTCCATGATCGGACACACCGCCGTCATATCGGGGGTACCACCACCACCACCATGGTGGTGGTACACCCCTTGGATTGCTCAAGTCGCACCCTCCATGACTCCATGAGATCCTGGCGGAGTTGGGACCGCTGGTCCTCGATTTCTCGAGACGCAGGCCTGTGGTCCCGCTCCAGCGCCTCCCTGCGCCATTGGAACAAAGACGCAAGGGCTCTCGCTTCCAGGTCCCATGGAGGGGTCCCGGCTACGAGACATGCAGCCTCTCCGGAGATCGTGCGGTACCCCCTTTAATGTTTTGATGGCCAAGGTCCTCAACGGTCTATTGAGAGCGTTGAGTTGTTGGCTGTCAACCTCCCTAGCGTGACCACAGGCCTGCGTCTCGAGAAATCGAGGCCCAGCGGTCCCAACTCCGCCAGAATCTCATGGAGACATGGAAGGTACGACTTGAGCAACCAAAGTGGGGAACCACCACCATCGCGGCGGTGAGTCCGATCATGGAGGAGTGGCTGCAAAGGCAGCACGGTGGCCTCACGTATCGTGGGACACAGATCATCACTGTGTACGGAAACTTCGGTGACTATCTCTTTCGCATGTATCGTGAGGTCACAACCGCGTGTCAACACTGCGAGGCTTCCGGCGAAGACTCAGAATTCCACACGTTGGTGGAATGCTCAACATGGGCGAGTCAGCCCTGGGACCTCGTTGTGGTCCTGGGTGTATATACGCTCTCGCTGGAGACCATGCTACGAGCCATGGTCTCTAGCGGGAGCCAGTGGAACGCGGCCGTTTCCTTCTGCGAGCAGGTAATGCTTGTGAAAAAGGCGGCCGGTAGGGTGAGGGACCGTACCCTCCCCGCTGAGTTCCGAAGTGTTCGGCGAGGACGCCGCTGACGAGACTACGCCCAGGACCATCGATTTCCGTGATCGGGGCCTGAGGACGATGGATAAGCAACCCACCGTCCTTACAGAATCAGGCTAGAAGGGCTGCGTGACGTGGACTTAACCCCACGCACGCCTTCACTCACCGACGCGGGATAAAACCCGACCCCAAAGATGCGGGGTAACACCCGGCTACCACGCAGTGGCCACCCAGGTGGCCAAGGTCCGCCGGGCGCCACTGGGAATTCTCTCAGTGTCTACCAGAGGCGCCCGGCAATGAACGTAGGTGCGGCCGCGGCCCAGGGCAGCGGATTTATTATTAGCTTTAAAACTTTTCTCAAATTATCCTACATGACAAAAGACCAAAATTCGTGTAACATCAAGAACATCAAAATTAGATTAACAAGCAACAACATTGAAAATATGATTTGTTAATCTACTTATGATGTTAATGATGTTCAGCTACTTTTGGAATACTAGTGTTCAGCGTATTATGGACGTTTGTATGTTGAGTTTGTTTTGTTCTCGTGTTGCGTCACTGACTTATGAGATTTTTAGTGTTCAGATGTTTTGGAAGTTTAAATGTGTTCAGTGACTTTTGGGGCCGACTGTACCAAGTTAGATATCGATTAAAAATTGCAAATGCAAAGAGGTTCTATACTTAGATATACTCGATGGCGCGACGCCACACCGCCGCCTTCTTCAGCGTTCCCCGCTCCCACATGCTTATGACCACTGGTACATAAGTTAGGAACAAAACAATTTGGCGTCTTGACCACTCACTAGACTAAATCTAGTTACGCGGCTGATTATTACATAACACTAAAATGTTCAGTTTTTTTGCTGTAAAAGCGATCTGCTACATCAAGTTTACAAGAAGATGTTTTTACTCGTACCTTTAATTTCTATCTAATATTTAATCAAATTATATTATTAATTTCTTTTTAAACCAATTTATTTGCAATAATCACAGTATTATATTTGGATGTTTCTATCAACTCGGTGTCTAAAGTCCGCTGATCGGTCGAACGACTGACATGAGTGTTGTCACTCTCCCTTACCATCAGAACGATACCATTGAAAGATCAGATTTAATTCAAACTTTGCACACCTGTCAAAGACCGATGACAATGCAATAATTCGATTGAAAATTAAAAAATAAAATGAAAATAAATACTAAAAAATTAAAAATAAATACATAATAGTTTAAAAAAACACGCTTTTAAAGAGAATCCAACTAAAAAATAAGAAAATAAATTTTAATGAGTTTGAATTAAGAATAGTGTAAATAAGAAATAAATGTATATTATTGTAAAAAAAGCGTGAGGCGCATAGTGTCAATAGTTATAAATATTTTATTGACAGATTTGAGTAAAAGAATTATCATTTTTATAATACTCGTATCTGAAAATGTACCTCAAGCTTTTTTACAATAATATACATTTATTTCTTATTTACACTATTTGCTGCTGCGCCGTAGCTATAAAATATCATGGGTATCGTTCATATGGTATCGTATCGTTTGGGGTGTTTTATTGTGCTGAGCATTTTGTGCCCATTTTGCAATCCAATATGGCGACCGCGCCGTAGCTATAACAGTTGGGCCAAGGGCCTAATGCAGAAGGCAGTGTTACTGGACACGGCACGCATCGTGAGGAAATGCCTGTCTCTGGAGCCCTAACTACCGGTAGCTTGGTCCTTGTACTCGATACCGGTGGGTCACAATTTTTTATATTTTTTTATAGATTTATTTAAAAATGTATTAAATATGTAGTTAAGTTTAAAAATACAATGTATCGAATATAAAAATGTACGAAGGGCGGTCTCATCGCTTGAAGCGATTTCTTACAACCTTTGGATGGACAGGAAAAAAGAAAACTGGATAACTGGGTAGTGTACAATACTTGTAACAGTTAAGTATCTTTATAGTAACGGGTCAATAGCAAAATTATATCACAATAATATAAAATGCAGAGATGATATTTATAAGTCAGATAAGTTTAGTTAGATTAGATTAGATTAGAGTTAGATAAGGTAGTTTGGGTGCAAAGGGGCTCTACCAACATCTATAGGGCCCCAGCGACCTCACCTGCTAGTGGCGCACCTGCTGATAAACGGACGAGGCTCGTTAATTTACGGTACCTATGGAGTGGCCTACGTGGGTACCAGGTGGTACAACAGTGTTGGTCCGGGGGGGTACCACCGTGCAGCTGTGCTAAAGCCCCCCAAGTAACCCAGCCCAGGCTGGGTTGCGTTAGGGGTTCAGCAGCTGCACCGCCGGGCCCGGGGCGATGTATGGTGCAGCAGGCATAGGACCAGTGGGGGCGAAACGGAGTCTAGTGTGGGTAGTGTGGGTCGATTCGCCGGCCAGAGAGACCCTTAGCAACGGCGTTGCCGCGGCCGCCCGCAACACAGTCATGGGGCCCGCCTGGGGCCAACCAGCCCAGGAGGCTGCCCCACATGTTGCGCATAATCCTGATGTGGGATCGCCGCTCCGGGTGGTAACCGGTGTAGGGTAGCGGCGGCCTTGCATCAGGGGGGTTTGGGAGCCCTTCCGTCCGGCGAGTCGGCTCCGACCTAACCACACGGTTCTAGACAAAGCTAGCCCCTGCGCTTTGTCACTTATTGCTGCACCAAATGTCGCCCTGTCTTCACGCTTCTTCTTCAAAATCTACAATGGCAGTGCAACAAAAAAGAAATAAACGTTACACAGCGGCCCTAGGAAACCCCACAACTTCACATTTCGAGGTGGAGTTCACTAACGTCCGTGGACTCCATGCGAACCTCGATACCGTCCACCACCACCTTGAGACGGCACGGCCCGCTGTGATGTTCCTCACGGAGACACAAATACGCCGCCCTGACGACACGTCTTACCTGTGTTACCCCGGCTATGTCATCGAGGAACAATTTCGAGACAAAGCCGGGGTGTGCGTGTTCGTTAGGGCGGATGTTTGCTGCCGCCGGTTGCGCTGCCTAGAGAACCCCTCCAATTCCGTCCTTTGGCTGCACGTAGACCATGGCTCTATGAGCCAGATCTACGTGTGCGTCTACCGATCCCACACAGGGGATTCTGAGACAACAAAGCTCTTCCAGTACCTCAGCGAGACGGCTGATGAAGCGCAGGTGCGGTTCCCGAACGCTGACCTAGTATTTCTGGGGGACTTCAATGGCCATCACATTGAATGGCTGGGGTCCCTCAAGACTGATCATGCGGATAGAGCCGCCCATGCGTTCGCTCTCTCCCACGGTCTGACCCAGATGGTATGCGGGATCACCCGGATACCAAACAGGTCAGATCACGCGCCCGCTCTGCTGGATCTACTGCTGACGAGTCGCCCAGCCCAGTACAGTGTTTCGGTAGGAGCCCCACTGGGTAGTTCCGACCACTGTGTTGTTCACGCTGGCATGAAGGTGTCACCTCCTGCACGTCCTGTACAAACGTCACGACGACTATGGCACTACTCGTCAGCGGATTGGGACGGTCTACGCGATTATTATGCGTCCGTCCCTTGGAGCCAGCGCTGCTTTGTAGGAAAGGCTCCTTTGGATAGTGCTTCTGCTATTGCTGGCGAGATCAGTTTAGGGATGGATTATTACATCCCTTTCACTGATGTCGCCAGTATCCGCAGAGCCCGTCCCTGGTTCGGGCGAGATTGTGCCAAAGCTGTTCGACAAAAACAGTCGGCATATCGCGCCTGGATCAGGGCCCGGGCTGTGCGCGACCCAAACGTGGGCCACCTCAAAGCAGCGTACAACCGGGCCACAAAGTCGAGTAAGAGGGCCTTTAAGAGAGCGGATGCTCAGCGCGTCGCGCGGCTTGGTCAGGAGCTCACTTCCCATCCCACGGGCAGCCGTGGATTCTGGCAACTGGCCAAAGCCGTGCAATCTAACCTCGCTGCCACCGCTGCGTTACCCAGATGGAACACTGGCTCACAAAGCCCAAGAGAAAGCGGATATGCTCGCAGACCTCTTTGCGGCTAATTCCCGGGTCGACGACCGTGGCCTGCAGCCCCCCGCCATCGCCAACTGTGGCCACACAATGCCTGATATTGTTATCAGGCAATGTGATGTACGGGCAGTTTTTTTTTTTTTTTTTTTTATTTTTTTTATCTTTGAAATTTTCAGAAAATTATTTAGATTCGTCAGAAGATGGTGTGACTCTACCGAGGGTTCCAAAATGCAACGAGACTGAGAAGAGCCCTCAAGAAACTCAGCTCGGCTTTTTTCAAAATAGTGCTGCGGTCACTCGACACACGGAAAGCCAGTGGCCCCGACGGCATTCCGGCGGTGGTGCTACGAAAATGTGCAGCTGAGTTGTCTCCAGTATTAACGCGTCTGTACCGCCTGTCATACTCTTCAGGGCTCGTGCCGGAGGTCTGGAAGGAGGCGAACGTACAACCGATCCCCAAGAAAGGGGATCGGTCCGATCCAGGCAACTATCGACCCATAGCTGTCACCTCAGTCATTTGCAAGGTGCTTGAGCTCCTTATAAATAAGCAGCTCATGCAATTCCTAGAGTATCACTCGCTAATCAATGATCGACAATACGGCTTCAGGCCAAAGCGATCAACGGGTGATCTTCTGGCATTCGTAACGCATGTCTGGGGTGGGGCTATGGAAAGGCACGGCGAGTCCTTGGCTATTAGCCTGGACATCGCCAAAGCCTTCGATAGGGTCTGGCATGCTTCGCTCCTTTCCAAGCTTCCGGCATATGGTCTACCTCCTCAACTGGGCAGCTGGATTGCCAGCTTTTTAAACGAGCGCCGAGTGCGGGTCCTCTGCGATGGCCAGGCTTCTCGCTTCTTGCAAGTGAATGCCGGGGTACCGCAGGGGTCCGTACTATCACCAACTCTCTTTCTTCTGCATATCAATGATATGCTATCCCTCGGGAACATTCATTGCTATGCAGATGACAGCACACTGCACGGGAGTTACTCGGTTCGTCCGACGGCGGGGCGATCTGAGATTGAGGAGGAGAGACGACGACTCGTGGTTGATCTCGACCGTAACCTCGACAGTATCTCTCAATGGGGTACCGAGAACCTGGTCGAGTTCAATGCCCGCAAAACACAGGCGTGTGCATTTACTGCGAAGAAATCCCCTTTCCTTCCCCTACCCTCTCTTCAGAATGAATTATTACCAATGAAGGACAACCTTGATATCCTTGGCATAGACGTTCGTCGAGAGCTCAATAATAAAAACTACATCGAAAGATGTATAGGGCTAGCTTCGCGGAAACTAGGAATACTGAATAAGGTAAAGAGATTCTTTACACCGGACCAGAGGTGTCTGCTGTACAAGACGCAGATTAGGCCCTGCGTCGAATACTGCTCTCACCTCTGGTCTGGACGGCTCCGCGAAGTATCTGCTGGACGCTCTCGACGCTATGCAGCGACGGGCTATCCGTATTATAGATTGTCCGGAGGTAACGGGAAGCCTTGAGCCGCTAGTTCAGCGCCGAACAATAGCTTCCTTGGCCGCATTCTACCGTATTTACCACGGCGAGTGTTCTGAAGAGCTCTTCAATCTGATCCCACCCTCTTCCTTCCAATCCCGAACGACTCGTGCCGGGCAGAGATGCCACCCCCACACAGTGGATAGCATGTTCGCGAGAACCGAACGTTTTAAACGTTCGTTTCTCTGCCGAACGATAGTGGCCTGGAACGCCCTGCCTGTGCACGTGTTTCCTCCCACATATAATCCTGGGTTCTTTAAGCGGAGCGTGAAGAGGCACATCAGTAGGTCGTCAAGTTGAGGGCCACTCTCAATAGTAATGTGTGCTGTGAGAGTGGCCCACAATCGCTAGACTAGAATTTTTCACCATACATGTGTTAAAATCTTCCATAACAAAAGTGTGTGAATAGGAAGGGACTAATTTCTCCATCACGTGTTCAAAAGACGAGAAAAAGTTTATGCTAGACGAAGGATAATAGTATACTCTCAGTGAGATTTTCGTACGGTATAGATCTACTTACCATACATACGGCATAGATATACATTAGGTACCTATGTATTGTATAGAATATCTAAAGAAACATATAGATATCAAATTAGGAATGATGATAAAAGGATTTTGCACACAAATATGATTTTATTTGTACCTAAAGAGTTTATTGTTAAACGCTGAAGCTCTAAATTATCTTATATAATAAACATTAAGCAAAAGCGTCAGTGTGACATTTCAAAAGTAAAATTAAAGCGTTAATGCGACATTTTAAAAGTAAAATAATAACGTTCGTGCGACATTTTAAAAGTTAAGTAAAAGCGTTCGTATGACATTTTAAAAGTAAAATTAAAGCGTTCTTTCGACATTTTAAAAGTAAAATATCAGCGTTCGTGCGACATTAAGTTAAGTAAAAGTAAAAGCGTTCGTGTGACATTTTAAAAGTAAAATTAAAGCTTGGATGGAAACAGGCGTTACCTGGCGAAAATCCATGACAAAGTAATGGTAAGTAAGATGTTAAAACTTTTCAAAATATAATAGCATTATTTTCGCAAAAATAAAAGACAATAAAACGTCGACAATTGTTTCACCTCTAAACGAGGCATTATCAAGACTGTCTCAAAGAGAACAGCAAAATATGAAGCCAGAACATATTTGCTTTTAAGTATGAATGTGTAAATATCGCTAGCGCGATGTAGGATTTTTCACAATAACTAACGTGGGTAGAAACATTAAGTTGTGCTAACTAAATTCAAAATAGGTATTCAAAAATATAAAAACACTACTCCTTGCGAAAATCCATGACAAAGTAATGGTAAGTAAGATGTTAAAACTTTTCAAAATATAATAGCATTATTTTCGCAAAAATAAAAGACAATAAAACGTCGACAATTGTTTCACCTCTAAACGAGGCATTATCAAGACTGTCTCAAAGAGAACAGCAAAATATGAAGCCAGAACATATTTGCTTTTAAGTATGAATGTGTAAATATCGCTAGCGCGATGTAGGATTTTTCACAATAACTAACGTGGGTAGAAACATTAAGTTGTGCTAACTAAATTCAAAATAGGTATTCAAAAATATAAAAACACTACTCCTTATTACATAGAAAATGCAGAGTGACACACACAAACCAACAAACAACTACTGTGTCTGTCCGTTCACAAACAAATTAAGCAAAGGAGATGTATGAAAATCATTTCTCATTAGAAGTGGAATCAGAGTCTACCCTTAATTTTCTAGACCTATCAATCTCTAGGAGGGGTGGGGTTCACGAGTTTGGTATCTACAGGAAACCAACATGTATACAGTTATTCCTCACTCTTCCAACCACCCATGGCAACACAAGATGGCAGCTTTCCACACAGCTTATTGAGTAGGTTATTAGCAGTGCCGTTGAATCAACAGGCATATGACAAGGAACTAAACATAATTTGTCATGTAGCGCACGCCTAGGCTCACAGCGACTGTGGGATTTGCCGCTCTGTAAATTGAGAATTAATACACTAATTGCCACTTCTGTCAATATTTCAGAACGTGCACGCCTACTAGCTGTTGGAGAATGGGAGTCAGGGTTCTGGATCCAGGCACTCCCATCGCCCAACATCGGTACAATGTGGGACGATACAACCTTCCGCATTGCCACTTGCGTTCGGCTGGGTACACCTTGTGTATCCCCGCATCATTGCACCTGTGGAGTAGCCGTCGATAATCTGGGACACCATGGTCTTTCTTGTAGCAGAAGCGCAGGTCGTATACCTCGGCACGCTATTCTAAACGACATAATTCGTAGGGCTCTTTCCACCGCAGGTCTTCCGGCCGTACGTGAACCAAATGGTTTAGCACGAAGCGATGGAAAGAGACCGGACGGTATGTCGTTGCTACCGTGGAAAATGGGAAGGCCTTTGGTGTGGGACGCTACATGCGTTGACACCTTAGCACCTTCACACCTTCCAAGCACATCCGGATGTGCCGGCGCTGCTGCTGCATCGGCTGAAGACCTCAAACGGTGTAAATATGCTAACCTAGCAGGTGATTACATATTTGAGCCGTTTGGGGTTGAGACACTGGGGTCATGGGGTCCGAGTGCTCGCCGCCTTTATAGAGACATTGACATCGATGCTTGTCAGGACCAGAAGGCTGGCTATTTTCTGGCCCAAAGAATAAGTATCGCCATCCAACGTGGCAACACAGCCAGCATTCTGGGAACCTTCCCAGTCGGCAATGACGCGGAGGATTTTTTAAACGATATTTTGTAATGTAAATATTTTTAGTATATAATTATGTATATTTTGTACAAATAAAAGCGTTCGTGCGACATTTTAAAAGTTAAGTAAAAGTAAAAGCGTTCGTGTAACATTTTAAAAGTAAAGTAAAAGCGTTCTTGCGACATAGCTAGCCGAACCTACGTTACATAGCTCAAAAGCGGTAGTTAGAAGCCACCGAGCTGACCGAGCCCCTGTAAAAGCATAGATAATATACAGTTACCCTTAAAAGGATCACTAACCTTTTGTAATCTCGTACGATGGACAGCTAGATTATTTTTATGTGTGTTTGATATTGAAAATACCACTCATTTTAGCAAAACTAGGAATTTATTTGTGAACATACATCAGAAAATATTTTGCCATATGTGTGGAACACAACATCGATCGTTTAAATATCCGCCGCCGCTTCTGTGGGTGGAGCGCATCCGAAATGTCCAATTTTCCATTACTCTGGTGCATAAATCAGTTGAATTCTATGGATATATTGCAAAGAAAAGATAGTTGGGTATAGTGCGGGTTTTAAGAGCCGCTACGGTTACATATTTTGGTTTTAATATTTTTGTTAGGGTTCCGTAACAAAAGGGTGAAACGGGACCTTATTATTAAGACTAAGGCTTCCGTCCGTCTCTCACGTAATAAACTTTTTTAAATAAATATTTTTAATACTCTTGGACATTCTGACCCAACGTCATCTTTAAAGGAAATCTATAACGGAATCAGAAACTCTGCAAGTTCTAGAGGCGAGGTATGCGTGACTACGGAACTTTATTCTATGCGTGGCCCGACACGCACTTGGCCTGTTTTTTATACTTATTTAATGCCCAGAATTACAATTGTTAATATACGAGTAAGTTAGTAAGTGAGTAAGTAAATACTCTTCATTGTACATTGTCCACGATCAACAAGTAGTGAAAATAGAACACATGCATTAAATTAATGTACAATCAAAGTTTGGACTCGTATTAATAACCCTCCCTTTGAATTTGTTTTTTAAAGACCTTTCTTTTTGATGCTACATCACTGTCAATGTTTTGTAACTTAAAAATATGATGACACCTATGCATAGATATTTTTCAGCATAAAATCTTATCAAATTAACTTGATGAAGATGGCTACATACGTGATCAGATGCCACTTTAAAAAAGTTTTGATAGTATCAATAAATTGTTCCATTACAGTGGATACTATTGTTGCGTATTTGTTGCGGGTCATAATCACATTTCGCCTACGATACATTAGAAGAACTTTTTCTGTAGTTAGGCAAACAGAATGCACGTCCTTTGAAGCGTAAATCAATCCACCTTCATCGCGTGTAATTACAAATTTATGACATTCGTGCACCTCTTTTGCGAATAAGGACTCAATGCATGCAGTAAATTTAATTTGTCTACCTAGACATTTTACAACGAAACCCGTAGTATATCCAACTATCTGTTCTTTGTATTCAGCCATTTTAGAATCATCTAAAAATCGAGATAAATGTATTTCTTTTTCATTTATTGGCCAGTTTTCGTCCAATTTACCACCCTCATCTTCATTGTCTTTTCGTAATAATGGACTTGATTCATTTATACATTTGAGAGCTGAAGAGCACATCAGGATACTCACATTCTCAACTGGTACACAATTTCATGTACCAGCAGATTTCAGCTCCATGTGCCACAGAAATTTTCGGTAGATGCCTTTAAATTGTTGGGCATTTGGGTTATCATTATAACCTCCATGCATGCGTAGTGCTCCATAGAATAATTCCACGTGATCTTGACTTATACGGTAGGTCGTTATGTATCTCATTTTATTCGATTCTATTAAACTTTCATATAAAACCACTATAAACATATAACAATAGGAACACCAAGAAATCCTGTAAATGATTGACTTTTGAGCACTGGCGTAAAACTTTTTAGTGTTATTTTTTTCTTTGTTTGTTTTTCTTGAAATGTCCTTTTTCGTGATACTTGAAGGCTAAGGTTTAAAATTAAATCGCGTGCTTCTTCTAATGCCTCAAACACACTATCTTTGTTGTAACGTAGGGGGGATCCTCCCCAGTATGATTCCGGGATTACCTCGGGATAACACCAAATTATCATACTTAATATGATTTCATACATGTAATGTTTCAAACAACGAAAATACAAGAAGTCAGGCCACGACTTAGGGTCGCGGGTTCTAAGTGATTCTAGATAAATCTAATAGTTTAATTTTACAATAGGTTACAGGTCTCAGGTCTAAGGCAAGTGCTGTAAATAGTCAGCCACATCACCTGAAGTGTCCACCTAGTTGCGAGAGGGCAAATGACGCTTGTCCTTCGCTTATATAGTACGACCTTGTTGCAGGGACGGCGCATGAGGCTGGAGGGGCAGCCGATGACGCGTGAAGCGCGTGAGGCGATGTGTGACGTCACATTGTTTTTTGGACATAGAGGACGTTTGAAGCCGTAATCTCGAAAATTTCTTGAGTTAAGAATGTCGTTGTTCATTGTCAATATAAATTTTTCAGTAGAATTACTGTTCGCAAAGTCCGATAATTTTTGAGATCTTGGCGGCAAAACTCTATCGCTTTGGAAACACTCCTGCTTAGTAACTGACGAAAAAACGGCACGATTAGTTTATTTTAGTTACTTTCATAGCGTTATGTCATATGGTCTGCTGCTGTGGGGCTCAGCTGCCGATATTGAGACAATATTCATATTACAGAAACGAGCTATACGAGCAATCTATAGACTCGGACCCCGTGACTCGCTGAAAGAATTATTTAAAGAAATTAATATTTTAACAGTTGCTTCTCAATATGTACGGAAGAACATAGATCTCTTCAAAAAAATGTCCGATAACCATAATTTTAATACGAGAAATAAAAATAAACTGGCAATGACAAAAATTAGACTTCATAAAGTTGGTAATTCGTTTGTTGGCAAATGTATAAAAATTTATAATAAAATTCCTCAGGATTTGGTTGACATGCCTCTTAATAAGTTTAAAATAGTAGTTAAAAATGTTTGATGATGAAAGGCTACTATAATGTAGACGAATATCTTAATGATAAAAATGCATGGTCATCCTAATCTTCTGTTGTTGGACACTCGTATAATACAATATAAACTAATTGTAACAATGTAAACAAAACAATATTAAAAAAGAAAATGGATAATCTACCTGAGTTTCTTGCTGGTCTCTTCTCAGGAGAACCAACTTACCGAACCAGCGAAAGAATCATTTTCTAATGGTTATTTATGTACTTAATAATTTAGTATTTTTATAATATTACTTGACAAAATTGTAAAATTTTGACATTCATATGTGCTCTTTATGTGCCTAAACTGAATAAATGAAATTGATTCTTTGATTCTTCTTTGATTGACTGAGTTGCCAATTTAACATTCATAATAGAATTTCGGAATTCTATATGCTTTTTAGTCAAGCGATTCTTTTTTATTTATATTTGGTTCGCCAAATTGACGCCGCCCGCCTGGTGGTAAGTCGTGACGACATCTAGCGATTGTGGGCCACTCTCACAGCACACATTACTATTGAGAGTGGCCCTCAACTTGACGACCTACTGATGTGCCTCTTCACGCTCCGCTTAAAGAACCCAGGATTATATGTGGGAGGAAACACGTGCACAGGCAGGGCGTTCCAGGCCACTATCGTTCGGCAGAGAAACGAACGTTTAAAACGTTCGGTTCTCGCGAACATGCTATCCACTGTGTGGGGGTGGCATCTCTGCCCGGCACGAGTCGTTCGGGATCGGAAGGAAGAGGGTGGGATCAGATTGAAGAGCTCTTCAGAACACTCGCCGTGGTAAATACGGTAGAATGCGGCCAAGGAAGCTATTGTTCGGCGCTGAGCTAGCGGCTCAAGGCTTCCCGTTACCTCCGGACAACCAATAATACGGATAGCCCGTCGCTGCATAGCGTCGAGAGCGTCCAGGAGATACTTCGCGGAGCCGTCCCAGAGGTGAGAGCAGTATTCGACGCAGGGTCTAATCTGCGTCTTGTACAGCAGACACCTCTGGTCCGGTGTAAAGAATCTCTTTACCTTATTCAGTATTCCTAGTTTCCGCGAAGCTAGCCCTATACATCTTTCGATGTAGTTTTTATTATTGAGCTCTCGACGAACGTCTATGCCAAGGATATCAAGGTTGTCCTTCATTGGTAATAATGCATTCTGAAGAGAGGGTAGGGGAAGGAAAGGGGATTTCTTCGCAGTAAATGCACACGCCTGTGTTTTGCGGGCATTGAACTCGACCAGGTTCTCGGTACCCCATTGAGAGATACTGTCGAGGTTACGGTCGAGATCAGCCACGAGTCGTCGTCTCTCCTCGTCAATCTCAGATCGCCCCGCCGTCGGACGAACCGAGTAACTCCCGTGCAGTGTGCTGTCATCTGCATAGCAATGAATGTTCCCGAGGGATAGCATATCATTGATATGCAGAAGAAAGAGAGTTGGTGATAGTACGGACCCCTGCGGTACCCCGACATTCACTTGCAAGAAGCGAGAAGCCTGGCCATCGCAGAGGACCCGCACTCGGCGCTCGTTTAAAAAGCTGGCAATCCAGCTGCACAGTTGAGGAGGTAGACCATATGCCGGAAGCTTGGAAAGGAGCGAAGCATGCCAGACCCTATCGAAGGCTTTGGCGATGTCCAGGCTAATAGCCAAGGACTCGCCGTGCCTTTCCATAGCCCCACCCCAGACATGCGTTACGAATGCCAGAAGATCACCCGTTGATCGCTTTGGCCTGAAGCCGTATTGTCGATCATTGATTAGCGAGTGATCCTCTAGGAATTGCATGAGCTGCTTATTTATAAGGAGCTCAAGCACCTTGCAAATGACTGAGGTGACAGCTATGGTTCGATAGTTGCCTGGATCTGACCGATCCCCTTTCTTGGGGATCGGTTGTACGTTCGCCTCCTTCCAGACCTCCGGCACGAGCCCTGAAGAGTATGACAGGCGGTACAGACGCGTTAATACTGGAGACAACTCAGCTGCACATTTTCGTAGCACCACCGCCGGAATGCCGTCAGGGCCACTGGCTTTCCGCGTGTCGAGTGACCGCAGCACTGCCCGTACATCACATTGCCTGATAACAATATCAGGCATTGTGTGGCCACAGTTGGCGATGGCGGGGGGCTGCAGGCCACGGTCGTCGACCCGGGAATTAGCCGCAAAGAGGTCTGCGAGCATATCCGCTTTCTCTTGGGCTTTGTGAGCCAGTGTTCCATCTGGGTAACGCAGCGGTGGCAGCGAGGGCTGACAAAAGTTAGATTGCACGGCTTTGGCCAGTTGCCAGAATCCACGGCTGCCCGTGGGATGGGAAGTGAGCTCCTGACCAAGCCGCGCGACGCGCTGGGCATCCGCTCTCTTAAAGGCCCTCTTACTCGACTTTGTGGCCCGGTTGTACGCTGCTTTGAGGTGGCCCACGTTTGGGTCGCGCACAGCCCGGGCCCTGATCCAGGCGCGATATGCCGACTGTTTTTGTCGAACAGCTTTGGCACAATCTCGCCCGAACCAGGGACGGGCTCTGCGGATACTGGCGACATCAGTGAAAGGGATGTAATAATCCATCCCTAAACTGATCTCGCCAGCAATAGCAGAAGCACTATCCGAAGGAGCCTTTCCTACAAAGCAGCGCTGGCTCCAGGGGACGGACGCAAAATAATCGCGTAGACCGTCCCAATCCGCTGACGAGTAGTGCCATAGTCGTCGTGACGTTTGCACAGGACGTGCAGGAGGTGACACCTTCATGCCAGCGTGAACAACACAGTGGTCGGAACTACCCAGTGGGGCTCCTACCGAAACACTGTACTGGGCTGGGCGACTCGTCAGCAGTAGATCCAGCAGAGCGGGCGCGTGATCTGACCTGTCTGGTATCCGGGTGATCCCGCATACCATCTGGGTCAGACCGTGGGAGAGAGCGAACGCATGGGCGGCTCTACCCGCATGATCAGTCTTGAGGGACCCCAGCCATTCAATGTGATGGCCATTGAAGTCCCCCAGAAACACTAGGTCAGCGTTCGGGAACCGCACCTGCGCTTCATCAGCCGTCTCGCTGAGGTACTGGAAGAGCTTTGTTGCCTCAGAATCCCCTGTGTGGGATCGGTAGACGCACACGTAGATCTGGCTCATAGAGCCATGGTCTACGTAGCCAAAGGACGGAATTGGAGGGGTTCTCTAGGCAGCGCAACCGGCGGCAGCAAACATCCGCCCTAACGAACACGCACACCCCGGCTTTGTCTCGAAATTGTTCCTCGATGACATAGCCGGGGTAACACAGGTAAGACGTGTCGTCAGGGCGGCGTATTTGTGTCTCCGTGAGGAACATCACAGCGGGCCGTGCCGTCTCAAGGTGGTGGTGGACGGTATCGAGGTTCGCATGGAGTCCACGGACGTTAGTGAACTCCACCTCGAAATGTGAAGTTGTGGGGTTTCCTAGGGCCGCTGTGTAACGTTTATTTCTTTTTTGTTGCACTGCCATTGTAGATTTTGAAGAAGAAGCGTGAAGACAGGGCGACATTTGGTGCAGCAGTAAGTGACAAAGCGTAGGGGCTAGCTTTGTCTAGAACCGTGTGGTTAGGTCGGAGCCGACCCGCCGGACGGAAGGGCTCCCAAACCCCCCTGATGCAAGGCCGCCGCTACCCCACACCGGTTACCACCCGGAGCGGCGATCCCACATCAGGATTATGCGCAACATGTGGGGCAGCCTCCTGGGGTGGTTGGCCCCAGGCGGGCCCCACGACTGTGTTGCGGGCGGCCGCGGCAACGCCGTTGCTAAGGGTCTCCCTGGCCGGCGAATCGACCCACACCACCCACACTAGACTCCGTTTTGCCCCCACTGGTCCCATGCCTGCTGCACCATACATCGCCCCGGGCCCGACGGTGCAGCTGCTGAACCCCTAACGCAACCCAGCCTGGGCTGGGTTACTTGGGGGGCTTTAGCACAGCTGCACGGTGGTACCCCCCCGGACCAACACTGTTGTACCACCTGGTACCCACGTAGGGGCCGAAGCCACTCCATAGGTACCGTAAATTAACGAGCCTCGTCCGTTTATCAGCAGGTGCGCCACTAGCAGGTGAGGTCGCTGGGGCCCTATAGATGTTGGTAGAGCCCCTTTGCACCCAGCGGACCTTTATGCTTACATGAGTAAGCATAAAGGTCCGCTGCAAAAACATTTCCAGACAGAACATCGTGTGTATCATTGTTGATATATTATCTTTCTTGGTTCAATGTATCCAGAATTCATTTAAAAGAAGCAATTTTCTTTTTCAGTCTTAAATTTTTTGTCCGAGTGATATAATTTTTAGTGTATGGATTTTTTGGCGACGAATTTCAAATCACAATCGCAAATATTTTCGCAGCTTTGCTTTTATTGGTGAGTCAAAAATTTAAGAAATATCAGATAGGTTTTCAATAATATCCGATTGAACAATGGTAAGTAAAAACAATGGTAAGTAAAAATTTTTTAAGAAAAAACTTTTTAGCATTAATTAATAGCATTAAGTTTTCGCAGAATCAAAAGGACAACAAAACGTCGACAATTGTTTCGCCTCTAAACGAGGCATTATCAAGACTGTCTCAGAGAGAACAGCAAATTGCTGTTGTCGACGTTTTGTTGTCCTTTTGATTCTGCGAAAAATTAATGCTATTAATTAATGCTAAAAAGTTTTTTCTTAAAAAATTTTTACTTACCATTGTTTTGTCATGGATTTTCGCCAAGTAACGCCTGTTTCTATCCAATATCCGATTGCTTTACAGTGAGTTCTGTTGTACCAACACCACTAGTACTAGAGGGTGTAGTATCATCGAGGGCTATATTATCACTACTTTTTACTGCAGACGTAGAAGGGTGGGCATCTGTTGAACTAATTTCAGATTCTTTGCTTCTTGTCAATGCGGTCTGAAAACAAAAATTTGATTTGAGAAAGTTACTTTTTAAATACCAGTGGTCGCCCGAATAGTAGACCTTGTGGACATAAAAAACATTATTTGATAATCCCCTCGTCCATGTCCCTAATAGAAAAATCTCAAGAAAAAAAAAACATTTTACACTATGGTCGACCAGTAGACCTCGCGAACACTAAACAGATTTATCGTGAAGATCGGATAAAAATTGTGGCTGCTAGCCCGGAACACGCAAACTAACAGACGGACGAAAGCAAACTTGTCCAATCATGAAATGTAGACGCTATTCTCGCTTTGTCAATTAAGTCAAGTCTAATAGTCTAAGATCCCACTGCAGAATATTGCGCTCATCGAGTATTTGCTAAAAACTAAATTTTTACTTATATTTATGATTAGGAGAACATATACCTACCAGGTTGCCTATAAAAATGTGGCCGCTAGTAGGTTTTTAGAAACATACTATGTCGATGAAGAATGAATTATGTCGTATTACATAGTAAATCTGTACCTTACCTGGTCTCATCTTATGTTACCTGTCACCTTCATCCAATTTTCGCGAGCTGGGATTGGCTGAATCTCTCACTGTCAATGTCATATCTTTCGAATTTTTGTCTTTAAAACCACGTCAAAAATTTCCTACTGAATTTAATTTGCTTTTATACATATTGATTTCAACTAATCTAAACAAGTTACAAAGTGTTTAAACAAATTTAAAGATGTTAAGAGAGATTAATCAAAGATTAAACAAGTTAAAAAATTGATAGTACCTACAACAGCGCAAACAAAATGAATTGAAATGATTTATTTATTTGTAAAGGTCACTAAATGGCTCTTACAAACGACAGTAAGTACATCAAACAAAAAAAAATGTCATTGCTTCTATATTTACATTACTGCCAGATTCGCAAAGCAATAAGTAGAACCGAAAGAAAGAACCTGGCAATAAAACTCTCGGTCACTCTTTTTCAATAATTGACTCATTTACACATTTTCTTAAGACTAAATGTGGACAAATGTACATTGGTCTCGTTTCAAAATCAAAAAGCGTGTATAAAGCAAAAAAAAAAATTACAGTCACCTAAGTACAAAATATGCTACAATTACGGAATTTTAGGAGGTGCCTACACCATGCTCAAGCCAGACACTTTTATCATTAAGGTAATCAACTGTCTTATAATATGCTTTTTGACATAAAGTGGTCTTTATAAAGGTTTTAAATTTATTATCGGGCATACAAAAGACCGATTCAGGCAATTTATTATAAAAGCGTATACCTTCCCCCTTGAAAGAATGACTAACCTTGCTAAGCCGATAACACGGAGGGAGTAGTTTATTTTTATTACGTAGATTTCTGTCTGTAACGTCACTTACTTTAGTATAGCTACATATATTTTTCCTGACATACAGTATGTTAAATTAGAAACATAAATTGGGAAGCTACAGTTAAAAATGGTTTCTATATCTGCTGCATTTCCCCAAAGTAGTATTCCATAGGACATTAAGCTATGGAAGTAACCAAAGTAAACTATCCTAGCAGCGTAAACTATCCTAGAAGCTTATTAGCTAAAATGGTGATATGGTCACCCCATGGTAATTTAGAATCTATTGTTATTTCTAAAAAGGTAGTGTTATTTACAAATTCTAACCTTTGGCTACCCAGCTCAATAATCACAATAGCTGTAGCACACTAGATGTACTATTAATCATGTAAGCATCCATAGCCTAATATCTAAAACCTAATGAGTTAGTCTAACGTTCCGAAAAGACATTCTTATTATTATTGAGTCCATTCTTAACACCAGTACAAGTACCAGCGCTTTTGGCTTTGCTGGAGTGGTTGACGGGGAGGCTAATAGATTGTATTGCAGAGTTTTAAAGTAAGGAGAACAAATAATACGATTAAGACCCTTGGAATTCAAATTGGTAGCTGTGTCTTTAGTAAGCAAATCTTCTGATAGGTAAATCAGAAGAGAAGTGGCTATGAAGAGTCAGAATGACAATCTTTATCTAAATTATTCCAGAATTATTTATAGATCAGTTTTCTTTAATTTTCACATAGCATTCAGAATGGGTACACTTAACAGGCTCTTTCACCAGCAGATAACAAACAGGTCTTCATCGACGTAGTATGTTTCGGAGCACAAATAATAAGACTGTTTTGCATTAGAACAAAACAGTTATTATATGTGTGAAGAAGCATACTATGTGAGCAAGCAGCTTGCTGGTACATTGAAGACTATGACATTGACAGTGACAGATTCCAGCCACTCCCAGCTCGCGAAAGTTACCATTCCGCCGATAATCTTCAATGCTAAACCGATATACCCTTACTTCTTGCGTCAAAAACTTAGGTTTGTATATTGACACCACGCTCAACTGACAAGCTCAGGTTGCCGGAGTGTGTCAGAGGGTAACGGGCAGCTTACGGGCGCTTTATCGCTTGAAGAACTTCCTTCCAGCCACAACAAAGGCTGCGCTTATGCGTTCGTTGATCTTTCCTGTCATAGACTATGGTGGTGTGTGCTATTTCGACCTGAATGCAGATCTACTCAATAAACTTGACCGTCTTCTCAATAATTGCATTCGATTCGTCTACAATCTTCGTAAGTATGATCATGTTTCGGAATTCCGCTCTGAGTTGGGGTGGCTATCCATACGCAAGCGTCGTAGCTTGCGTGCTGGGACTATGCTTTACTCCTTCCTAAATTCTCCCAATGTCCCATCATATCTTACTCAATACTTTGAATTTCTTGGCTCCAATCATAACAAAAACTTGCGCTCTTCAAACAATCTTCTTTTACATTGTCCTTCTCACACTTCTAGCCTTGTTCACTCTTTATTCTACGTACAGTCTATTCTTCTCTGGAATGTGCTTCCGTTGGAAATTAGGATGTCAACCAGCCGCTTCGTTTTCAGGAAGAAGGTAAATTAATTATATCGTGACTCATAAACAGAGTCAGTTCTGATCATGTCTTTCCTATCCTATACTTAATGCAGTCATAGCTCATAGTTGTGTTTTATTAGTTTATGTATAGTATATAGACATAATGTACGGATATTCCTTAGACACTTAATATATTAATAATACATAGTATATATTATGTAGATTTATGGGCGTAATATATGTATATATGTTTGTGTATGTATGTATGTATGTATGTGTGTGTGTGTTTGTTAGTATTAGCTATGTATGTAGTTATTAGTATTTAAGTTTATAGATTATCATTATAAATTATTACCCCGGTCTGACCTGTTTCTCTAATGTCATTATAACTATCATAACCTCTAAGCACCTACTACATGTTCTCTCTGCATCACCCTAAGGTTGACTGTTAGACAATGCCTATGGCATTAAGTCCGCCTATGTACTTGTACTGTGCATGAAGTGTAAATAAATAAATAAATAAAGTTGCATGAAAGTGACAGGTTGGATAAGATGAGACCAGGTAAGGTACAGATTTACTATGTTATACGACATAATTCATTGAACGCATTCTTCATCGACATAGTATGTTTCTTCACACATATAATAACTGTTTTGTTCTAATGCAAAACGGTCTTATGTTTAAAATTTATACCTACATATTTATTAAAGTCTTAGCAAAAAATAAAAATATCGCTATCCTCGTCTGACTAATGATGTTACGCGCTAACTGTCTTTTACTCTACATTAAATATTTACCATCTTTAACAGCCAGCAACCCTTATTTGCGGCCAGATTTAAGTAAGCAACCGTATATCATAATAAACAGAAAAAAATAGCTTTAATTTGATATATAAATAATAAATGTACGTTGTGAACGCATTAATGTATCGAAATTATACCTGTTTGCACCTGGCTGCGAAGAGGTGCGGTCAAGTGCGCAACGGCAACCGTGATTTTTCAGAGTCTTTATATATATTGCCGTGAAGTGGACGATATTTTATTTAAAAAACAAGTGAGCGAAATTTTGTCTCCAAAATCAATTAACAATAATTTAATTAAAATTATAGTAGGTATATATTCTCCTAATCATAAATATGAGTAAAAATTTAGTTTTTAGCAAATAATCGATGAGCGCAATATTCTGCAGTCGGATCTTGTACTATAAGTTGTCGTTGTAATTGAAAACACAGACCTACAAATTCCTGAGATTTATTTTCTACTGAGTTATCACTTTCATCCGAATAAATTGATGACAAAAATAATGCCTAAAATAAAAACAACAATTTAGCTAGATTTTTGAATAAAATTAATTACTGATAAGTAGTATTACAGATAAGTAACAAATAGACAAATAACAATTTAAAAAAAGATGATTTATTGTGTACTTAGTTAGTACAGTACCCAGGTATACAATAAGTCACTTTCATACTAACATATAAAAGTATATCTAGTGAAAAGCTGTTGCGTTGGTCAAACAAACACCTAAACTTTATTAACTAGACTTTTTAAAGATGTAGTTAAGTATGTAAACAATATAAATATTTTACCTTGCTTGGTACTGCCTTCTTTTTCAATCTTCGACGCTTTTGGTTACTGACAAAATATAGGGCATTAGAATGGAAATGTGCAGAGCATACGACCGTTGTTTTAGTGGGTTTCCAATAATCTTCTCCACGGCTTCTTCTTATAATGTCTACCCATCGGTTATGTGTTATAGGATCAGCAGGTAATCTGACAATAAATAATAAATATTACTAAATTAACATAAATAAATGAATATAAATATAAATTAAAGACAAATTTATATTTTTTTAAAGTGCACGGTATCGGTAATAGGCTTACCCCCTGTTATGTGGTACCAACCAAATTACTGGCAAAATGTCGGTGAATTATGCACCTTCGCCTACCCCTTTGGGGATATAGGCGTGATGATATGTGTGTGTATAATTACTTGTCTTATTTCTCTGCATCAATACGAACAAAATGACAATTATAAATTACACATTATTTAAATATTGATTTAATAAAATTATGATGAATTAAGAGTTACTTATAGATGGTAGGTGACTTTGCTGGTTGTTTTTAGTCGTACTGTGTAGTTTCTGCAAACTTTTATTGCACATTTAGGCATATTTAGGCCAAATTTTTTTTTTTTTTTTATCGCTTAAACAACCGTAACCCTTGACAACAAAATTGTCAATTTATTGACAATTTTGTCAATTTATTGACAATTTTGTTGTCAAGGGTTACGGAGAGCGGGAAGCAGTTTACGGCCCAACTGTTGGGTAGTATTTTTTTAATACATTTCTTACTCTGAGGTTCTGTCTGTAGTATATAACACGTCACTGGTTCTAAATAATAATTTATTTATTTATTTTTTTATTTATTTATTTATGTACACACATGAAAAATAAAATAACAAGGAGATGAACAATAGGATAGATTGAGTACAAAGGCACCACTTATTTCATAAGAAATCTCTTCCAGTGGGCCAGGGGAAGGAAATGCTTGATAGAATAAGTCTGATGTGTGCGTAGGTAGATCTATATTACACAAATACATATGCGAGTATTTAGGTATATACAGATTAGGTTATAATAATAATATATAGGTACAATATATACTTACATACCTACATGAAAAAATAGGAACCATGAATAGATATATACAAATATATATTAATAATATACATGGGGCACACTAAAAGTTTCGCACTTCTAGCTAATCGGAACTATTTGAATTTCAAATGTTATATTTTTTTAAACATTGCAACCTTCTTAGTAATAAAAAAAAACTTTGGTGGGAAATCATTTGTCAATTGTTTTTTATCACACATCAAAGTTCTGCGTATACGACGACCGCGTTGGTCTATGTACGTATGCAACGAAAATGGAATTATGCAATGATATTTTATGTATGTAATGTAATTATAAAACTGTCATTGGAATTATGTCGAAAAGATTTTAGAGCGATGATTTTTTATGATTTTAAATGTTCTCTCTCTCCGCAAGACTGTGCCGCTCGTCTTCATAATGCTTTTGGGAGAGAAGCACCTTGTTTGAGCACCGTGAGGCGGTGGTTTGCTGAATTTGAGAGAGGTCGAGTTTCTTTACATGACGAATTTCGTGAAGGGCGGCCTTCAACTGCCGTCAACGAAAATAATGTGGCTACTGTTAAGCAGTTAATTGAAGAAAACCCGCGGATTACCTATGAGACAATTCGAGGACTATTGGGGATTGGTATGAGTCAAATCCAGAAAATTTTACACGAAGAATTGAAAGTTCGGAAACTTTGTTGTCGTTGGATCCCTCATGAACTGACAGCGGAGCAGAAGCGGGCTCGCGTGGAATGGTGCTCACAGATGTTACTGGAGTACGATCACGGACATTATAATGCTGTTTATGACACTGTCACAGGAGACGAAACGTGGATTTATTGTTTTGAACCCGAAAAAAACAGCAATCTTGTGAATTGAGAATTGTGAAAATGAGAACAAGCCAACAAAAGTGAGGCAGGCAAGAAACGTTGGTAAAAAAATTATCGCGTTTTTTTCTCAGCTACGGGTCCCATCTGTACAATTCCACTTGAAGATCAAAAGAGTGTTAATGCCGAGTGGTATTCCAGCATTTACCTAGGGTGTTAGAAAAAGTTCGCGAAAGACGACCCAAAAGCCGCGTTCTCCTACATCATGACAACGCTTCTTCACACACGGCCAACAAAACAAAGTCATTTTTAGCTTCCGAAAAAGTACAACTCGTCACCCATCTTGCGCATAGCCCCGACCTAGCACCCTGTGATTTCTGTATTTTCCCCAAAATCAAAGATTTGATGAGAGGTTTCACTTTAACCAACTCCGAAGAGGCAGTGATAGCGTTCAATCAGCACGTAGAAAACATGCTTTCAGATCTGTGGTCCTCCTGTTTTAAAAAATGGTTCGATCGCATGAAAAAATGTTTAAAATGTAAAGGAGAGTATTTTGAAAAGCAATAAACATAATATTTTGGTTGTAACATGTTGTTTTTTTAAGTTACGCAAAACTTATAGTGTGACCTACGTATATACATACATACAGATATTTAAGAAAGAGAGAAGAGATAGTGTTCCTTCACTTTCCTTTTAAATGTAAGAATAGTGTTGTAGCGCTGTATGTTCGGCGGGAACGAGTTCCACAGCCTGACCACATGAACAGTAAAGGAGTAGGAATAGAAATCGGATTTGTGAGAGGGACAGGTAAGGCGATATTGGAGATGTGACCTACACAGGGCATCGGGTGCGTTCATGTATGAGAAAAGCTCCCGTAGGTAGGACGGATAGGAAGGATTGTGTAGGTAGAACATTAAACAGCAAACACAATATCCGAGCATCTCTACGAAGACGGATCGGGAGCCACTTGAGTTTCTTGCACTGATACAAGCCCACTGATTAATAGCCACGAGGTCTCTATTTAAGACTGCAATGGCAGTTCTAAATTCGTTCAAAGCCAAATGCCGATCCAGCTGCAAGTCGTCTGCATGGAAGTCACAGGAGATAACTCGAACAGCAGAGTTGATGAAAATGGAAAATAGTAAAGGAAAGAGTACACCGCCTTGAGGGACGCTGGCACTAAGGTTACACCACTCCGAGTAATGCTCATTGTGGCGGACGGACTGCGAGCGTGCCCGAAGATACGAATTAAACCAGGCCACAGACTCCGTAGAGAAGTTGAGGGATTTAAGGATTCCAAGTAGGACATCGAAATCCACGGAGTTGAAAGCACTAATGAAGTTTAGTAGAACTAGCACAGTAAGTGACCTATTCTCCATGGCCGAACGAATATCGTCAGTGACCTTTAGGAGTGCGGTCACCGTACTGTGGCCCGATCGAAAACCAGATTGAAATGGACTGAGGAGATTATTTTGCGATAGGTGACAAGACAGTTGCCGATGTACGATGTGCTCTAGCCCTTTGGATAGGAAAGGGAGAATGGAGATGGGCCGGAATTGGGATAATGAAGAAGGATTTGGGGTTTTAGGGAGTGGTATAATAAGTGCCTGTTTCCAGGATTTTGGAAAGAAACCCGAGTGAAGGGAAAAATTAAAGATATGGGTGAGGATAGGGATAATGGCAGGGAAGATCGGGGTAAACATTTTAGAGCATAACTGGTCGTTACCTACCGCATAGGAAGTAATAGCTAGAAGAGACTTTTGGACGTCATCTTCAGAAACTGTTTTCATATTGAACGGGGGACATGGCGGTAGCGGTATCTGTGAGAGATTGAGCTGGGTGCGCGCCTTAGTATGTGGATCAAGTGTCACAGGTGGTTTCGAAAAGTGTTTGTTAAGGGCACTCAGATCGATATCGTTACAATCAGTAGACGGAGATTTACCGATACCGTTTGCCTTTAGAAATTTCCAGATCACGGAGGAATCGCGAGTATCTAATGATTTATGGAAATGGCATTGTTTTGCATCTCGACACAAACGATTGCAATGATTACGTAGGTCCTTGAACCTCTTAAAATTAGAATCAGAGGGGTTACGTTTTAGCCTGCGTTTGGCATCATTATTGTAATCATAACATAGTTTAAAACAAAGTCACTTCGTGCCGTATGTATGCATAGATCTTTAGAATTACGCAACGGATTTTGATGCGATTGTCACCAATTGATAGAGTGGTTCTCGGGAAAGGTTATTTTAGTACCTACCTATATAGCTAGTTAAAGATAAAGTTTTCTGATCTGAGAATAACGTAAATACCCATAATGTTAACTATATTTCATTAAGTTTAATACCTGTTATAATTGTCTTTTATATCTAGCGTGACTTCGCAGGGGAAAAAATAATTGTTAATACACATTAGGATGCGAACTTTGGTCTCATAAATATTTTATTTTTATATTTCATACAAACAGTTAGGCCTCTTTCCTATTAGACTATGGTAATCTACTTGCCAACACCCGCCATATGTACTGACCTGTTTCATCAACCTCTTTGCATCCATCTTTTCCGTGAAGGAACCTTGACACCACCGTCTTGCACCACTGGTGGTGTCAAGGGTATTTTTTAATACCCATTATATGTCACAATCACGAAACAAAGAAAGCTATAATAATTACGTGCGACTGCTTCGGTGGCGTGGTCGGTAGTGCATCGGCTTTCGACGCCGGAGTCTCGGGTTCGATCCCCGGTCGGGAAAAAGTTTGTGTAATGACATATGCGTTTGTACCGAAGTCTGGATGTTTCCTATGTATAATATGTATGTATTTACAAAAAAAAAATGTATATAATTATTAATATCAGTTTATCTAGTACTCATATCACAAGCTCTGCTTAGTTTGAGACTAGATGGCGTTGTGTGCATTGTCCTAATATATTTATTTATTATTTATTATTATTTAATTGATAACCTAGACATTCATACTATTCCTAGAATATACTCATAAATATTACATATATATACCTACCAACGTCAATATAATATCAAAGACTCGGTGCATCTCTTTGGTAGTGTAATGGGTATTAAAAAATACCCTTGATACCACCAGTGGTGCAAGATGGTGGTGTCAAGGGATGTCCGTTTAGATTGAGGAGCCACTTGGCGTATCTTAATCAAATTTATATAGGTATTTAGTATTTATTTATTAAGTTTAAAAATTTTGTAGCTTTAATCCTCGAATTTGTAGTACATGAGCCACACTAAAAGTTTTGTACTTCTAGCTAATCGGAACTATTTGAATTTCCAATGTTATATTTTTTTAAACGTTGCAACCTTCTTAGTAATAAAAAAAAACAATTGATGGGAAATCATTTGTCAATTATTTTTTATCACACATCAAAGTTCTACGTATGCAACGAAAATGGAATTAAGTCCAAAAGATTTTAGAGCGATGATTTTTTATGATTTTATAAGTTCTCGCTCTCCGCAAGACTGTGCCGCTTGTCTTCAAAATGCTTTTGGGAGAGAAGCACCTTGTATGAGCACCATGAGGCGATATGGTTTGCTGAATTTGAGAGAAGTCGAGTTTCTTTACATGACGAATTTCGTGAAGGGCGGCCTTCAACTGCCGTCAACGAAAATAATGTGGCTACTGTTAAGCAGTTAATTGAAGAAAACCCGCGGATTACCTATGAGACAATTCGAGGACTATTGGGGATTGGTATGAGTCAAATCCAGAAAATTTAACACGAAGTATTGAAAGTTCGGAAACTTTGTTGTCGTTGGATCCCTAATGAACTGACAGCGGAGCAGAAGCGGGCTTGCGTGGAATGGTGTTCACAGATGCTACTGAAGTACGACCACGGACATTCTAATGCTGTTTATGACATTGTCACAGGAGACGAAACGTGGATTTATTATTTTGAACCCGAAAAAAAACAGCAATCTTGTGAATGGGTGTTTGAAAATGAGAACAAGCCAACAAAAGTGAGTCAGGCGAGAAACGTTGGTAAAAAAATGATCGCGTTTTTTTTCTCAGCTACGGGTCCCATCTGTATAATTCCACTTGAAGATCAAAAGAGTGTTAATGCCGAGTGGTATTCTACCATTTGTTTACCCAGGGTGTCAGAAAAAGTTCGCGAAAGACGACCCAAAAGCCGCGTTCTCCTACATCATGACAACGCTTCTTCACACACGGCCAACAAAACAAAGTCATTTTTAGCTTCCGAAAAAGTACAACTCGTCACCCATCCTGCGCATAGCCCCGACCTAGCACCCTGTGATTTCTGTATTTTCCCCAAAATCAAAGATTTGATGAGAGGTTTTACTTTTACCAACTCCGAAGAGGCAGTGATAGCGTTAAATCAGCACGTAGAAAACATGCCTTCAGATCTGTGGTCCTTCTGTTTTAAAAAATGGTTCGATCTCATGAAAATTTTTTTTAAATGTAAAAGAGAGTATTTTGAAAAGCAATAAACATAATATATTGGTTTTAACATGTTGTTTTTTTAAGTTACGCAAAACTTATAGTGTGACCTACGTATAATACTTCAAAAGTTATAAGAACATAAAGGTGGCTCCTCAATCTAAATGTTTAGATCTCGTCAGAACTAGGAAAATCATGGATGAATATTTACCGAAATTAGGTATGATTTAGTAGCATTCGAGAGTATTTAGTAGACAAAATCTGAGTTTTGTAGTATTAAAATTAAAAAAGTTATCATACATTATATGAGGCTCCTCAGTCCATTACTTACGAGTCGTCATTTTTCAAAGAAGCAGTAGTTCAATTAATGCGCAATTTCTTCGTCATTTAGTTGTATGTATATTAGTTTTGTAGGATAAGATTCAGTAATTAATAATGAGTAGATTAGGAGATATGGCACATTTTAACTGGCTCCTCAATTGAGATGCTTAAGCAAGTAAATTAGCCTCTAATTTACTTATACTTGTAACGAAATTTGAAACAAACACATCGATATTTTGTATAAATGTATACTAAATGTACGTATAATCCTGCCATAATAAAAGTACATATCTGCGAAGTTCTTAGCTTTTTTTTTTTTTTTAATTCCGCGGCCCAAGGCCGCGGCCTCTCTAACGTCCGTTGCCGGGCGTCCCTGGTTACTAGCAGAGGGTATGTCCAGTGGCGCCCGGCGGACTTTGACCACCCCTGTGGTCTCTGCGGGTGTTTGGTCGGGACGAGAATCCCGCGTCATTGGGGTCGGGTTTTATCCCGCGTCAGTGAGTGAATCTGGTTGCGTGCTATGGGGCAAAGGCCCCGCAGCACGCAACCCTTCTAGCCTGCTTCTGTAAGGACGGTGGGTGGCGATCCCGCCGTCCTCAGGCCCCGATCATGGAGGACGATAGTCTTGGGCGTAGTCGCGTAGTCTGGGGCGGCCTGGCCGCCGACTACGGAACTCGGCGGGGAGGGTACGCTCCCTCTCCCTCCCGGCCGCCTCCTTCGCGAGCATGACTTGCTCGCAGAAGGACACGGCCGCGTTCCACCTACTCCCGCTGGATACCATGGCTTGAAGCATGGTCCCCAGCGAGAGGGTATCCACGCCCAGACCCACTACGAGGTCCCGGCGCTGACTCGCCCACGCTGAGCACTCCACCAACGTGTGGAGTGCGGTGTCGTCGTCGGAAACCTCGCAGTGTTGACACCGGGGTGTGACCTCACGATACATGCGAAACAGATAGCTACCGAAGCATCCATGCCCGGCAACCATCTGCGTCGCACGGTACGTGAGGTCACCATGCTGCCTCTGCAGCCAATCGTCCATGATCGGTCTCACCGCCGCGATGAAGATGGCACCCCCCTTGGGTTGCTCAAGTCGCACCCTCCATGACTCCATGAGATCCTGGCGGAGTTGGGACCGCTGGTCCTTGATTTCTCGAGACGCAGGCCTGTGGTCCCGCTCCAGCGCCTCCTTGCGCCATTGGAACAATGACGCAAGGGCTCTCGCTTCCAGGTCCCATGGAGGGGTCCCGGCTAGGAGACATGCAGCCTCTCCGGAGATCGTGCGGTACCCCCGTACGGTTCTGACGACCAAGGTTCTAAGTGGTCTGTTTAACAGAGTCACGTTCCCCTTGACCGCCAACCTATCCGCCCATACGGGAGCCCCGTATAGGGCCATACTCCGCACGATCCCCAGGTACAGTCTCCTGCAGGAGGCGTTGGGTCCCTTTAGGTTGGGCATCAGTCGCGAAAGCGCGACCGATGCCTGCGTCACCTTGGGGACCAAACTTCGGAAATGTGGTCCGAAGTTCCATCGGCTATCAAGTACGATCCCTAGGTACTTCATCGAGGGCTTGATGCCGATGCTAACGCCTCCCACATTTATGCTGGAACCTTCTGGTGGACCGTTCCGAGGTCTGTGAAAACACAGAACCTCGGACTTGTGCAAGGCCACCTCCAGTCCCAGCTGCACGAAGTTCTTAGCTATCATAAAATTTCTCTACAAGTTTTTTCATTGTGTGTCCATGAATTATTTTTATTACTTAATTTTTTATATAAAAAAGACTGACTGACAGACGGATAGCGAAGTTTCAGTAACAGGGTTACCGTTTTACTCTTTGGGTACGGAACCCTAAAAGCAAGTAATCAAATCTAGAAATTTATTAGATATAGATAGATTTGAGAATAGTTCAGATTTACAATTTAACCTGGTAGGTGTCGATAGCTATCCCAGTGAACTTCATACCGCCAATCGTACCGTCCGATTTGGTCAATTATGGTTTTAAAATAGTTGTTGAAGTTCAGGGAAGGTAGGACGGCTAGAAATTATGTATTATTCAACTGCGCGCGTCAACAATAATTGTTTTTTTTTTCACTAAATAAGTAAACTGATATTACATAATTTAATCCAATATCTCGCGGTTTCTAAATCTCGAAATCGGCTAAAACGTATAAAAAAAGCTTAAAAAAATTGTAGGTAATTTAATCCTCTACTTACAATATGGTGATACATACAAATAACGAGAAACTCATAGAAAACGAGATATATGCTAAGAACAATTGTTGTGACCTTTTGACCTCAAATTATGAAAGACGCGGACACCATACCTTATGTAGGTTTTGACACAACTTTTAGGATGTATAAATATAAGTTAGTACCTTCTAGTTTCCAACCAGATTTGAAGAATTCCGAGATTTTCGTTAAGTTTATTGGCCTATATATATTACATTATTTGTTCGACAGGTCTTCGAAATATGGAAGAAGTTTATTTTCTGGATTCGAAGTAGCTTTATTTTTCTTTTTCCAGGATAAAACATCATTAGGTATACCTATTCTTTATCCTATAATTTTTAAGAATAAGAATAAGAATGGTAGAAGATTTTAAACAACTAATGTAGCTGCATTCAGAATAATTTAGTGTTAATTTTGTTCAATTCCACATTCACTGTTTACTTCACTACTTTCCATTTTCATCTTTTTCTTTAAGAAATAATATCATGATACTGTTGAAACTAAGCGAAGGGCCTATCAGCGCGCATGCTTTCCTTGCAAAATAGCTGCTATGAATTTAAAAAATAAAAAGGTTTTTGGAAGTAGTCTAACGCAATACAGGGCAGTATGGTCGAAAGACTTAAGCCTTTTTTATTTGACTGTATCCCATCTGGCCCGGTGACTTGGCCCGGCGCTGGGCCAGATGGAACAAAAAGATTTATCTGGCCTGGTGATATGTTTACCGGGCCAGATGACACAAATCTAGTGCCATCGTCCCCGGTAAGGGGAGAAAAGAGGATATGTACGCCTCGTAATTTGTGAAATACTAACTGGATGCATCTATGAAAGGGATTGAACTTACAAATCAAACTGCTTAGTATACAATAATCAGTTTTGATTGTGTATGACGCGATATCAACTGTGTGTCATACATGTCTTCATCTAAGTAGATCCTTTTAGAGTTTTCGAAACGAAAATCTCTTATACAACAGTAATGTCCGTCCGTCCGTCCGTGAACAACTTTCAACTCGAGAACGGTAAGAGCTAGAGACTCAGTGTAAACGCCAATCGACTTAGCATAGTCGAAAACCCCCCAAAATGAACTTGACCTTTGACCTCTGATCTCAAGGTCAACATACATACATACTTAAATATTGGATAGAAACAGGCCACACTACGCCAGCTCAGTGTCCTTGTCTCCAAGTTGAACTCAGTACACCCTAGGATTGATTTTTCACTAGAGTTGGAGTCAGATTCCACTCTCAATTTCTTGGACCTTTCAATTACTAGAAGGAACGGTGTACATGAGTTCCGTATCTATAGGAAACCAACAGTTACAGACACAGTTATTCCTTACTCATCCAATCATCCATGGCAACATAAAATGGCAGCTTTCCACAGCTTACTGAGCAGGTTACTGGCGGTACCGTTGAGCCCACAGGCATTTGGTGAAGAATTGTCCATCATTTGCTACATAGCACAAAGTAATGGCTATGACGTAGGAATGGTTCACTCATTATTAAATAAAAAACGAAGAAAGACTAGTTTTCATTTATTATATCCGATTCAAGATCCACCTAGGAAGTACACGGCCTGTTTGCCGTTCGTGGGTCCTGTCTCGTTGAGTATAGCTAAGATCATGAGGGAAAGTAGTATATTTGTTGCTTTTAGAACTCAGAATACCTTGAGGGAGCTATGTAATGGCAAGGATTCGGTGTCGGTCTCACGCAGATCAGGTGTTTATTTGTTGAGTTGTGATGAATGTGGTTTGAAGTATGTGGGACAGACTGGCAGGTCCTTCGATATTAGATATAAGGAACATAGAGCGGCGTCCCGCAATGGTTGTCCTGAAAAGTCCCTCTTCGCGAAGCATCTTCTT
The DNA here is from genome assembly GCA_963556515.1 of Nudaria mundana. Taxonomy (NCBI): domain Eukaryota; kingdom Metazoa; phylum Arthropoda; class Insecta; order Lepidoptera; family Erebidae; genus Nudaria; species Nudaria mundana. The sequence continues at coordinate 496,160 of OY748308.1, read as the reverse complement.
GACACTGGTCATTCCTTGAACAATAGTAACACTTTTAAAGTTTTACGTTTATGTGAGAAAGGGTTCAAGTTAAGTGTTTGGGAAAGGCTAGAAATAGTTAGAAGAGATGCGGACACCTTACTCAACGAACAAATAGATTTTCACACATCTCCCTTACTTAATCTGTTTGCGAACAGACAGACACATTAATTGTTGTTGGTTTGTGTGTGTCATTTGGGTTTTCTATGCAACTTATCAAGAGACAGTAATTAAATCAAACAGATAAGGTCAAGTATTGGTGAATACCTATTTTTGGAACTTAGCATGATCTGAGGTTTCTACCCACATTAGTTATTGTAAAGAATCCTACATCGCGATAATGAAATTTGCACGCGTTTACTTATAAGCAAACACATTCCAACCACGAATTTTGCTGTTCTCTCTGAGACAGTCTTGATAATGCCTCGTTTAGAGGCGAAACAATTGTCGACGTTTTGTTGTCTTTTTGATTCTGCGAAAAATTAATGCTATTATATAATTTAAAAAGTTTTTTCTTAAAACATTTCACTTACCATTGTTTTATACATACATACATACATATGGTCACGCCTCTTTCCCATTGGGGTAGGCAGAGACTATGGAATTCCACTTGCTACGGTCCTGGCATACTTCTTTCGCTTCTTCCACTTTCATAACTATCTTCATGCACGCTCTCCGGTTCTGGGTGCTCTTGACCTGGCCTTTGTTCAAAACATCTCCGATTTGGTCGAAGTACGTTCGCCTAGGTCGACCCTTACCTGCCTGTCCATTCACGCCCGCCTTATGTATCTGTTTCGTCAATCTTCTTTCATCCATCCTTTCTACGTGCCCGAACCATCTAAGCATCCCTTTTCTATCTTACTCACTACATCTTCTGATACACCGCAAAGTTCTCGTATCTCACTGTTCCTCACTTTCTCAACCAATGTCACCCCAGTCATACTTCTCAAACTTCTCATTTCCACTGCATTTATTTTACTTTCATGCTTCTTCTGCCAAACCCAACATTCACTTCCATACATAAGTGTAGGGACCAGCACTCCTCTATGAACAGCCAGCCTAGCCCTCCGGGAAATCTTCTGACTGTTCATAAAGTTATGCAGAGCCCCATTCACTTGATTTCCTGCCATAACTCTTCTTTCAATGTCGTCGTCACATCTTCCATCCCTTGTAAACTTGGACCCTAAATACACAAACTCTTTCACTTGCTCCACTCTTTCTCCTTCAATAACAATCGCACAGTTCGACATGCTTTCGTCTCGTTCAAATACCATTACTTTCGTCTTACTTGCGTTCACTTTCATTTCCTTCCTTTTCAAAAAGTCATTCAAAATATCAACCATCACCTGCAACTCCTCCGCCGATGACGCAAGTATTACCTGGTCATCAGCATATAAGAGGCACTTGATGGTCAATTCATCCATTCTTAAACCACACACACTCGCTTTCAGATCTTTCAGACAGTTATCCATGTATAGGTTAAACAGCATTGGTGACGCTACACAGCCCTGCCTGACGCCTCGTTCGATACCGAACCAGTCCGTGTAAGTCCCGTTTATGCGGACACAAGCACTGGAACCCTCATAAAGTGATTGCAGTGCTCGTATTAGATTGCTGCTTACTCCATACATGGACAGCGCTGACCACAATTCGCTCCTCACCACTCTATCATAGGCCTTCTCTAAGTCTACAAAAGCGCAGTAGACCTTTTGTCTTTTTGCCAGGAACTTTTCGGCAATGCTGCGTAAAGAGAAGACCTGATCCATGCATCCTCTTCCTTTCCTAAATCCAGCTTGCACATCCCACATTTTGTCATCAGTGTCATTCGTCAATCTAGTAATCAGAACCCTTGCATATAACTTGCCGACGACGCTGAGCAGACTTATCCCGCGGTAGTTTTTGCAGTCTCGCTGTGACCCTTTCCCTTTGTACAGCGGCACAATGACGGCTTTGCACCAGTCTCCTGGTACACTACCGCTTCTCCAACAAAGGTTAAAAAGGCGGTACAGCTGACTTGATACTACGCCTTGTGCTGCTTTCAGCATCTCGGTCGAGATCCTGTCATATCCTGCTGCCTTTCCAGCTTTCATGCCATTCAGTGCATCCATAATCTCTTTCACACTTATTTCATTCTCCTCTTCATTCCCACTTTTATTCTTGTCCTCTATACAAGATTCCACTTGCGCATCCTCTTTCTCAAACAGACTTTCAAAATATTCCTTCCATCTCTTTAAAACACTTTCTTCCCCAATCAGAGAGCTTCCATCGTGGTTTCTGACTTTGTCCAGTTGCGAGGATTGGATAGTGCCCCTGGCTGTTCTTATAGACTTCCAGAAAAGTTTAACATTTTCCTGGAAGTTGTCAGATAACCTCCTATCAAATTCATCCCTTTCATTCTCTTTCTCTTTAGCTATCACCTTCTTTACTTCTCTTTTACGCTTCTTGTATTCCTCTTTTGCTATTGAGACATCCTCATCTGTCGCCTTATTCATTCTGTGATTGGCTTTGATTGCCAACCAGTCCAGTCACGCTTTCTTCTTGCCCGCTACAACCATTTGTGCCTCTACACTCATTCTTTTGACCATACGTCCTTTTTTCCTTTTGCTGACACCACATACTTTCACAGCTATTTGCACAAGTCTTTCCTTTAACTGCACCCATAACTTTTCAATATCATCTTCTTCATCCATATTCTCATACTTCTCTCTCAAGCTATTTCGAAATTCTTCTCTTTTATTCCTTTCTTGCAAACTTTCTACTTTTATCCGTTCAAGCTCGGTCCCAGACTCATGGGCGTAGTGTCGCCACCGTTTAAATAAACCTCTTAACCGGCTTACAACCATATAGTGGTCTGTGTCGACACCAATGCCACGATAAGCCCGGGTATCCATCACTGTCTTTCTCAATCTGTCGTCCACAATCACAAAATCTATCATACTTCTCTGTTCTCCTTCTTGTCTAGTATACATGTGGATATCTTTGTGGTTAAACAGAGTGTTTGTTACCACAAGATTCCACTCCAAACATACTTCAAGCAAACTTTTTCCATTCTCAGTCACTCTATCGAAACCAAACTTACCCAAAACACTTTCATATCCATCACGCTCCACTCCCACCCAACTATTAAAATCCCCTAACATTATGATTCTTTCATTCGGCTTGCATTTACCCAAGGTATCTTTCATGCTGTCCCAAAACACCTGCCTTTCACTCTGTGCTTGGTTGGACCGGTCCCACTGCGCATCCTGTGGGGCATAAACTCCCACTACAAAGATGCGCGAAAGACCGACCTTCAGCCTCATCCACAGTAGCCTTGGGCTTACACATTCGAAGTCAATCAAACACTCATTCATTCTAGCAGAAAGGATAATTCCAACACCTTGACTGGCCCGACTAGTGTCAGCCACCCCTGACCAAAAAGCTGTAAATGGCCCATGTGTGGTTTGCCGGTCAGGTTATTTAACCGCCGCCTGTTGCTCGGCGTTGTTGCTCGTTTTGCACCACCTGGGGGGCACGTGTAGGGTGGGTCAAGGAAAGGTGGTAAATCCTACGGACGCGAGCAACATCACCCCCTCAAGGTCAAAACCAGGTCAAATCGAGAACGGTAATAGAGACTCAAGACCAGCTGCAATCAACTCAGCATGGTCAAAGACCTCTAAAATGATGTTGAACTTAATGTCATGTGATTTTTTTTAGATTTTAGGAAAAACTTTCGAAAACTCTAAAATATATGGTTTTTGCCATAACAGAGCCACTCTAAACCCACCACCCCGTACTAGTTTAATTTGAACATAATAACAATATTTTTAATAATAATAATAATCAACGAAGCCATAATTATAAACAATCAACAATATACATATAAAATGATCTCTTTACCAAGTAGTAAGTTGGGTAATTTGCATATGGCGGAATATTGCAAAGTAGTTCTACAAAATCATTTTTATAAGTGCCTATACTTATCACAAATTTTAATAATCACAGAATGTAGTTGAGTATAATCAATATCAATAACAATAAAAAAACTTTCTTTCCAAAATCAAAAATAACTAACCTCATACTAAAAAATAATCCGTGATTATTACCTAACATTTGTGATATAGGCACTTAAAAAAATATTTTGTAGTGGTCGATAAGAGGTTAGTTATTTTTGATTTTGGAAAGAAAGTTTTTTATTGTTATTGATATTGATTATACTCAACTACATTCTGTGATTATTAATATTTGTGATATAGGCACTTATAAAAATTATTTTGTAGTATGGTCGATAAGAGGTTAGTTATTTTTGATTTTAGTAAAGAGACCATTTTATTATATATTGTTGATTGTTTATAATTTTGACTTCGTTGATTATTATTATTATTATAAAAATATTGTTGTTATGTTCAAATTAAAAAGGATCTACTTATATGAAGACATGTATGACACACAGTTGATATCGCGTCATACACAATCAAAACTGATTATTGTATGCTAAGCAGTTTGATTTGTAAGTTCAATCCCTTTCATAGATGCATCCAGTTAGTATTTCACAAATTACGAGGCGTAAATATCCTCTTTTCTCCACTTACCGGGGACGATGGCACTAGATTTGTGTCAACTGGCCCGGTAAACATATCACCGGGCCAGATAAAACTTTTTTGTTCGATCTGGCCCGGCGCCGGGCCAAGTCACCGGGGCAGATGGGATACAGTCTTTTAATTTAAACACTGTACTTTAATGATTAATTACTTTGTAATAAAATCTGTATCATAAAACAACTTTTTAGTATTTATACTACTGTCTCATAGGCTTTATATGTCGTCAAATTTTGAAATCATAATCCGAACTTTTTAACCGTAGATAAAATAAATTTCTAAAATCAGTCGTCCTGTTTTCATGCATATAACATGGTCACCCTTAGTAGCAAATTCTTAAGGAATATCGAAAAGTAATCTGGTTTTTAGATACCAAGTGATACAATGTTGATGTGTACATGTGTATTTAGTAGAGATTTATACTAAATGTTAGTGTATCTAGTTTTTGATTATGTTGTGATCTCAGGTAGGTACAGTCAATTATTCATTATGTCGAACGTCTGGATTGAGGAGCTAGTTAAAATGTGCTATATCTCCCAACCCTCTCATTATTAATGAGTGAATCTAATCCTACAAAACTAATATACATACTACTAAATGATGGAGAAAAAGCGCATTAATTAAACTACTGCTTCTATGAAAAATTACGACTCGTAAGTAATGGTCTGAGGAGCTTCATATAATGTATGATAACTTTTTAAATTTTAATACTACAAAACTCAGATTTTGTCTACTAAATACTCGCGAATGCTACTAAATCATACCTAATTTTGGTAAATATTCATCCATGATTTTCCTAGTTCTGACGACACTCCTCAATCTAAACATTTAGATTGAGGAGCCACCTTTATGTTCTTATAAATTTTGAAGTATTATACTACAAAATCGAGGATTGAGGCTACAAAATTTTTAAACTTACTACTAAATACCTATATAAATTTCATTAAGATACGAAATGTGGGTCCTCAATCTAAACGGACATGTCAAGGGTCCTTCACGATCTTTTCTACGTGCCCGAACCATCTAAGCATCCCTTTATCTAGATCACTACACATCGCATAGTTCCCGTATCAAGCGGCTGTACCTCACTTTAGCCATACTTTTCAAACTTCTCAGTTTCACTCCACACTGCATTTATTTTACTTTAATGCTTCTTCTGCCACACCCAATATTCACTATCGTACAAAAGTGTAGGGACAAGCACCTCTACACACAGCCAGCCGGGGCTTCTGACCGGACCTTCTGACTGTTCATAAAGGTATGCAGTGACCCAATCACTTGATTCCCTGCCATAACTCTTCGTTTAATATCATCGTCATAATACCCTTTATCCCTTGTAAACTTGGACCCTAAGTGCACGAACTCTTTCAGTTGGTCCACTTTTTCTCCTTCAATCACAGTCACACATTTTTATATTATATCGTACAAAATGTACAAACTGGTCAATACCCATACATAAGTCCAATCTTAACACGTTCCCTGCGGCATTAATATATCTGTACTTTCCATTACTGCGTTACGAGGCGTTTTGAACCTTGTCCTACGCCAGACATTGTGGTGGTACGAGGCTTATTAAACCTATTAAACACCACCGCCCGTAGGAAACTAAAATCCCATTTTTGGCGCCAAATAAGAAGAGATATACGGTTTTTCGTTTCGATTATTATTAACAATGAGTGGATTAACCTAAATCTGCCGCCGCCCGTGGTTAGTTTTTATAGTTTAGATTCCGTAGCTAAAATAAAATGTGGGATCTAATGAACCTCGTACCCCACTGAAAAAGAGTAGCTTTTCATAAAGTTTACTGATGGGAAAAATTATCGATTTACACAACACTGGCCGCGTGAAGCTAGTGATTGGTGCGGTACGAGGTGCGGGGGGATACGAGGTGTTTCAAACCTCGTTAAGCACTGTATGAAAATTTAATTTATTCAGTGCGGCACGAGATGTAAAAACCTCGCATAAAAGTAGTAGTAGTATACCAAATGAAATGAAATGAAATGATTTATTTATTTGTATAGGTCATTAAATGGCTCTTACAAACGTCAGTAAGTACTTAAAATAAAAAATATTATTGCTTCTATATATACATGTACTGCCAGATTCGCAAAGCAACAAGTAAAACCGAGAGAAAGAACCTGGCAATGAAACTCACGGTCACTCTTTTTCAATAATTGGCAGGTAAATTACACATTTTCTTAAAACTAAATGTGGACGAATGTACATTGCCAAGGAACTCGGAATCAATAGTACATCTGATATATATAGTTATCACTTTCCTACACTGAACCAAATAGAAGTTACGCCTCCCACACGACAGATAAGTTTAACTTTTTCCTTACCGCTCTAGAGGTGAGACACGTAAAGGGTGTTTTGGACCTCGTATCGCACTGAATGTGTAAATCATTGTTTTAGCTAGAGATATCCAGGGAAGTGTCCCTCTGAATAGCAACGGGTACAGTGGCGAGCGGTGTTTGCGATATTCGGACTTTTAATATTTGCACAAACCAAAATGATCCTAGAAAGTATTGGAGACAACCAAGCTTATTAATTTTACTGGTGATTGCAGAAGTTCTGCAGTAGGCGTAAGGAACCCACAGATGTTAATATTTTTCATCTTACATCTTGAACGTTACTTTCCAGGGTGGTCATTGCTGCCAGCATTCTGGGAAGTATTCAGTCCCTCTAAACACGTGGTCCGACTACTTTGTCAGAAAAACAAACTGAGCGAGATAAGAGTTGGCCGTTGGCGAGTGCTCTTTTGTAGTTCTGTACTCCTCTTATAATAGAGAGTTAAGGGACCCAAGCGGCTCTGGAAAAGATATATCCATACTGCCCTACTAAGCGCATGATATTTTTTTTTTGTACCGATGAAAAATAAAGGCGGTAACTTTTTGTCTTGTCATTATAGTGTTATAATACAAAATGTATATGTAATGTATGTGATTGTGAAAATGTTAATGTGTTATTCTTATTGTCATGTGTGAGTATCGCAGTGGCACCCGATTTATGTCAGGTCACAAAATGACAGACTTTTATGAATCTGGAAAATGCATAATTTCTTCTCACGTCGTATACGACGAACGTGTTGCTCTATGCTTGGAGCCCATGACTGACAGACATACCTCACGTTATAAAGGCTGGAAATTTCTCTGAGCATGTTCCCAACACAGGTGAGAACGGTCAGTGGAGTGTCGGTTGTGGTTTTATAAAAATTAGCTTTATAAATTGAGGTACCACCTTTGCTAGCTGATATCTCAAGAAAACCGACACTCCATACTCACTGACCGTTCTCACTTGTGTTGGGAACATGCTCTGAGAAATTTCCTGCCTTTATAACGTGAGGTAAATAATTTTCAGCTTTTAAATCACGACTTATGTCTGGCATTTCCAGGGTCAAGGTGGTCTGGCAGGGGGTTGCAACCATGCCAGGGGTCTGAGATTTGGTGGCGTGATTTCTATTGTTATTCCGAAGCAAATATCAAATAAACTAACCTTTATAAAATGAGGTAACTAAGGTACCATTTTATTCACTTTGGTCGCTGATATCTCCGGAAGTAACCACAACCAACACTCCATACTCACTGATCGTTCTCACCTGTGTTGGAAACATGCTCTGAGAAAATTCCAGCCTTTATAACGTGAAGTATGCCTGTCAGTCATTGGATCTTTGTAGATTAATAAAAAGGTTTAAATGAAATCAAAAGTAAATATTTTGAAATATTTTTGCATTTTTATAACAACAAACATCACTGAATAGTCTTCCCTAGAGATTAAGCATTAAACTAAATTTATATTACAACTTACGCTATGACTTACGCTATGATGACTTACGCTATGACTTACGCTAAGACTTACGCTAAGTACAAGACACCAGGCAATAGGGATCACCTGGTGTCTTGTAGCCACGGGTATAAGGCGGTGATGGGGGGAGGCTACCCCGCGCTGATGGTGCTGCCCCACCGGACCCATGTTCCCTCAGTCGACTCTTACGACTTGCTCGGGAAGATAAGCAGCTGAGACATTCTATGTTTTTCTTTCATTCCCGGATCAGCACGGAAAAAATTAAAAAGCCTACCGATAATAATAGCCTACATTTCTGTACAAGCCTGTACAGAAATGTAGGTTAGGTTGTAAAAGGAGCGAAACTAAAGTTTCATAACTTTCAAAACACTTTCAATCATAAAACGTAATAGAAATTTCATATTAATATTTCCTGATAAACAACCAGGGAAAAATTAACCAAATCATTTTAGAAAACATATTAATATAAACGGATTTATAAATATCAAATAATTGGTACAAGGGATTAGAAAACTCAACAGAGGTATAAAATCAAGATATTGATTGAAACGCAGGCTGAACCACTCTAAATAGATTCCTAGTTATTACCAGAAACATTCTGTTGACAACGGCGACTACTGGAAAGTCATTAAACATATCTAGTTACTTCTTAGTTTGTTAATTCTTTGATTCTCTTATTCAACATTGATCTCTTCCCGCATAATCATAATACCTTCTCTTTTGCACATAACCCTCTTACTTTAATAGCAGCCGTGTTTATTTGCTCAAACCAGTCCGGGTCGTTTGGGGCCACCAACAGGATCCGGGCTACCTTTGAAGGAGGCCCCTACTCTCCGGATTTCACGTTCATCTAATGTTCTTTCTCGGCTGTCTGTTTCGCACGTGTTTTAGGTCAATTATAAACACTGAATACATGGGCTCATTATTCAGTAGGTTATAATTGAGAAAGTAACACTAAGACGATCTAATCACTATCCTGTATTAACAAATTGAAACTAAATGGTTCTGGTAAGTAACTGAGGTCTAAATGATTATGGTCCGTTACTGATCTGAGAAAATACTAAATTTATTCATTGACTGTGATGGTGAGCTGCTTGCTCCGGTTGGTCTCGAACCGATCCATGGTCTTGATGTCCAAGATCATTGAGATGGAAATACCGAGCCCTATGAGCATAATAGATGACACCATCAGACCCGACCTGCAAATGAAGCGAGGAATTAAACAAATAGGAACCGTACAAAATTCACTAATATATTTACAAAGCCATTATGAAATGTGATGTTTACCAAATCGGAACGGTGGTGAATCCAATACAGTCAAAAGCGTCGGCAAATTTGTCTGTGCTGTCCATGAACATCTGCATCTGAAACCATGATATGAAAATAAAGCAATCATGAAACTACTAAACTTCTATTAAAGGGGAGGGGGAGCAATTAATAATTTTACAAATTAACTAATCTTTAAACTAAAACTATTAGCAACACTACAATTCCATCTAAATTAAAAATGTCATGGCCTATTTAAGTTTACACTGCAACAGTTAAGAGAGTATTTTTTTAATTTTCGTTGCCTAAGGCCTCTGGTGAACATGCAAGGAATTTCCAGTGGCGCACGGCGTAAGAGAGATCCTTGGCTGGATTTCTACCAGTTCCAAAAATAACGAGATAGTTAAGTAATGAGGTTCTGCTGCAAATTATGATACATACCTTTACATCAGGCAAGGTCAACGTGGCATTTTCAGACGAATACACTAGCGGTAGTGAGCAGTGGTAGGAGCGGCCGAGGACGGCCGATGGCGCGTGCGGGAGAGATGGTGCCGTGAGACTGAGCCCAACAGTCTCAAGGCCGAATTTCACCTCCACGCCAACTGCTGTCCACCACCCAGCTGACTGTTTGAAACTGAACTCCAGAGTCGCCTGTAGAAAAAAAGTGACGAAATATCAATCACAATTCTATTCATGCTGCGATTAATTGCAGTTGTGGGCACTTTTATAGTTTTATTGATTTAGCCGGGAGATCATCCATTGCAGTACTGAAAGGGTTGTACTGAATCTTTACAATACTAGCTCAGGATAAAATATAGTCTACTTTTTATCCTTGTAATGTGTTCCCGTGGGAATTGGAATCAAAAAAATAGTCTGCAGAAATGAAATGAAATGATTTATTTATTTGTATAGGTCACTAAATGGCTCTTACAAACGTCAGTAAGTACTTAAAATAAAAAAATGTCATTGCTTCTATATTTACATGTAATGCCAGATTCGCAAAGCAATAAGTAGAACCGAGAGAAAGAACCTGGCAATAAAACTCTCGGTCACTCTTTTTCAATAAATTACTCATTTACACATTTTCTTAAGACTATATGTGGACGAATGTACATTGCTCTCGTGTCAGAATCAAAAAGCGTGTATAATGCAAAAAAAATTTGTTTGTCACCTAAGTACAAAATATGCTACAATTACGGCATTTTACGAGGCGGCTGCACCATGCTCAAGCCAGACACTTTTATCATTAAGGTAATCAACTGTCTTATAATATGCTTTTTGACATAAAGTGGTCTTTATAAAGGTTTTAAATTTACTGTCGGGCATACAAAGGACCGATTCAGGCAATTTATTATAAAAGCGTATACCTTCACCCTTGAAAGAATAACTAACCTTGCTAAGCCGATAACACGGAGGGAGTAGTTTATTTTTATTACGTAGATTTCTGTCTGTAACGTCACTTACTTTAATACTAAAGTAAGTGACGTTACAGACAGAAAGAGAAAATAAAAAAAAAATAAAAAAAAGTGTGTGTCAGCTCCGACGCACGACTGGAGTTTACTCCTTAAGTACGAGGTAGTAGTACTTTTTACCAAATTAGAAAGTTGCGCACTAAAGGTGCGCACCAAAAACGTGACACGATTTTCGTTACTTGTTAGTAGGTTTTACCCCTCGGATTTTTCTCATACCGGGCGCCTTATATATGAAAATCGATTCTTAAGGAGTAAACTCCAAAAAATTATCTAGCTATACAGCTAGATATATTCCTGACATACAGTATGTTATCAAATATATATTGGGAAGCTACAGTTAAAACATTAATATCTTTAAATAGCTCTCTAAGCAAATCTCTCTTACCTAAACAATAAATGGCACGGACTGCCCTCTTTTGTAATATAAAAATTGTTTCTATATCTGCTGCATTTCCCCAAAGTAATATTCCATAGGACATAAAGCTATGGAAGTAACCAAAGTAAACTAGCCTAGCAGTAGCTACATCTGTCAACTGTCTAATCCGTCTCACAGCATATGCAGCAGAGCTAAGCTTATTAGCTAAAATGGTGATATGGCCACCCCATTGTAATTTAGAATCTATTGTTATTCCTTAAAAGGTAGTGTTATTTACAAATTCTAACCTTTGGCCACCCAGCACGACATGGACATTTGCTTGTCTGACATTGGGCATTGTAAATTTAACGCATTTGGTCTTTTCTGCATTCAACAATAGGTTGTTTGTAGAAAACCAATTTGAAATATCATTTAAAATATTATTAACATTATTCATATCTGTACTATGCCGATTTACTTTGAATATAAGTGATGTATCATCCGCGAACATTACTATGCCAGCTTGTGCCTCGATCATGCAAGGCAAGTCATTAACATAAACCAAGAAGAGAAAAGGTCCTAGAATTGATCCATGAGGTACGCCTATTTTGACATTAGTTCCGTTTGACTTAACGTTGTTCACGTGAACAGTCTGCAGCCTATTTGTCGGGTAAGATTCTATTAGTTCTAAGGATTTTTTGTCAAAACCATACTGACGTAACTTTAGCAATAGTGTCTGATGGTCAACACAATCAAATGCTTTAGACAGATCGCAGAATACCCCAATGGCATCCTGCGATCCCTCCCATGCGTCGTAAATCAAGCTAACAAGGGTTGTTCTCGCATCGGAGGTAGATTTTCCGCGAGTAAAGCCAAATTGTTGGCTGTGGAAAAGATTGTTGGTCGTGAAGTGGACTTGGATTTGATTTAGTATCACTCTCTCAAACACCTTACTCAGAGCTGGCAAAATAGAAAAGGCGCGGTAGTTACCAAGTTCTGACTTGGATCCCTTCTTAAATAATGGTATTAGTCTACTATTTTTCATTAGGTTAGGGAATATGCCTTCATCTACACATTCATTAAAAATTAGTGCCAAGTCAGGTGCAATAATATCAATTACATTACTGATTAAGCTAACTGATATGCCCCAGTGATCTTCCGACTTTTTAATTTTGAGATTTTTAAATGCTTTCAAGATGTCACTGGGGTCGAAGTTAAATTTAGATGAAGAACCAATATTACCTTCGAGAAGGGCCACCGCACCGAGGGCACATGAATTAACAGAAGAAGTGACTTTAAATGGAATGTTGGTAAAATAATCTTCAAATGCATTTACAATATCTTTCGGAGAGGTTATATTCTTGTTTTCTAATTTAATTTTAGTAACAGTATCCCTCACTTTACATTTTACATTTCATATAGAGTTCATCAGATAGAGTAAAACTAGTAGAAAAATATATGGGTTTTGGTCAATAGTCGAGATTCGCTTTCAAGAGCATATCCTGCAAAACTTTATGAGGATTCCAGTGCTTGTGTCCGCATAAACGGGACTTACACGGACTGGTTCGGTATCGAACGAGGCGTCAGGCAGGGCTGTGTAGCGTCACCAATACTGTTTAATCTATACATGGATAACTGTCTGAAAGATTTGAAAGCGAATGTGTGTGGTTTAAGAATGGATGAATTGACCATCAAGTGCCTCTTATATGCTGATGATCAGGTAATACTTGCGTCGTCGGCGGAGGAGTTGCAGGTTGATATTATGAATGAGGCTTTGAAAAGGAAGGAAATGAAAGTGAACGCAAGTAAGACGAAAGTAATGGTATTTGAACGAGACGAAAATATTTCGAACTGTGCGATTGTTATTGAAGGAGAAAGAGTGGAGCAAGTGAAAGAGTTTGTGTATTTAGGGTCCCAGTTTATAAGGGATGGAAGATGTGACGATGACATTGAAAGAAGAGTTATGGCAGGAAATTAACCAACGTTGCGGTGTATCATTGACGAAACAGATACATAAGGCAGGCGTGAATGGACAGGCAGGTAAGAGTTGACCTATGTGAACGTACTTCGACCAAATTGGAGATGTTTTGATCAACGGCCAGGTCAAGAGTACCCTGAACCAAAGAGCGTGCATAAAGGTAGTTATGAAAGTGGAAGAAGCGAAAGAAGTATGCCAGGATCGTAGCAAGTGGAATGCCATAGTCTCTGCCTACCCCATGGGAAAGAGACTTGACCATTATGTATGTATGTAAGTATCCTGCAAAATAGTAATCTTTAAATACCTTTTCCTTATTCTCACCAACCAGGAAACGAACCACCAGTGTTGTATAGAGCTTAGAGGCTTTGATGGTTGGTATTCCGACTGGTGTGTTGAAGGCAATTGTGCTGATATTAGTGCGTCGAAATTCGGGATATCCTGAAGAGTATATGAGTGCTCCTTTTCCTGGTTGGCCTGCAAACATTCCAAATTTTTAATTTCCAGCTGGCCTAACGTAGTAGTCGTTAACCGATTGACTTGCTTAGTCAGTTATGTCATAGGAAATTTTAATCAAGTGAAACATAAGCCAAATTTTCTGTGATATCATTGGTTATGGTTCTGGTCATGTCTTACCGGTGGCATTATAAAGAGTGAATTTTTGTGTATACTTCAGTTGAGTGCCATCCTCTGGGGTCACTGAGCTGAGTGTTTCATCTGTGGGTGCCTGGCGTCGTACTCTCACCCAAGGTTCTCCATCCAGATAGTCCACAGACTGGCTTTGTGACACTGAGTTACCTGAAATATACCAGACATGTTATAACATAATAACAAACTAGTGGCAACAGGCACGCCACTTGTTACGTGGGACTATTTTAATAACTAGCAGCATTGGGCGTGTAATAAAAAAGCCACTTGCAGGTAGAGGCAGGCTTGGGCCTCTAAGATTTTATAAAATACCATCTTGTGCACCACTGAGGCAAGATAATGTAGTTTCAGATCCTGAGACATATTTATTGGGTAACGGCAACTCGATAAATAATGAAAAGCTAGCTTTTGTCCGCGACTTCGTCTACATAATATTAGTACTTCTAGAAGCGCCATTTATGCTTACACCAAAATTCTTAATCTATTCTGCGATTGAGGAGTAAGAGACAGCCGGCGTGTTTAGGTATGTTGTAACTTTTAGTGAATAAGAGGAATGAGGTAGATATAGGGAATAGGTAACATCCCAATGGATAGGGGAAAAAGGTAAACTTTAACTGATAAAAAGCAAAAGATAAACGAAAAAAGATATAAGAAAACAGGAAAATGGGTAAAGATAAAAGAAAAAAGCTGATAGGTAGAAGGTCAAAGGTAACAGGTAAAAGGTAGTTAAAAGATAAAGGGTAAAAGGTTACTTTGTTTCCCGTGTGCTAACTATTAGTTCTAGTTCTTCCATCTCTCAGCAGTGCCAAATATCATTCATTACGACTTGGGCACCGAAGTACTTGGAACCCTTTATCGGCTGGTGCTACGACACCACACATTGAGTACTTACCCAAGATGCCCAAAACTTTGCCAGCTCCATAAATGTCCTGCAGCCGGGCGAAAGTCTCGGTCATCTGTGCGTCACGATCCGACCATGGACCTTGCAGTGTCAGTACCTGATGCGAAAATGAAACCATTGCAGACCAGAATAGAGGACCATAAGTTACGGTAACATTAATATCAAATAAGATTAGTCTCTATTATATATATATCAAAACAACTGAACCCATATTAAATGAAATTTTGTAAAGAAAATTAGACAAGGATAATAGTTTCCCGTCGAGATTTGGAAGAGAAAATCATCCCAAAGCCGCAAACGTCCGTTAGTATCTATACTAATATTATAAAGCTGAAGAGTTTGTTTGTTTGTTTGAACGCGCTAATCTCAGAAAGTACTGGTCCGATTAGAAAAAATCTTTTTAAGTTATGTAATACATTTATCCAGGATAGGCTATATAACATTACGCTACGACGAGTAGGAGCGGAGCAGCAATGATATATGTTTCAAAAACGGGGGAAAATTATTTCTTTTGGGAGCTTCCGGCGCGTAAGCTGCTTAAATGGTTAATGTACGAATGAGGACCTCAGGAGAATATAAACTAAAACCACGCACTGTACTTATTTTCTTTATTGTTCTTGATCTTGATGTAAAGGTATACTGAAGTAGGAAAGTTGCTACCGGTACAAAAGAAATCATCACTACTTACATTAATTATGGTAACGAAACCATAGTGGCATGTAGCCAGAAGGGACAGTGCCATCTATTTATGAATATATTACTATTGACTAATTATGAGACGAGTCTAGCTTAGACATACCGCCCACCAACGTCATATTAGTGTATATGTCCTTAAAACTCTAACTCCGCCCACCATGAGGTCAAGGGGGAATGGTAAACAAAACAAGCAAGAATACCAAAAGTCAAAAGGGTTCGCAATATTTGAAACAGCAAATTACAAGATTGAAAGTTACAGCTACATTAACGTTATCTAGTACCTGCTTAAAACAGACATTGGTAGGTACCTAAAATACACAAACATTTGTTGAACATTTAAAAACAGAATCTTTACATTTCAATGTTACAACTTGACTGATTCCGTTCGAACTTGGATCCTAACAACAACATACCAAGCAATCATTCAAATTTCGGATATTATACTAGTGTGTATCGCTCTAGTTACCATTTACTGGTAAATATAGGTAACCCTTGTGATACTTTATCCCACGACCTTTAGCTACATATTATTGATTGTGGCTGCAAAGTCTACTGTGTTGGTGCATAATAACTTTTGCATAGGGGCAAAAGTTATTATCTCCCAAATTGATTTCTAAACTTGTCTGAGTCTCAGAGACTAGGCATCGACGTGAAAACTATTTGAAAATGTATTTCGAGCGCAGAAATCAAGATTAAAATCGGACCTCTGTCGAATACAGGCTGTTGTAAGAACCAGGGCGAGGCATTCTTGGATTACCTCTGTATCTGATCTCGGGATCTGTCTTAAAACGACGTTTAAGATGGTACAATCTTCTATGTGCACCGTCTCTGGAATGTACATATTTGCACTGTGGGGCTGAGTCTCTAATTGGTACACCAACACTGTACCAAGCTGTGCAGTCGTGTTGAGTAACTTGCTTTTTATTGAATACATCGGAATCGATTTCCAAAAACTTGGAAAGCGTATCATTGTCACAGATCTGCGAATTCATCCTAACCAAAGCGGAGAGACAATGTGTTAAATTCAAATTAGCCAGTGTTCGTCCAGATACAATCCAACCTAGACGTGTATTTTGTGCAATCAAAGATCCAATAGAGTCTTTAATTAAGCCCTCTTTGAGTACCTGACTATAAACTTCCGCTCCAAGCAAAATATCGATTTTGTTTGGAGTATGATACTTTGGATCAGCCAACTCTATTTCTTTTAGTTGATGCCACGTTGGTACTAATACTTCATCACCTGGTAGTAACGATGTAATGGTATCCAACACATATGCTTGAACTTGAATATGACAATTAGGATCGTGACGTGATTTAATTGTTACGAAAACGATGTACTGGGAGACCATAGCTCCATCATCACCTCCTATACCTGAAATGACACCTCTAGTTGGTATCATTTTTAGTCCAAGCAACCGCACTGCCGATTCGGTTATGAATGACGTCTGGGATCCTTGATCCAATAACGCCCTCAGCAGTTGATTTTGGCTGCTCCTTGTCTATGCTTCGACAAGAGCGGTTGCTAATACAACCTGATTCTGAACAACTTCCTGACTAAAGTGAGTGGTTAAAGTGGCAGCAGATGATTCTTGCTTCGTATTTGAAGCAAGGCTAGATGAAGCTACTGCCAACTTGGCTACTGATGTAGTTTCTGCAACGCCTGTAGATGACGTAGATCCTGAGGAACCTTTAGGGTGTAATAAAGAGTGGTGTTTGCGATTGCAAATTTGACAAGTAGTGGTAACACGACAAAACCTTACAGAGTGATTCATCAATTTGATCGTCACTAAAACGATGATCACCAAAACTATTCCTCGATGCTCACCAGAGGTGATGATCGTTTAAAATTTTAATTTTATTAAAATTTTCTATTCCTCGATGATCACCAACCAATATCATTGACATAGTGCAGGGACTAAAAAATATCGACAGAAGAAAATATTTATATTGAACTAGCAGCTCCGCCTGCGTGTTATAGCTTTCTTGATCACCAGTTACTGATTTAGCTGTTGAGCGATATTGTATCTTAAGATAAAATTATTATAGTATCTTAGCCGTGCGCAGCGCCCCTTAGTGAACTCCACTGCGGGTTACGTAACCTACGACAAACTTATTATTTGCGTTTGGTATAGTAATCGGATTATTCCCAGTAGTTCCATGTAGCCAGTTCCACTTGGAGTTTTTGCAACCTTACAAAATACGATTTTTGTCCCATTTGTTCCATGTAATGTTATACTACTTTTACCGCTGACATTATTTAAATAAAAATTATTTTAATTTTAAATTGTTTTATTAAATATATACCCAGTAGTTCCATAGATACACAAACAACAAAAGTACTAGGAGTACAGAACAACAAAAGAGCACTCGCCAACTCTTATCTCGCTCAGTTTGGTTTATTCAAAATGTGTTCGAAGAAGTTTTGTTCAGAAACCCTTCACCTTTGATCGTGCTTATAAAATGTCATATAGATTCTTCTGTTTTATGCGTTGATGAGGTAGACAGAGCTGTTTATTGTACCCATATTTCGTTAGCCACATTGATGGTGAGGCCATCTTTTATTATAAATGACACGCACCTTGAATAAAATACTAGGACTACAGAACTACATAAGCACTCTCTAATTCTCATTCGAATCTCGATCCATTTAGTTTATTTAAATGTGTCAACAGGTGCACCGAGTACAGATGAAAATGATTGTCCATTATAAAAGACACAAACCTCAAATGTACCAGGAATACATAACAACATAAGAGCCTTCAAGATTGGATAGAAACAGGCGTTACTTGGCGAAAATCCATGACAAAACAATGGTAAGTAAAAATTTTTTTAAGAAAAAACTTTTTAGCATTAATTAATAGCATTAATTTTTCGCAGAATCAAAAGGACAACAAAACGTCGACAATTGTTTCGCCTCTAAACGAGGCATTATCAGACTGTCTCTGAGACAGTCTGATAATGCCTCGTAAAAAAAGTTTTTTCTTAAAAAAATTTTTACTTACCATTGTTTAGCCTTCAAGATTTTAAATTCTTTTAAATTCAGTGAAAACCGATTGTTTGTTTGAACTCATTAATCTGGAAAAGTACCAGGCGATCATAAAAATAAAACAATTTAAAATTAAAATAATTTTTATTGAAATAATGTCAGCGGCAAAAGTAGTATAAAATTACATGGAACAAATGGGCCAAAAATCGTATTTTGTGAGGTTGCAAAAGTTCCATGTGCAACTGGCTACATGGAACTACTGGGAATATGGTCTAACGCCCATGGGTTGTGAAGGTCAGGATGGCAGGCGCTTCACGGAAAATATCGAAGTTCAGCCGAATCGTAGTTAGACTGGAAAGCCGACCCCAACTGAGATGAATGATGAATAAGACTAACTTTATGTACTTTCTTTTGTCTATGCTTTAACTAACATAAATAATCACATTTTTTTTAATTCACTTATTATTTATGAAATACTCTACCTTAACATAAATATTTTTTTTTTTGTATTCACTTATAAATTATAAAATACGACCTTATAATAATAATAATATATATACATATATATACCTGGCAACACTGCTACAAAACAGTCACATTTTTTTCTTGAGGAGCATTTACTAAAATATTTTACCTTTAATCTACAATAATACAAAAATATCATTCAAAACATAATAAAAGTACAAATATTTTTTTTTTTTTTTTTTTTTTATATTTAGGTCGACAAATTGACGCCACTCGCCTGATGGTAAGCTGAGGCGACGTCTGGCAATTGAGGGCGACTCTCACAGTACACAGGAATACTATAGAGAGTGGCCCTCAACTTGACGACCCTGTAATGTGCCTCTTCACGCTTCGCTTAAAGAGCCCAGGGTTATATGTAGGAGGAAACACGTGCGCAGGCAGGGCGTTCCAAGCCACCATCGTTCGGCAGAGAAACGATCGTTTAAAACGCTCGGTTCTCGCGAAGACGGTTTCCACGGTATGAGGGTGACATCTCTGCCCGGCACGCGTTGTTCGGGATCGGAAGGGAGAGGGTGGGATCAGGTTGAAGAGCTCTTCAGAACACTCACCGTGGTAAATACGGTAGAACGCGGCCAAGGAAGCAATTGTTCGGCGCTGGGCTAGCGGCTCAAGGCTTCCCGTTACCTCCGGACAGTCTATAATGCGAACAGCGCGTCGCTGCATAGCGTCGAGTGCGTCCAGCAAATACTTCGTGGAGCCGTCCCAGAGGTGAGAGCAGTATTCAACGCAGGGTCTAATCTGCGTTTTGTACAGCAGACACCTCTGGTGCGGTGTAAAGAATCGCTTTACCTTGTTCTATATATATCTATAACAAAAAAATCAGCATGAAGAAAATCCGGAAAAAACACAAACAAATATTTTATAAATTATAGTACACTTTGACACATTATGTCAGTGTAACAAACTGAAAATGATAATATGAAAATAAGATGATAATCAAGAAAAAATATAATGTTGACCAGAGCTGGCGCCAAAAAAGCACAATTACCAACCCCGGACTTGTCGCACAGCTCCGCCTTACAGTCGTCGACAACTGTGACTACTGGTGAGGCGTCGAGCTCAAGCAGCGACGAGTTTTTCTCTCCGCCGACGTCGCCTCTACCTGTACGTCGGCAGGGGAGAGGCCGGCCACCGACTGGCTTGGGACCCCGAGGCCCTCCGGCTTCGATTACGGACCCCGCTACCGGTGGTAATGTGCACCGCATTCGATGGAACTTCGGTATGAATGAAAACGTGATGCGGGCATATTTTGTGGCTACAGAGGGGGGAACTAACCTCACTGCGTACCGTGTTCGCATGCTACCTCTGTTTCAGGTACTTGAACCAGATGTCAACGTATCGGCACAACGCCTATCGGATCAGGTGCGCGCCATACAACGCTGTCACCTGTTGGATGACGCTA
Organism: Nudaria mundana; assembly: GCA_963556515.1. Taxonomy (NCBI): domain Eukaryota; kingdom Metazoa; phylum Arthropoda; class Insecta; order Lepidoptera; family Erebidae; genus Nudaria; species Nudaria mundana. Next base: position 475,535 of record OY748308.1, on the reverse strand, counting down.
CACTTGAAAGGCTACGCTTAGAAGTGTGTAGTGGTATCACGCCTTCTTCATTGCAACCATTACCTGTGCCATTACAAAGTAACCGTAATGAAAGAACGCAAGAAAACATCATCTCACATGTTGGTGAAGAAGTGAGTGATGCTGCTATACCTGTAAGTACTCAATACAATGAGGAATTAAGGAGCGCTTTGGAGCGAGCGATTGGTGAGTTTCAATCTGTCCCTATTGAGTGTAGACCGCGGCTTCCGCGTTTGCCCACACATAAAAAAACGTGGCGCTAGTGTGTGCCCTAGACTCGATGTTAACATCGTTTTTTAACAACTGCAGAAACATTACTGATGCCCATTCCATTCTGTACTGTGCAGCTGTTGCAGTATGTCGAATAGCTGGTGTTAAATTTTTTAAACAAGAAACAGCTATTCGACCAAAGCCTGCTGTACCAGCTTGGCAGTGCAGAATTGAACGGCGCATCAACGAGGCTAGGGTGCTCATTGGCAAGCTACACTGCTTCAGGACGGGCAATACACGCCCGAGAGTCATGCGCTTTGTGACCCGTGCATTCGTGGGAACTAATATTAGGCCCTGTGAATACTCTGTTCGGGTCACAGAGCGCATCGATTACCTGAAGCAGAAAGTTTATGCGTGGGCGAACCGCATAAGGCGGTACAAAAAAAGAGTGGACAGATACACTCAGAATCGCTTGTTCCAAAAAAATGAGAGGTGGGTATATAGAGGGTGGGAGCGACCTAACTCGGATGTGACTGATGGGAGTCTACCTGATGCTGTTTCTACAGTTAACTTCTGGAAAAGCATCTGGTCGACGCCCGTCAGTCATACACAGGATGCGTGGATTAGGGATGTTGAGCGGGCGTGTGAACCAATTCCAGCTATGGAACCTATAACCATATCTGAAGAAGATATTGGTTGTGCAGTTCGTTCGTTGCCAAATTGGAAATCTGCTGGACCGGACGGACTGCACAACTTTTGGTTAAAATCAAGCTCTGTGTATTGCTGAGACTGACATGAAACAGAAGTTGCAGGATCGTTTCTTTGGCCGCCTGAAAAAAATACTGAAAAGTCTTTTATCAGGCGGTAACAAGGTGCGTGCTGTCAACGGCTGGGCCATGCCAGTCTTAGTTTACTCTTTTGGCATACTTAGATGGACTCAGACGGAGTTAGAAGCTCTGGATAGGAAGGTGCGTTGTCTATTGACTTCATATCGAATACACCACCCACGTTCGTCAGTAATGAGGTTGTATATACCACGGAAATGTGGGGGTCGAGGATTTTTAAATGCCAAGACTCTCCATAACCGTGAGATATGCAACCTTAGAGAGTATTTCCTACAGGTGGACGTGGATGTGCATCGAGATGTTGTGACAATAGACAACGGACTGACCCCGCTGTCCCTTGCGAAAGAGAACTGGCGCAAACCTGTAATATTAAGTGTATCTGATCGGAAGGAAATATGGAAGAGCAAGGAACTGCATGGTCGATTTTATCGGGCTCTAAATGGGCCCGATGTTGATTCAATAGCATCGGTATCCTGGTTACGATTTGGTGATCTCTTCGGAGAAACTGAGGGTTTTATCTGTGCAATCACTGACGAAGTCGTGATGACGAATAACTATCGGAGATTTATTGTCAAAGATGGGACGCTAGACATCTGTCGGGCATGTCATCGTCCCGGAGAATCTTTAAGACATATTATCTCTGGTTGTTCCCGTCTTGCGAACGGTGAGTATTTGCACAGACACAACCAAGTAGCCAGGATAATCCACCAGCAACTTGCTCTAAAGTATAATCTTGTCGACGTGGAGGTACCTTATTACAAGTATGTGCCCGACCCAGTTCTTGAGAACTGTCATGTCACATTGTATTGGGATCGATCTATTATCACTGATAGGACTGTTATAGCTAACAGACCTGATATAGTGATAATGGATCGATTAAAGCGCCTTGCAGTAATTGTCGATATCACTGTGCCACATGACGAGAATCTCGTGAAAGCAGAAAAAGATAAACAAATTAAATATTTAGACCTAGCTCACGAGATTGTCGACATGTGGGATGTGGATTCGGCGATTATTGTTCCGATAGTCGTATCTGCGCATGGTCTAATAGCCAAGAGCCTCGACCTCCACCTACAGAGGCTCGCGTTAGGCAGCTGGATCAAGGGCTTGATGCAGAAGGCGGTTCTGTTGAATACGGCCCGTATTGTGCGGAAGTTCCTGTCTTTGGAGCCCTAACCACCGGTAGCTTGGTCCCTGTACCCGATGCCGGTGGGTTACTGTTTTTTATATTTTTAAATGTATTTTTTTATAAATCTATTTAAAAATGTAATAAATATGTGTTAAGTGTTAATAAAGAGAATAATAATAATATAAATTCGTAATTCGAGTCGTATTCGTCGCTATAGAGAGCGTGTAGACAGATACTGGCAGAATCGTATCTTCCAAAGTGACCAAAGGAAGGTGTACCGAGAGTGGGAGGGAACTGGACAACGTTTGAGCGACGGACAACTGCCCGATGCTCGCGCCATGAATCAATTTTGGCGTGACATATGGTCGATGCCCGTCGAACATTCGGAGGGTGATTGGATCCGTGTTGTCGAGCGTGAATGCGATAACATCGAGCCCATGGAGTCTATTACAATAAACTCCGAAGACGTTAGTTGCGCAATACGTACGGCACAGAACTGGAAAAGTCCTGGGCCGGACGGATTGCACAACTTTTGGATCAAGTGGGTTCGAAGCTCGCATGAACGCTTGGCAACACAGTATCAAGAAGCCCTCGAGTCTGGTTCCTTACCCGCTTTTATGACCACTGGCATCACCTTCCTGCTCCATAAATCAGGTAGTACCACGGAACCTAAAAACTATAGACCTATCACTTGCTTACCTACTATCTACAAGCTCCTTACATCTATTCTGAGAACTAAAATAAATTCACATATAATGTCAAATAACATCTTAGATAGGGCTCAGAATGGATGTAGGGCTGGGTCACGTGGTACTAAGGAGCTACTCCTTATTGACATGACCATTAGCCAACAAGTTAGGCGGAGTAGGGGCGCCCTCTCTACTGCCTGGATTGACTACAAGAAGGCCTATGATTCGGTGCCTCATTCATGGCTGGGGAGGATTTTAGAGTTGTATAAAATTAATCCGACTCTTAAATCCTTCTTAGTCTCATGTATGGGGCAGTGGACCACAGTACTTCGTCAACCAGGTAGTGGTGAGTGCGCTTCTGGTCCGCATGACTTGATAAGGATTGAGCGTGGTATATTCCAGGGCGACAGTTTGAGTCCATTGTGGTTCTGTTTAGCACTGAATCCACTTAGCACATTGCTGAAGGATTCAGGGCTAGGCTATCGGTTTCGTAGAGGGGGTGAGGTTATTTCTCACCTGATGTATATGGATGACCTCAAACTGTTCACACTGAAGCACCAAGATTTAGTGACATTACTAAAAACTACGGAAGTTTTTAGTAATGCCATTAAGATGGAGTTCGGTGTTGATAAGTGTGCGATTATGCATGTACAGCGGGGGAAGGTTGTAAATTCACCGAATTTACAACTTTCTGAGATAATAACTCTCAGATCTCTCTCCGAGACCGAAACATACAGATACCTAGGTATGTCAGAGTCATTGGGTATAGCGGTAGAGGACATTAAGAAATCGGTGAAAGAACGTTTTTTTGGCCGCCTGACAAAAGTTCTTAACAGTTTTTTGTCCGGCGGTAACAAAATACGGGCTTTCAACGGTTGGGTAATGCCTTTATTGCTGTACTCCTTTGGCATACTTAGGTGGACTCAAACGGAACTAGACGCCCTGGATAGGCGAGTCCGTCAACAACTGACATTGCATCGAATGTTACACCCACGATCTTCTGTCATGAGACTGTACATTCCACGGAAGTTGGGGGGTCGAGGATTTTTAAATGCCAAGAACCTCCATAACCGTGAAGTGTGCAGTCTGAGGAATTACTTCCTACAGAATGGGTGTGGCATTCATTGCGATGTTGTGATGGTTGACAAGGGCCTGACACCTCTTTCCTTGGCTAACGAGAACTGGCGTAAACCAAAGGTGTTAAGTACTGAAGACCGTAAGGACGTATGGAAGAGCAAGGAGCTACACGGGCGGTTCTACCGAGTCTTAAGAGGACCCGATGTAGACCTGCCCGCATCGGTGAACTGGCTACGTTTCGGTGACCTCTTTGGGGAAACTGAAGGTTTTGCCTGTGCAATTGCAGATGAAGTTATTAAGACGAACAACTATCGGAAATACATCATGAAGGACGGTACGGTCGACATTTGTCGAGCATGCCACCGTCCTGGTGAATCACTTCGCCACATCATTTCCGGTTGTTCGTATCTTGCTAACAGCGAGTACTTGCATAGGCACAATCAAGTAGCCAGGATCATCCATCAGCAACTTGCTCTTCAATACGGCCTTATTGAGTTCGAGGTACCATATTATAAGTACACACCAATGCCAGTTCTCGAGAATGGTCGTGCGTTGCTCTACTGGGACCGATCAATCATCACGGACAGGACTATTGTTGCCAATAGGCCTGATATCGTGTTGGTTGATCGGACCCAGCGTCGGGCAGTGCTCGTCGATATCGCCGTCCCGCATGACGAGAATCTCGTGAAGGCAGAGAAGGACAAACTTAGCAAGTACCTTGATCTGTCCTTCGAGATAACCGCCATGTGGGACGTAGACTCGACGATCATTGTGCCGATGGTCATTTCGGCTAACGGATTAATAGCAAAGAGTCTCGACCAACATCTCAAGAGACTCTCGTTAGATTGTTGGATCAAGAGTCAGATTCAGAAGGTTGTTATCCTCGACACGTGCCGTATTGTTAGGAGGTTTCTTAGTCTGTAGCCTCCACCGCCGGTAGTTTGGGTCCTACTCCGCTACTGGTGGGTCACTATTTTTTATATTTTTAAATGTATTTGTTTTTTTTATAAATCTATTTAAAAATGTATAAAATAAGTATGTTAATGAATAAACGAAATATAAATATAATAATATCCTGGCAACTCTGAACGTCTCAGACATCATTTTCATTCTTAAAATATTTTAATATTTTTATTCATATATTATTACCTAAATTTATACAATTACTTCAGATTTCATAATAATATCAGCAAAAAGTCAATACATAAAGGATTTTATAATATTTTAGAACTTTAGAACAATAAACATAGTCTACAAAATATGCAACGAAGATTTGACACATGTCATTCAATTAATTCAAATATATCAACATCACATTCAATATTATGGTCAAACAATATGAAGTGATTGTGAGATGCAAACAAGAGCCAGAAGCAGAAATGCGCAAATAACACCCCCGGACTCGTCACTAAACTCCGCCTCGCAGGCACCGGACCGCACATCGCTGACACAGGTGCTCGCTGAGGCGTCGAGCTCTTCAAGTGACGAGTATTTCTCTCCGCCGTCGTCGCCAACACCTGTACGCCGGCGAGGGAGAGGCCGGCCGCCGAGCAGTTTGGGGCCCCGAAGCCTACCAGCTTCGAGTAGGGTCCCCACTACCGGTGGTACTGTGCACCGCATGCGATGGACTTCATCCATCAATGAAAACGTTATGCGGGCATATTATGAGGCTACAGATGGGGAAACCAACCTGACTGCGTATCGTTCAAGGATGCTTCCTTTGTTTCAGGCTCTTGAACCAACAATTACCGTTGCCGTCCAACGACTATCGGATCAAGTGCGGGCTATCCAACGATGTAAGTTGTTGGATCAATCTGTGCTTGATCGACTACGCCTGGAAGTATTATCTACTCGTACAGCTCCAGTGTCAACGAGAGCACCGTCACCTGTGACACAGACGGTTGCTACAAGTGCGACGTTAGCGGAACCCGCATTCGACGAAAATTATACGAGTGATACGTCTATCCAGGTAAGCGAGCAATTGAGGAGTACTTTGGAAGATGTGATCTCGCAGTATAGGTTTATACCTAATTCTAGACCGCGGCTACCACGCTTGCCAATGCATAAGCGAAATCTGGCGTTGATGGGAGCCCTTAATGCATTGCTAGAACCGTACTTACGGACTAGCAGTGATTTGCTTGATACTCACTCGATTCTTTACTGTGGAGCGATTGCCGCTTGTCGTGTTGCACGCGTTAAATTCCCTGAAGTTAACCGTGCACCACGACCGGATGGTGCTCCCGTATGGCAGGCAAGAATCGAGCGACGTATCGGCACATTTAGGACTCTCATTGCAAAGCTTATCTCTTTCAGCCGGGGAAATAGTCGTCCCCGGGTCATGCGTTTCGTGACTCAGGCATTTGCTGGGACCGGTATTCGTCCCCAGCAATACTTAGCCAATGTCACGGAACGTATTGACTTTCTGAAACAGAAAGTGTATGCATGGGCAAGCCGTATCCGTCGTTATAGAGAGCGTGTAAATAGATACTGGCAGAATCGCATCTTCCAAAGTGACCAAAGGAAGGTGTACCGAGAGTGGGAGGGAACTGGACAACGTTTGAGCGACGGACAACTGCCAGATGCTCACACCATGAATCAATTCTGGCGTGACATATGGTCGGTGCCCGTCGAACATTCGGAGGGCGACTGGATCCGTGTCGTCGAGCGTGAATGCAATACCATCGAACCCATGGAGTCTATTACCATAGACTACGAAGACGTTAGTTGTGCAATTCGTACGGCCCCGAACTGGAAGAGTCCTGGGCCGGATGGATTGCACAACTTTTGGATAAAGTGGGTTCAGAGCTCGCATGAACGCTTGGCAACACAGTATCAAGAAGCCCTCGAGTCTGGTTCCTTACCCGCTTTCATGACCACTGGCATCACCTTCCTGCTCCATAAATCAGGTAGTACCACGGAACCTAAAAACTATAGACCCATCACTTGCTTACCTACCATCTACAAGCTCCTTACATCTATTCTGAGAACTAAAATAAACTCGCACATAGTATCTAATAATATCTTAGATAACGCTCAGAATGGATGTAGGGCTGGGTCTCGTGGCACTAAGGAGCTACTCCTCATTGATATGGCCATTAGCCAACAAGTCAAGCGGAGTAGGGGCGCCCTCTCTACTGCCTGGATTGACTACAAGAAGGCCTATGATTCGGTGCCTCATTCATGGCTGAGGAGGATTTTAGAGTTGTATAAAATTAATCCGACTCTTAAATCCTTCTTAGTCTCGTGTATGGGGCAGTGGACCACAGTCCTTCGTCAACCAGGTAGTGGTGGGCACGCCTCTGACCCGCAAGGCTTGATAAGGATCGAGCGTGGTATATTCCAGGGCGACAGTTTGAGTCCATTGTGGTTTTGTTTAGCACTGAATCCACTTAGCACATTGCTGAAGGATTCAGGGCTAGGCTACCGGTTTCGTAGAGGGGGTGAGGTTATTTCTCACCTGATGTATATGAATGACCTCAAACTGTTCACACTGAAGCACCAAGATTTAGTGACATTATTAAAAACTACGGAAGTTTTTAGTAATGCCATTAAGATGGAGTTCGGTGTTGATAAGTGTGCGGTTATGCATGTACAGCGGGGGAAGCTTGTAAATTCACCGAATCTACAACTTTCTGAGATAATAACCCTCAGATCTCTCTCCGAGACCGAAACATACAAATACCTAGGTATGTCAGAGTCATTGGGTATAGTGGTAGAGGATATTAAGAAATCGGTGAAAGAACGTTTTTTTGGCCGCCTGACAAAAGTTCTTAACAGTTCTTTGTCCGGTGGTAACAAAATGCGGGCTTTCAACGGTTGGGTGATACCTTTATTGTTATACTCCTTTGGCATACTTAGGTGGACTCAAACGGAACTAGACGCCCTGGATAGGCGAGTCCGTCAACAACTGACATTGCATCGAATGTTACACCCACGATCTTCTGTCATGAGACTGTACATTCCGCGGAAGTGGGGGGGTCGAGGCTTTTTGAATGCCAAGAACCTCCACAACCGTGAAATGTGCAGTCTGAGAGATTACTTTCTACAGAACGGGTGTGACATTCATTGCGATGTCGTGATGGTTGACAAGGGCCTGACACCTCTTTCCTTGGCTAACGAGAACTGGCGTAAACCAAAGGTGCTAGGTACTGAAGACCGTAGGGACGTATGGAAGAGTAAGGAGCTACACGGGCGGTTCTACCGGGTCTTAACAGGACCCGACGTAGACCTGCTCGCTTCGGTGAACTGGCTGCGTTTTGGGGACCTCTTTGGGGAAACTGAAGGTTTTGCCTGTGCAATTGCAGATGAGGTTATCAAGACGAACAACTATCGGAAATACATCATGAAGGACGGTACGGTCGACATTTGTCGAGCATGCCACCGTCCTGGTGAATCACTTCGCCATATTATTTCCGGTTGTTCGTATCTTGCTAACACCGAGTACTTGCATAGGCACAATCAAGTAGCCAGGATCATCCACCAGCAACTTGCTCTTCAATATGGCCTTATTGAGTTTGAAGTACCGTACTATAAGTATACACCAGTGCCAGTTCTTGAGAATGGTCGTGCATTGCTCTACTGGGACCGATCAATCATCACGGACAGGACTATTGTTGCAAATAGGCCCGATATCGTGTTGGTTGATCGGACCCAGCGTCGGGCAGTGCTCGTCGATATCGCCGTCCCGCATGACGAAAATCTCGTGAAGGCAGAGAAGGACAAACTTAGTAAATACCTTGATCTGTCCTTCGAGATAACCGCCATGTGGGACGTTGACTCGACGATCATTGTCCCGGTGGTCGTTTCGGCAAACGGATTAATAGCGAAGAGTCTCGATCAACATCTCAAGAGACTCTCGTTAGATTGTTGGATCAAGAGTCAGATTCAGAAGGTTGTTATCCTCGACACGTGCCGTAGTGTTAGGAGGTTTCTTAGTCTGTAGCCTCCACCGCCGGTAATTTGGGTCCTACTCCGCTACTGGTGGGTCACTATTTTTTATATTTTTAAATGTATTTGTTTTTTTTTTTTATAAATGTATTTAAAAATGTATAAAATAAGAATGTAAAGGAATAAACGAAATAATAATAATAATTAATAATAATAATTCTGGCAACTCTGAACATCTCATACATCATTTTCATTCTTAAAATATTTTAATATTTTTATTTACATATTATTGCCTAAATTTATACAATTACTTCAGATACCAAATTAATATAAGCAAAAAGTCAATAAATAAAGGATTTTATACTATTTTATAACAATAAACAAAGTCTACAAAATTAACATAGAAGATTTGACACATGTCATATGAATACCTACGAAAATATCAACAATATTATGGCTAAATTCAAAATGAAGTGATTGAGATGCAAACAAGAGCCAGAAGCAGAAATGCGCAACTAACACCCCCGGACTCGTCACTAAACTCCGCCTCGCAGGCACCGGACCGCACATCGCCGACACAGGTGCTCGCTGAGGCGTCGAGCTCTTCAAGTGACGAGTATTTCTCTCCACCGACGTCGCCAACACCTGTACGCCGGCGAGGGAGAGGCCGGCCGCCGAGCAGTTTGGGGCCCCGAAGCCTACCAGCTTCGAGTAGGGTCCCCACTACCGGTGGTATTGTGCACCGCATACGATGGACTTCATCCATCAATGAAAACGTCATGCGGGCATATTATGAGGCCACAGATGGGGAAACCAACCTGACTGCGTACCGTTCAAGGATGCTTCCTTTGTTTCAGGCTCTTGAACCAACAATGACCGTTGCCGTCCAACGGCTATCGGATCAAGTGCGGGCTATCCAACGATGTAAGTTGTTGGATCAATCTGTGCTTGATCGACTACGCCTGGAAGTATTATCTACTCGTACAGCTCCAGTGTCAACGAGAGCACCGTCACCTGTGACACAGACGGTTGCTACAAGTGTGACGTTAGCGACGCCCGCACCCGACGCGGGAAATGATACGAGTGATACATCTATCCAGGTAAGCGAGCAATTGAGGAGTACTTTGGAAGATGTGATCTCGCAGTATAGGTTTATACCTAATTCTAGACCGCGGCTACCACGCTTGCCAATGCATAAACGAAATCTGGCGTTGATGGGAGCCCTGAATGCATTGCTAGAGCCGTACTTATGGACTAGCAGTGATTTGCTTGATACTCACTCGATTCTTTACTGTGGAGCCATTGCCGCTTGTCGTGTTGCACGCGTTAAATTCCCCGAAGCTAACCGTGCACCACGACTGGATGGTGTTCCCGTATGGCAGGCAAGAATCGAGCGACGTATCGGCACATTTAGGACTCTCATTGCAAAGCTTATCTCTTTCAGCCGGGGAAATAGTCGTCCCCGGGTCATGCGTTTCGTGACTCAGGCATTTGCTGAGACCGGTATTCGTCCCCAGCAATACTTAGCCAATGTCACGGAGCGTATTGACTTTCTGAAACAGAAAGTGTATGCATGGGCAAGCCGTATCCGTCGTTATAGAGAGCGTGTAAATAGATACTGGCAGAATCGCATCTTCCAAAGTGACCAAAGGAAGGTGTACCGAGAGTGGGAGGGAACTGGACAACGTTTGAACGACGGACAACTGCCAGATACTCACGCCATGAATCAATTTTGGCGTGACTTGTGGTCGGTGCCCGTCGAACATTCGGAGGGCGACTGGATCCGTGTCGTCGAGCGTGAATGCAGTATCATCGAACCCATGGAATCTATTACCATAGACTCCGAAGACGTTAGTTGTGCAATGCGTACGGCCCCGAACTGGAAAAGTTATGCATGTACAGCGGGGGAAGGTTGTAAATTCACCGAATTTACAACTTTCTGAGATAATAACTCTCAGATCTCTCTCCGAGACCGAAACATACAGATACCTAGGTATGTCAGAGTCATTGGGTATAGCGGTAGAGGACATTAAGAAATCGGTGAAAGAACGTTTTTTTGGCCGCCTGAAAAAAGTTCTTAACAGTTTTTTTGTCCGGCGGTAACAAAATGCGGGCTTTCAACGGTTGGGTAATGCCTTTATTGTTGTTCTCCTTTGGCATACTTAGGTGGACTCAAACGGAACTAGACGCCCTGGATAGGCGAGTCCGTCAACAACTGAAATTGCATCGAATGTTACACCCACGATCTTCTGTCATGAGACTGTACATTCCACGGAAGTTGGGGGGTCGAGGATTTTTAAATGCCAAGAACCTCCATAACCGTGAAGTGTGCAGTCTGGGGAATTACTTCCTACAGAATGGGTGTGGCATTCATTGCGATGTTGTGATGGTTGACAAGGGCCTGACACCTCTTTCCTTGGCTAACGAGAACTGGCGTAAACCAAAGGTGTTTAGTACTGAAGACCGTAAGGACGTATGGAAGAGCAAGGAGCTACACGGGCGGTTCTACCGAGTCTTAACAGGACCCGATGTAGACCTGCCCGCATCAGTGAACTGGCTACGTTTCGGTGACCTCTTTGGGGAAACTGAAGGTTTTGCCTGTGCAATTGCAGATGAAGTTATTAAGACGAACAACTGTCGGAAATACATCATGAAGGACGGTACGGTCGACATTTGTCGAGCATGCCACCGTCCTGGTGAATCCCTTCGCCACATTATTTCCGGATGTTCGTATCTTGCTAACAGCGAGTACTTGCATAGGCACAATCAAGTAGCCAGGATCATCCATCAGCAACTTGCTCTTCAATACGGCCTTATTGAGTTCGAGGTACCATATTATAAGTACACACCAATGCCAGTTCTCGAGAATGGTCGTGCGTTGCTCTACTGGGACCGATCAATGATCACGGATAGGACTATTGTTGCCAATAGGCCTGATATCGTGTTGGTTGATCGGACCCAGCGTCGGGCAGTGCTCGTCGATATCGCCGTCCCGCATGACGAAAATCTCGTGAAGGCAGAGAAGAACAAACTTAGTAAATACCTTGATCTGTCCTTCGAGATAACCGCCATGTGGGACGTTGACTCGACGATCATTGTCCCGGTGGTCGTTTCGGCAAACGGATTAATAGCGAAGAGTCTCGACCAACATCTCAAGAGACTCTCGTTAGATTGTTGGATCAAGAGTCAGATTCAGAAGGCTGTTATCCTCGACACGTGCCGTATTGTTAGGAGGTTTTTCAATCTGTAGCCTCCACCGCCGGTAGTTTGGGTCCTACTCCGCTACTGGTGGGTCACTATTTTTTATATTTTTAAATGTATTTGTGTTTTTTATAAATCTATTTAAAAATGTATAAAATAAGAATGTTAATGAATAAACGAAATAATAATAACAACCTGAAATAGAACAGTGGAAGAAGAAAATATTGCATGGCAGACACCCACAAGATCTAGAACAACCACATGTCGATAAGGCAGCTTCAAATAAGTGGCTCACTGTAGGTTCTCTAATCCCAGAAACAGAAGGGTTTATTATAGCCATCCAAGATAAAATCATCAATACCAAGAACTACCGAAAATACTTACATCATCAAGGGCACAAATCTAACAAACGATAAATGTAAGAAATGCCACAGACAATCTGAAACCATACAACACATCACCGGAGGGTGCCCAAACCTTGCACAAACCGATTACACACACAGACACAATCAAGTTGCCAATATCATACATCAAAATCTAGCAATCACACACTCACTCATACCGAACTCGCACACACCTTACTACCAATATAACCCCAACCCAGTTCTTGAAAACAGTACTCACAAAATGTACTACGACCGAGCAATACTGACGGATAGAACTACCCACTACAACCGACCTGGCAATACCCTTCAGGACAAAGTAAATAAAACAACTTACTTCATTGATTTAGCTTCTTCTTCTCCCTCTTCTTCTTCTACATACATAAAGTTAGTCATAAAATAAAGTATGTACATATATAAAGTTAGTCTTATTCAATATAAATGTTTTCTTCTGTCGATATTTTTCATATAGTCCCTGCACTATGTCAATGATATTGGTTGGTGATCATCGAGGAATAGAAACTTTTAATAAAATTAAAATTTTAAACGATCATCACCTCTGGTGAGCATCGAGGAATAGTTTTGGTGATCATCGTTTTGGTGATGATCAAATTGGTGATCATCGAGATTACCTCAGTGATTCGACCCTAAACAATTAAAGCATATGCCGTGAGTTCTAACGAAATCATTACGAGTTTTATAGTCACCTTTACAAAATTGTTTAAAGTGACTAAGTTTGCGAGTTTGTTTACAGAATGGACAGATTAGTTTAACAAAGGTATTGGTTTTGGAAGCAACTGCATGAAGAACTCTTGGGTTGTGACTTGACTCTTGTTTGCTACTTGTTGAATCAGGTCAGTGGATAGGACTTGTGGCTTGTGGAGTTCAATCCAGTGGTTGGGACCCGATTCCAACAAATGCTCGGCAATCGCAGACTTGTTTATTTGGCGGTTTTTTACAGCTGCGATGTGTTCTTTGACCCTCTCAGCGATAGTACGTTTGGTCTGTCCGATGTATGAACTACCACAGCTGCAGTCTACCTTATAAACACCTGGTGTCTATAGAGAAATGGTATCTTTAGGGGTTCGCAGGTGGTTTACGACTTTGGAGTGTGGCCTATATACAGTCTTAATGGAGTATCTTTGTAGTACTGTTCCAATTTTGTCCGTCACTCCTTTCACGTACGGCATAAATGCTGGTGCTCTGCTTACTCCCAAGGGTTGTACCTTGTTCCTTTCACGGTGTTGTGTATGTCCCTGATACCCGTTCTGCTTCAACACTTCCTGAACATGAGCGAGCTCTTTCTGTAAGTGTTCAGGGTCGCAAAGATCATAGGCTCGACTTACCAACGACACCGCAACGGATCTCAAGTGTCGCGGATGATGATGTGAACCGGCATTCAGGTACTTGTCCGTGTGTGTGGGTTTGCGGTACACAGTGTGTCCGAGAGAACCACTCTCTCTCACTGTTACTTTGACATCGAGAAAAGCCAATGATCTGTCCAACTCCATTTCACGAGTAAACCGGATGTTCCGGTGTATGGAGTTCAAGTGGCTTAAAAATTGTTCTACTTCTATTGGGCCCCCCCCCATCTCATAATACAGAAGACATCATCTACATATCGCTTCCACAGTTTCACCTGTGCTAACTGCATGTCTATGGAATCTTCAATGTGTTCCATCCAAATGTTTGCCATCACCGGTGCTACAGGGCTACCCATGGCCACTCCGTCGATTTGGAGGTAATGCTGTCCACCATAAAGAAAATAATTACCCTCTAGGCAATGTCTAAGTAGAACAATGTATTTGTTGGACAGACCATTGTCCTTCAGTTTCTTCTCGATGACCTCAAGGCAATCTTGAACGGGAACGTTGGTGAAGAGTGACTCCACGTCGAAACTCACCATCACCTCATCCGGTTCCACTTTCACACTCTTGATTATGTCCACAAAATGCCGAGAGTCTTTAACGAAGGATGTGGTGTTACCTACTAATGGTTGCAGTACCTTGGCTATGTGTTTCGCCAAATAATACGTTGGTGAGTTGATTTGACTCACAATAGGGCGCAAGGGTACATTCTCCTTATGGACTTTAGGCAAACCATATAGCTTTGGTGGTTGGACCGCCATAGGTCTATGTAGACGCTCAAACACATCCTTGTCAAACAGTTCCTCGTGGTCCTTAATAACCGCACGTATACGTTTGGTGACTCTGGCCGTCGGGTTATAAGTCACTGGTTTGTAAACTGCAGCGTCACTAAGTAGGTTTTTTATTTTCCCATCGTAGTCCATCGAGTCTTAAGCCACTTGAACTCCATACACCGGAACATCCGGTTTACTCGTGAAATGGAGTTGGACAGATCATTGGCTTTTCTCGATGTCAAAGTAACAGTGAGAGAGAGTGGTTCTCTCGGACACACTGTGTACCGCAAACCCACACACACGGACAAGTACCTGAATGCCGGTTCACATCATCATCCGCGACACTTGAGATCCGTTGCGGTGTCGTTGGTAAGTCGAGCCTATGATCTTTGCTACCCTGACCACTTACAGAAAGAGCTCGCTCATGTTCAGGAAGTGTTGAAGCAGAACGGGTATCAGGGACATACACAACACCGTGAAAAGAACAAGGTACAACCCTTGGGAGTAAGCAGAGCACCAGCATTTATGCCGTACGTGAAAGGAGTGACGGACAAAATTGGAACAGTACTACAAAGATACTCCATTAAGACTGTATATAGGCCACACTCCAAAGTCGTAAACCACCTGCGAACCCCTAAAGATACCATTTCTCTATAGACACCAGGTGTTTATAAGGTAGACTGCAGCTGTGGTAGTTCATACATCGGACAGACCAAACGTACTATCGCTGAGAGGGTCAAAGAACACATCGCAGCTGTAAAAAACCGCCAAATAAACAAGTCTGCGATTGCCGAGCATTTGTTGGAATCGGGTCCCAACCACTGGATTGAACTCCACAAACCACAAGTCCTATCCACTGACGGACACTATTACTCCAGGATAGTGCGGGAAGCCGTCGAAATAAAAAAGTATCCCAACTTTAACCGGGAAGATGGATATCGACTATCGACGTCGTGGAATCCGGTGATCAGCAAATGTACTCGCCGCCTCACCGAACGCCCGCGTGCTGATACTATCAGTGTGGTATGCCGTAGTGGCTCTCCGAACACAATAGTTAGTGACAACGAAGTGAGGGTAGTTGAATAAACCCGCACTTCACGAAGACGACGATGAGCTGAAGCCAGTCCACCCGTGACCACAGCTCTTGTAACAGGGCCGAAACGTCGGGTAATAAAGAGGTATGTATATATCTCAATAATCGCGTAAAAGACCCGTTAGTCTTAAGTTTATAATGTGTACAAAACGCGAAAGTTTAAAGAAAAATCTATCATACTTCTCTGACTTCCTTCTTGTCTCGTATACATATGGATATCCTTATGGTCAAACAATGTATTTGTGACCATTAGGTTCCTCTCCAAACATACTTCCAGCAAACTTTCCCCATTCTCATTTACTCTATCAAAACCAAACTTTCCCAATACCCTTTCATACCCATCACGCTGAATTCCCACCCATCCATTAAAATCTCCTAACATTATAATTCATTATAATTATTGTGCGTCTTTAATACTGGTCTGAACTAAATCTGAACTTTTTATTTGGGTTGCAAGATTCGAAATGTGTTCCTTCAATTCTGACTTAAACAACATGTAACTATCTTCAGTATTATCATAAGTATCTAACTTGTATTTAATAAGTCTTTCTAAATAAGCATGTTCATTGTCCTTTGCAAGTTTTACTATGTTTCTATGTGTCTCAACAAAAAACTTCCATTGCTCTTCTAGACCTTCCAATCTAGTCTCCAGGAAAGCTAGCGTTAGGCGCTCTTTCGGCGTTTTGTTATAATTTACGCTACCTCTTTGAATTGAATTCTTTGAATCGACTTGTAAGTTTAGAAGTGGATCCATTTTATAGTCAGACGATTTTTAAACTTGCAAAAAACTGATGAAATTTCGAAACACAAAGTCAAAGATGCAAATGCACAGCAACGCTTGTAATAAAGTATGGCACAAGTGTTTGAACTATAAATTCTATAAAAGTATCCTAAGTTAATTATAATCTTAATAGTCTCAAACTCATGATGACAAAAGTTCTCACTTTGCACAGGTTAAATAAAACCAAAGTTTACTCACAGATATCTTGATTGGTTTGGTTACCTCTGTCAATCACTTGAAGTTGCAATGTTTCCCATAAACTCCGATAGAGGACGCTCGTGTCTCAAAGCCACCACTAACCGCTTGTATTGTGGGCATCGGTGACGACACGCTGAATAGATTACTGACAGCTAAGGACGTCCTCTGCCGTTGACGATGTACATCGGTGAAGGCCTGTTCAGTGCGTAAAGCGGCAGCAGCAGCAGTACTTCAGGGCCTTACCCTGATGACTGATGTTAGTGCTGGTACACTAACTTTCAGAGCGCGTCGGCACTACCACACACTATATCCGGCTCGAAGGACCAAATGTACGAATGAGGACCTCAGGAGAATATAAACTAAAACCACGCACTGTACTTATTTTCTTTATTGTTCTTGATCTTGATGTAAAGGTATACTGTAGTAGGAAAGTTGCTACCGGTACAAAAGAAATCATCACTACTTACATTAATTATGGTAACAAAACCATAGTGTAGCCAGAAGGGACAGTGCCATCTATTTATGAATATATTACTTTTGACTAATTATGAGACGAGTCTAGCTTAGACAGTTAAAGTAACGTTAAAATTGTGTACTACGAATTTATTTGCCTTAAAAAGTTCTATAAAAAAGTCCGCAATGGCATATATCTACCTCTTAGGGTTAACGCACTATAACGTAATTTAAAGCAATCAAAATTGATTCAAAACAATTCACGGTTTGCGAAGCTATTTTTATGCTTACGATATTAATCCTTATCCAAACAAATACGCTATACGTCATAAGAATTTAATTTAGAACAAATTAGTCCTTTTCATCATTTGATTTCAACGAATATCTTAAGAGATATTATAGATTTAGTCAAAAAGTACACTATTTTGAAGGCGGGCATATTTTTTGCAATTTCTCTAAAAATTTAGGTACTATTCTAAGTACTACATGATATTGTAGTATTTTTTTTCCGATAATTCTTTTGGCGTGTTCTTTTTATTTAAGTATTTTATATACATAGTACCTAAATAACTAAATTTACATATCGTTGTAAATAATACAGAGTATAATAGAAGATATAATAGAGAAACTGTTGTAGGGGGGCTTTAGGAACGCAATAAAACCCAAAACAATGGTTTTTAGAACTTTTGTCTGTTTGTCAGAATGTTTGAACACGCTAACCTCAGAAACGGCTTAACCGATTTGAATTTGCGGTTTGGTTTTCAATCGCTTCATAAATAAAAAAGTTATGTAGATCTAAAGTAACACGCAAGCGGAGCTGCGGGCAACAGCTAGTTAATAAATAAAATACCAACTTAAGAACATCCTTTTTGATTTTCAATATTGAGATGGATTCAGAACAGTTTCTCGGTGTGTCAGTGTTCTACTGTTATCATATAATACTCCGCTATTCAGCCGCTTTCACAATGGAAGTGGAATAAAGAGTTAATGAAAGAATAGTACTCCATTATCACTAACGTGCCTGATCCTCCTTAGTTCAAACTGGTATAAGAGGTGGGTAGCTGTGCCAGTTCGTTCAAGTAACTGTCACACAATGTTGAGGTAGGCACGCCTTAACTTGGAAGCCCTCCACCCCTTCCTTAGGTAACCTTCGTATTGATTGTGTAAATACTGCGCAGCTTTACGCGCAAACCTCCCCCTCCCCTCCTTTTACCTCTCACGCCACCCTTAAACCATACGATCTAAATATAGCCGCACCCCCGGGCAATCGAAATTATGTCTAATATTCGTACATATAATGAAGAATCTTCGATGGTCATACAGTTTATTCAAAATTCCGAATCTAAAAAGATGGCGTATAGTAAGTCTTTAAGATTATAATTCACCAAGGATTACTACATCCAGGAACACCGCTATTTGATATTCAATCGTCAGTCTGCCAATTAATGACAACCCATCACCTTTCTTATACCAGTCTCTAAGGCCACTAAACCTATCCGGCACAGAATTATAAATATTATTTTCTCTAAATCAAGTCCAATATTGCCTCACCTGCGTTTCATTACTGATGTAATCGGGATGCACATCGAGGAAGTCTTGCGGCAGGACCAGCGTAGTTTGGCCTTCGAGCATTTTCCGCAGCCGTGGAAAATACCCGCTGGACAGGGTCACTGAATCCTGGTTGTTGAACACCACTATGGCCGCTTGTTCTCCATATATGCGCATCAACTCATCTTGATCCAGATATTTTAGGGCCGGTCTTTTGTACTTGTCCAAAGACCGTGGGCCAAAAAACAAAAACGGGCCTTCAAGGTTGGCCTGAACTGAGTAAAAGAAAAAGAAAAGCATCAGCCGCACTTGGTAGCTCATGTTGTCGGCTTTACGGATGGTTCATGACTGCGGCCGTTGAAAGCTCGGGCTACCAGACCTGAGGCCGGCGGCGTTTATTGATTGGGTCGGCACGCATGCGCTACTTATACTTCCAAAGTTAAAACCTAAAAGCCCATGTTCACTGGTGTGAACAATACACAAGATACTGAAAAGACTTAATTTCTGATTTAGTTTTAGCACGACTTTTTTTTGGATTTGACAGAATAGTGTTTGCAGCTTTTATCAGTCTTCTATAGCGAATTATTTATTTGAAGCTTAATTTAATTAGTTATCAGACAGTGAGTCTAAGCACTCCCGAACCAGATTCTAGACTATTCTCCGTATGTACTTACCTGTGTACCCACCCACTAAGGGGTGGCAGACATCTATAAATATAAGCTTGATCGATCGGCGTCGCCCTGCTCTGGGTACCCGTGTTAAGATATTACTGGGTACATGTATATTGTTGTGTTTAATGATAAAAACATTTTATGAAGATGAGGTATGAATTTGAAAATTTTGTAAGTCAACACGACGTCTAGCGACAGAGGGCTGTCTGTCTGTCTGTCTGTCTGCTGACTGTCCCAGCATACAGTGCTATTGAAAATGGCCCTCATGTAATGTTTTTAATTTTATTTTTTTTATATTAAGTTCATCAAATTGACGCCGCCCGCCTGGTGGAAACTCGTTGCGACGTCTGGCGATTGTGTCTCACAGTGCATAATATGTACCTACTATTAAGAGTGGCCCTCAACTTGGCGACCTAGTGATGTGTCTCCGCACATCCGCTTGAAGAACCCTGGGTTTTATGTGGGAGGAAATACGTACGCGAGCAAGGCATTCCAGACCTCGATCGTTCTACAGAGGAACGATCTCTTGAAACGCTCAGTTGATAGCCTATTTAAGAAGGTAAATACATACGAACAAAATTCCAATAACTGGAACTACATATATTCTGTCTGTTATCTATCAAATACCAACAGAACAACGAAAAATCCACACCAGCACAGTAGCTCCGCCGGCGCCACAGGGAATACTCTAGAGTGCGTACCTGGGGTGCCCAGCAATGGATGGTCAATTGTGCTTAAAAAAAACACTAAAAAGTAGGTATGTATTTTTACATATAATGCACCTCTGCCTACCCCTTCGAGGATATAAGAGTGATGATTTGTAAGTAAGCTTAGTAACAGTTGTCGAGTTAACAAAACACGAGATGTTAAGTCATCGTCGGAAGTCTGTGATGATAAAATACTATAGGTAAGTAGTGGACTGCGAGCAGGTCATGCTCGCGAAGGAGGCGGCCGAGAGGGAGAGGGAGCGTACCCTCTCCGCCGAGTTCCGAAGTCAGCGGCGAGGGCGCCGCAGACTCATCTACGCCCAAGATCATCGACCTCCATGATCGGGGCCTGAGAAAGGCGGTATAGCCACCCGCCGTCCTTACAGAAGCTGGCTAGAAGGGTCGCAACCAGATTCAGTCACCGACCCGGGATAAAACCCTACCCCAACGACGCGGGATTCTCATCCCGACTAAACCCCCGAACAGGCCACACAGGGGTCAAGTCAAAGTTCATTGAAAAACGTCAAAAACGAGATTTCAGAACAACAACACCATACAATTATATTAGTTCCATTTTTTGCCACGCGCCAATTTATACTTGGAGGGCTGTACGCCACTTAGTTTTCGTATGAAGTTTTATCAATGCACAAAGCCATCAAACATTTATAGGTATACATTTAAAGCAAAGTCAGTGACGTCACAAACAGACGCCATGACACCGGCGAGTGTTTTGGAACGTATTTTGAACAAAAATAAAATAACATCTACAATATATTTAATACGATAATTTGTCTGTCTGTCCGTCCGTCGCGTTTTTCAATTATAATTAATAAATGTCCGTTTAGATTGAGGAGCCACATTTCGTATCTTAATGAAATTTATATAGGTATTTAGTAGTAAGTTTAAAAATTTTGTAGCCTTAATCCTCGAATTTGTAGTATAATACTTCAAAAGTTATAAGAACATAAAGGTGGTCCTCAATCTAAATGTTTAGACTGAGGAGCCTCGTCATAACTAGGAAAATCATGGATGAATATTTACCAAAATTAGGTATGATTTAGTAGCATTCGAGATTAGTTAGTAGACAAAATTTGAGTTTTGTAGTATTAAAATTAAAAAAGTTATCATACATTATATGTGGCTCCTCAGACCATTACTTACGAGTCGTCATTTTTCATAGAAGGAGTCGTACAATTAATGCGCAATTTCTTGGTCATTTAGTAGTAAGTATTTTAGTTTTGTAGGATAAGATTCAGTAATTAATTATGAGTGGATTAGGAGATATGGCACATTTTAACTGGCTCCTCAATTGTGACGCTTAAAAATATATATTTGCCTCTAATCTACTTATACTTTTAACGAAATTTGTAACAAACACATCAATATTTAGTATAAATTTATACTAAATGCTCATTATAATTCTGCCATAAAAAAGTACATATTTACGAACTTATTAGCTATTCTATAATTTCCCTACAAATTATTTCGTAGGGTGTCCATAATATATTTGTCCAGAAATATTATTAATATTTATATATAAAAATAAGGCACTTGGCCTTATTTTGTGAGTCTATTAAAATTTAAACTTTCTAACTATCACGGTTCATGAGCCCAAGACAGACGTCGGACAGTGAAGTCATAGGGCGTTTGTGCATTAGACGGAATTTTTCGGTAGTATCGGTACGATACTAATAATCAACTCAAACGAGTGAGAAGGTTAACGGAAATAGGCAACTTTTTTATTATTATATTTCTGTATTTGAAAGCAATAAGTTCTTCTACTACTGTTAAGTATTTAGGCAAGTATACTTAAATCACAAAAACTTAAATGTCATCGCCAGGACTCGAACCCGTGGCTTAACAAGGGGATGCTCTGACCACTTAGCTAAAATTAGCAATACCAACCATCAAATCTTTAGATTTCTAGATCGAACTATTTATTACCAGTACAACAATTTTGATATTAAAAAAGGGTTCCGTAATCTTATTCAGAATAACTCCGATACTAGGTTCAAAACGACCATAAAATCACCGTGTTTAAGGAAATGTATTGCGACGATTTCAGTTCCTGTGATTAGATTCGATGGGCTTAGATGATATTTTATGATCATCCATACATAAATACAAGCATACAAATTTAAAACTGACAGACTACTACGGTGGTGTGGTCGGTAGTGCATCCGCCCTCGACGCCGGAGTCTCGGGTTCGATTCCCGGTCGGGACAAACTTTGTATGATGACACACGTTTGTACCGAAGTCTGGGTGTTTCCTATGTATAATAATCGCTTATTTACCACCGTTCACCTCCTATGTATGTATTTACAAAAAAAATGTATACAAGTATTTATATCAGTTTATCTAGTACTCATATCACAAGCTCTGCTTAGTTCGAGGCTAGATGGCGTTGTGTGAATTGTCCTAATATAATTATATTTATAAAAACAACTATTAAAAAGTATCTAATGAAAGCGTATTATTCTAATAAAGATTATATTGATGACAGAGATGCCTGGAAATATATAGGTAATATTCTTCACATCCTGCCTACGCCGGGCGCCACTGGAAATATCTTCTGCGTGTGCACCAAAGACGCTCGGCAACGGACGTAAGAGCGGCCGCGGCTTTGGGCCACGGAATTAAAAATACATGCTGCTTATAAATATATATGTGTGTAATAATTAATAATATAAGTACTACTGTGGCTCGTGGTCTAGTGGTAACCGACAATGTTAACACATTGCAAAGGTTAAGCAACATCGACTCAGGCCGGTCTTAGGATGGGTGACCATTTCGTCATTGAGACCCCTCCGTGCCTCGGAGAGCACGTTAAGCCGTCGGTCCCGGTTGTCATACTAACATCTATGGCAGTCGTTAGGGGTAGTTGGAGCCCTAAATCAAAAATCCGACCGGTCTAATTACAGAACTTCGATATCGCCCATGGGTTGTGAAGGTCAGATGGCAGTCGCTTCACGGAAAATATTGAAGTTCAGCCGAATCGCAGTTAGACTGAGTTGGGAAAAGGCTCGGTGAATGATGATAAGTACTACTGTAATGAATTGTTGATTATTTAATATTGTTTAACAAAGTCAGGTAAACTTAGTTGATATTTTTACTTTTTAGTTTTTATATCATAAAATATATAGGCACATAGGCTTTATATCATAAAATTTTGAAATCATAATTCGTACTTTTCGACCTGAGATTAGATAAAATTAATTTCTAAAATCATTCATCCTGTTTTCATTCATATAACATGGTCACCCTTAATAGCAAATTCTTAAGGAATATCTAAAAGTAATTTGGCTTTTAAATACCAAGTGATACAATGTTGTTTTATACATGTGTATTTAGTAGAAATTTATACTAAATGTTAGTGTATCTAGTTTTTGATTCTGTTGTGATCTCAGGTAGCTACAGTCAATTATTCATTATCTAGAACGTCTGGATTAAGGAGCCAGTTAAACTGTGCCATATCTCCTAATCCACTTATAATTAATTACTGAATCTTATCCTACAAAACTAAAATACCTACTACTAAATGACCAACAAATTGCGCATTAATTGTACGACTCCTTCTATGAAAAATGACGACTCGTAAGTAATGGTCTGAGGAGCCACATATAATGTATGATAACTTTTTTAATTTTAATACTACAAAACTCAGATTTTGTCTACTAAATACTCGCGAATGCTACTAAATCATACCTAATTTTGGTAAATATTCATCCATGAATTTCCTAGTTATGACGCGGCTTCTCAATCTAAACATTTAGATTGAGGAGCCACCTTTATGTTCTTATAACTTTTGAAGTATTATACTACAAATTCGAGGATTGAGGCTACAACATTTTTAAACTTACTACTAAATACCTATATAAATTTCATTAATATACGAAATGTGGCTCCTCAATCTAAACGGACATATTAATAATACATACATTTGCATGAAATATATATATATTTTTTTTATATTTGAGGCGATACAAAGTTCGCCGGGATAACTAGTTTATCAATCAATACTCAATACATATAATAAAATTGTAACTGTTCGCTGTCTGTACAAGGAAGATATATATGAGAAATTGATGCAGGGGGGCTTTATGAACGCAATAGAACCCCAAAATAAGGTTTTTAGAATTTTTGTCTGTTTGTCTGTTTGTCTGTGTGTCTGTTTGTCTGAATGTTTGAACGCGCTAATCTCAGAAACGGCTTAACTGATTTGAATGCGGTTTTCACTAATTTGTTGCGGTACATTCAACTTAACATTTAGTGTTGGTTTCATTTCAAAAGGTTGATAAATAAAAAAGTTATGTCGATCTAAAGAATCATGCATAAGCCCAAGTTAAGCAACCCCAGTCGCGGTTCTAACTAGGATGGGTGACCAATTGGCACAAAATATATCAAGCGACAGACATGACAGGCAGACATACATTACGCCTCTATATTCCCGAAGGGGTAGGCAGAGGTGCGTTACACATCAACACTGTGCCAGTACTTTTGTTGGTCCCACGTAATAGAGGGCAAGCGGATTGCTGATAGGGCACTTTAGAAGATCCATAACTATTATATAATTTAAACCAAAATTACCGCAGTCCGGACAGGTGTTACATACCAGTAATATATCTTCAGTCTGAGTAGCTCAGTAATAAATAACTCTGTTTGCAGATTTGATTTCCACTATTTGCTGTTTTATAACACGTGTGTATACATTATACATATACATACTTATAAAAATATATAAAAAAAGGGGAAATGCGTGTCAGAAAGCACAAAAGGTTCCGTGCCAAAACGGCAAAATAATCTGCTTTTTAGTATTTGACACCTTTAAAGTCAGTCTCCGTAATGTTATTTACTATACTAAATTAAATAAAGAGAGAGTTGAAATAATAGTGGTATGTAAGGTTGCTGCCTGTAACTGTATAAGTATTATTGTATACGATAGTAAGTGAGAATGCCTCGAAGAAAATCGAACCTCAGCCAATGCAGCAGAAATGATAAAAGGTTAAGATTATTTCGATCTCAGGAATCTGAAGAGGATCATGAAGCAAGACTTACTGCATCTCAGGAACGACAGGTTTAGGTTACGTGCTTCAGAAACGTCACTTCAGCGAGAATCACGACAGAGTTCACAGCGTTCTCAATTGATGGCCTATCGAAATTTATCCCGATGGAACGTTTATCCGCCGACCGTGAGGCTCACACCCTGTCACGTGAATCTGAGACCTTCACCGACAGGGAATCTCGCTTAAGTTCTCAAAGAGTGCTGTCGGCACGAAGTCGGTCTCAGGAAACCAATGAACAACGCGAAGCACGTTTGACTGCTGATCGCGAGGCGCATGCTATGTCGCGTGAATCTGTGACCTTCACCGACAGGGAGTCTCGCTCGAGTTCAAAAAGAGTACTGTCGGCAATAACTCGGTCTCAAGAAAGCAGTGAACAACGCATTCAAATCAGTTAAGCCGTTGCTTAGATTAGCGAGTTCAAACATTCAGACAAAATAAAAATCCTTTGGAAAAAATTCTAATTGGGACAGCAAATTACAATGATTGTTAAATATAATTACTATTAGTACACACTATTAGGTACCCCAATGTATGTACTGATACAGACGCTGGCTGTGTCCAAACACCGTTAATCAATACATATATGGGATGGCTCCAGTACGTAGGTACGGAAAGTTGTAGGTACGACGAAATAAAAAGTTACTTTGGTAGGTACGAAGCACAAATAGTTTTTATTACGTAGAATAGTTCACATACATATACACGAAGAAAGTCAAACCATTAGAAAGAAGGAGAAATAGAGTAATACAGCACATACAATTAATATTAACGGACGATTATTAAAACAGTGAAAATACGTAACGCGTGAGTAGTTAGCGGCACGTTTAGCCGGACGGGTGACGCGGGTTTAGTGTACGAGAGTTCGTGGCCGACTGGAGGAGGCGCGCGCAACGTCGATCGCACGCGCACGTAAGTAGGTAAGTATATTGTGTGGTGTGTCTCTGCGCGGCAGCGTTGACCGCTGCTGCGCTGGCGCTTCTCGTAGGCCTCCGCTGACACGAGTCGTGATAGCGGGGCTGGCAGAGGTGTCGTGTGTTAATGTGAATACAGTACATATGAAATAAATATATTATAGATGTTTCGTGTATTGTGTATAGTGTGTAAATAAAATAGATAAACGAAAATAGCGTAATAAGTACTTATATAATGTAATACTGTCTGAGTTGTGGAGTAGGCTACACATACCTATAATAAGATTGTAAGTGGTCGATGTCTGTACATCGAAGATATAATAGAGATACTATTGTAGGGGGGCTTTATAAACGCAATAGAACCCAAAACAATGGTTTTTAGATTTTTTGTATGTTTATCTGTTTGTCTGAATGTTTGAACACGCTAATTTCAGAAACGGCTTAACCGATTTGAATGCAGTTTTCAATAATTCGTTGTGGTTTACTCAATTTAACATTTTGTTTTATTTCAATCGGTTCATAAATAAAAAAGGTTATGTCGATCTAAAGTAACTCGCAGGCGGGCTGCGGACAAAAGCTATCTTCTATACTTATAATAAATCTGTAGAGGTAAATTCTGTACATTAAATATATTTTCAAAATAACGGTCAGGGGGTGATTAGTGAAATTTTGTCTGTCTGTCTGTATGTTCGTTATAGAAATAAAAACTACTCGACGGATTTTACCGAAACTTGGTACAATTATTCTTCATACTCCTGGGCAGGTTGTAGTATCCTTTTCATCACGCTACAATCAATAGGAGCAGAGCAGTGAAGGGAAAAGTTGGGAAAACGGGAGAAGTTACTCCATTTTTTAAGCTTCCGTCGCGTGTGCAGCCTTAATGGTTAAAGCTACACAGAAATCATGTACACGACAGCATATGGCTATCATTTATGGTTGACTCACAATAACACGTGTAACTCCCGATAGCTTAGCAGTTCGGAGCTTTCTGCAACCACAACTTTGCAATGGAACTCGGCTAAAAGTAACCCAGTTACAACAAAATATAACTGAGGCTCAAATTTTAACAGGTTGCGGTGCAGGAGAAAACGTCTTTGTTCCCAGAATTCCCATAATACCAAATAATTTTCCATTCCAATTTAAAAGAACGCAATTCCCAGTATCGGTGTGTTATGCAATGACAATTAATAAGGCTCAAGGACAGACTTTTCGAGTTGCTGGAGTAGATCTCGGTGTCAGTTGTTTCTCGCATGGTCAGTTGTACGTCGCTCTTTCCCGGGTTAGCAGTACTAGAAATCTTTTTGTTCACGTGTCGGACGGGTCAACTTTCAACATAGTTTACCCGGAAGCTTTGCGCTGAAGTATTTGCGTTCTATAAGTACTTCAGCCTCATGTAAACGTGATCTAAATAATATTACCAATACATTAACTTAATAACACACAAAAAGAGTTATATGCTGACGGAGTCGCAGGCACAGCTATACTTACTTAAACTACCCGAGAAACACTAATTCTGTAGGTTAAAACAGCATGAAAATCAGTGCAGAATGCAGCATGAAGATCGGATCGGCCGCTGTGGAGGACTTTGTTTTATAATTTGTAATAAGTGAAAGTCCTTATCAATAAGCAGCTCATGCGATACCTGGAGGATCACTTGCTAATCAATGATCGGCAATATGGCTTCAGGCCAAAACGATCAACGGGTGACCTCCTGGCATTCGTCACGCATGTATGGGGTGGGGCTATGGAAAAGTACGGCGAGTCCTTGGCTATTAGCCTGGACATCGCCAAAGCTTTCGATAGGGTCTGGCATGCTTCGCTCCTTTCCAAGCTTCCGGCATATGGTCTACCTCCTCAACTGTGCAGCTGGATTGCCAGCTTTTTAAACGAGCGCCGAGTGCGGGTCCTCTGCGATGGCCAGGCTTCTCGCTTCTTGCAAGTGAATGCCGGGGTACCGCAGGGGTCCGTACTATCACCAACTCTCTTTCTTCTGCATATCAATGATATGCTATCCCTCGGGAACATTCATTGCTATGCAGATGACAGCACACTGCACGGGAGTTACTCGGTTCGCCCGACGGCGGGGCGATCTGAGATTGAGGAGGAGAGACGACGACTCGTGGCTGATCTCGACCGTAACCTCGACAGTATCTCCCAATGGGGTGCCGAGAACTTGGTCGAGTACAATGCCCGCAAAATACAGGCGTGTGCATTTACAGCGAAAAAATCCCCTTTCCTTCCCCTACCCACTCTTCAGAATGCAACATTACCAATGAAGGATAATCTAGACATCCTTGGCATAGACGTACGTCGAGAGCTCAATAACACTAAATACATTGAGAGATGTATTGGGCTAGCTTCGCGGAAACTAGGAATACTGAACAAGGTAAAGCGATTCTTTACACCGCACCAGAGGCACGCACACGCTTGTGGAGCGCTCAGCATGGGCAAGTCAGCGCTGCAACCTCGTCGTGGGTACTAGGCGTGAATACCCTCTCAGTGAAAACCATGCTTTGAGCCGTGGTCTCCAGCGGGAGAAGGTGGAGCGTGGCCGTGTCCTTCTTCGAGCACGTTATGCTCACGAAGATGGCAGCCGAGAGGGAGAGGGAGCGTACCCTCCCTGCTGAGTTCCAAAGTCGGTGGCCAGGGCGCCGCAGACTCATCTACGGTCAGCTGCAGTGCTAAAGCCCCGCAGAAAGCACATTTACTCACCGACGACGCTGGGTAAAACCCGACCCCAATGATACGGGATAAAACCCCACCCAACTCCAGACAAAGGCCACATAGTTGCCCAAAGTCCGCAATACTTCCGAGTGCGTACCTGGGGCCCCCAGCAATGGACGTTGGGGCGGCCGAGGCATTGGGCCGCAGTATGAAAAAGGGGCCTCGCAAAGAACTTCCGCCCTGGGCCTCGCGATGGGTAAGGCCGCCGCTGAGTCAAAACCTCAGCCGTCAGCGTCGCGTTTTCCCATTGTACCGTATGCACCATTGACCTGCACCATCAATGGTGCAGATGAGACTAATTAGTTTCATTTGTACCATTATTATTGATACTACTACTTCACCATAGTTTCCTAGTCCCCGTATTTTATATATATATATTTATGAATTTTTATTGTATACCCACAAGAACAAAAGTAAATTTGTGAAAAATAGTGATAATCATAATCTAAACTTAAGAAATAAGGATAAACTGGCTGTTCCTAAATTTAGGCTTCATAAAGTGAGTAATTCTTTTGCGGGGAACTTTATTCGAATGTACAATACATTGCCAACCGAAATAGCAAATTTATCTGTTAATAAATTTAAAAAACTAATAAAACGTAAATTGTGCCATAAAGCTTATTATAGTATTAATGATTTCTTAGATGACACGAATTGCTCCTTTCTAAATAACTCTGTATTAGATTTAAGATGAAATATTTTGGAAAAAAGCCGAACTGAGTTTCTTGAGGGCTCTTCTCAGTCTCGTTGCATTTTGGAACCCTCGGTAGAGTCACACCAACTTTTGACGAATCTAAATAATTTTCTAAAAATTTCAAAGATAATAAACGTTATTTTATTTTATTTATTTTATTTTATGACTTTATATTATGGTCAGTCTCTCTATTCTTGAAGTCTCTTATGTTGTTATGTATTCCTGGTACATTTGAGGTTTGTGTCTTTTGTAATGGACAATCATATTCATCTGTACTCTGTGCACCTGTTGACACCTTTCTTTATTTTTCATCGAGACAAAAAAAATGTATCATGCGCTTAATAGGGCAGTATGGATATATCTTACCAGAGCCGCTTGGGTCCCTTAAATCTCTATTATAAGATACACAAACAACAAAAGTACTAGGAGTACGGAACTACAAAAGAGCACTCGCCAACTCTTATCTCGCTCAGTTTGGTTTATTCTAAATGTGTTCGAAGAAGTTTTGTTCAGAAACCGTTCACCTTTGATCGTGCTTAAAAATGTCATATAGATTCATCTGTTTTATGCTTTGATGAGGTAGGCAGAGCTGTTTATTGTACCCATGTTTCGTAAATCACATTGATGGTAAGGCCTGAATAAAATACTAGGACTACAGGAGTACATAAGCACTCTCGAAATCTCATTCGAATCTCGATCCGTTTAGTTTATTTAAATGTGTCAACAGGTGCATCGAGTACAGATGAAAATGGTTGTCCATTATAAAAGACACAAACCTCAAATGTACCAGGAATATATAACAACATAAGAGCCTTCAAGATTTTAAATTCTTTTAAATTCAGTGAAAACCGATTGAATGTTTGAACTCATTATTCTGAAAAAGTACCAGGCGGTCATAACAGAATAGGAGGTTCTGGTTGTGAAAATGGAAAAATGTATTGTTTGATAACTGGTTATGAAACAATGAAAAAAAATCCATATTCATAACCAGTTATGAAATCTTGGTTATGAATGGTGGATTTTTATGCGGTTTTCACAAATGGATAGAGTGGTTCTCAAGAAAGGTTATTAGTACCTACCTACATAACTATTTATAGGTATTTTTTTCTGATCTGAGAATAACGTAAATACCCACTTTTTTTTTTTTTTTTTTTTTTGTTTTTTTTTTTTTTTTTTTTTTTTAGTTCCGCGACCAAGGCCGCGGCCGCTCTAACGTCCGTTGCCGGGCGTCTCTGGTTACAAGCAGAACGTATTTCCAGTGGCGCCCGGCGGACTTTGACCACCTCTGTGGTCTCTGCGGGGGTTGGGTCGGGATGAGAATCCCGCGTCGTTGGGGTAGGGTTTTATCCCGCGTCAATGAGTGAATCTGGTTGCGTGCTATGGGGCAAAGGCCCCGCAGCACGCAACCCTTCTAGCCTGCTTCTGTAAGGACGACGGGTGGCGATCCCGCCGTCCTCAGGCCCCGATCATGGAGGTCGATGGTCTTGGGCGTAGATGAGTCTGCGGCGGCCTCGCTGCTGACTACGGAACTCGGCGGGGAGGGCACGCTCCCTCTCCCTCTCGGCCGCCTCCTTCGCGAGCACGACTTGCTCGCAGAAGGACACGGCCGCGTTCCACCTACTCCCGCTGGAGACCATGGCTTGAAGCATGGTCTCCAGCGAGAGGGTATCCACGCCCAGACCCACTACGAGGTCCCGGCGCTGACTCGCCCACGCTGAGCACTCCACCAACGTGTGGAGTGCGGTGTCGTCGTCGGAAACCTCGCAGTGTTGACACCGCGGTGTGACCTCACGATGGATGCGAAACAGATAGCTACCGAAGCATCCATGCCCGGTAACGATCTGCGTCGCACGAGACGTGAGGTCACCATGCTGCCTCTGCAGCCAATCGTCCATGATCGGTCTCACCGCCGCGATGATGGTGGCACCCCACTTGGGTTGCTCAAGTCTTACCCTCCATGACTCCATGAGATCCTGGCGGAGTTGGGACCGCCGGTCATCGATTTCTCGAGACGCAGGCCTGTGGTCCCGCTCCAGCGCCTCCTTGCGCCATTGGAACAATGACGCAAGGGCTCTCGCTTCCAGGTCCCATGGAGGGGTCCCGGCTACGAGACATGCAGCCTCTCCGGAGATCGTGCGGTAGCCCCTTATTGTTTTGACGGCCAAGGTCCTCAACGGTCTGTTAAGGAGCGTTGAGTTGTTGGCCGTCAACCGCGCCGCCCATACGGGAGCCCCGTATAGGGCCATACTCCGCACGATCCCCAGGTACAGTCTCCTGCAGGAAGCGTTGGGTCCCTTTAGGTTGGGCATCAGTCGCAAAAGCGCGACCGATGCCTGTGTCACCTTGGGGACCAAACTTCGGAAATGTGGTCCGAAGTTCCATCGGCTATCAAGTACGATCCCTAGATACTTCATCGAGGGCTTGATGCCGATGCTAACGCCACGTAAATACCCATAATGTAACCTTTATTTCATTTATCAGTTTAATATTTCATTTATCAGTTTAATAAGTACCTATTAATAATAAATTGTGTCTTTTTTATCTAGCACGACTTTGCATGAACATTTTGTTAATACACATTAGCAATACGGACCTAGGCCTTATAAACTAAGCCCGCTATTTTTATATTTGTAACATACAGTTAGGTCTCTTTTCCATTGGACTATGGTATTCTACTTACCAACCTGTCCATCAACACCTGCCATATGTACTGACCTGTTTCATCAACCTCCTTTCATCTATCTTTTCTACGTGCCCGAACAATCTAAGCATCCCTTTATCAAGATCACTACACACCGCATAGTTCCCGTATCACGCGGCTGTTCCTCACTTTAGCCATACTTTTCAAACTTCTCAGTTTCACTGCACACTGCATTTATTTTACTTTCATGCTTCTTCTGCCACACCCAATATTCACTACCTTACAAAAGTGTAGGGACAAACTCTCCTCTACGCACAGCCAACCAGGCCTTCTGACTGTTCATAAAGTTATGCAGTTACCCAATCATTTGATTCCCTGCCATAACTCTTCGTTTAATATCATCGTCATAATACCCTTTATCCCTTGTAAACTTGGACCCAAAGTGCACGAACTCTTTCACTTGGTCCACTTTTTCTCCTTCAATCACAGTCACACATTTTTATATTATATTGTACAAAATGTTGAAACTGGTCAATACCCAAACCAAAATCCAATCTTAATCATTTTTTTAGCTAGAGATATCCAGGGAAATGTCCCTCTGAATAGCAACGGGTACCAAACTGATCCTACAAAAGTTTTGGACATAACCAAGGTTATGAATTTTACTGGTCGTTGCAGAAAGTTCTGCGGTAGGCGTAAGGAACCCACAGATGTTAATATTTTTGGTCTTACTTCTTGAACTTTGTAAATATTGTAATTTTACTAAATAATACTTATTTATATGTTTATAAATAGTAAAAAAAGTCTTGTTTTCATAAACAAGTGACATTTTTGAAACCTGATTTTCCTAGTCGATTTATCAAATTTATCGATAGCGTGTATCGACACTGTTACATCACCAGTGGGCGGTAACTTTTTGTCTTGTCATTATAGTGTTATGATACAAAATGTATAATGTTGTCAAATGTTAATGTGTTATTCTTATTGTCATGTGTGAGTTTCGTAGTGGCACCCGATTGGGTTTGAGCGTCTGAGAATGTGTGCGTGTCGATGACCCCCCCCCCCGCACCAAACACGGCAGACTTTTATGTATCGGGAAAATGCATAATGCCTTGTCCCGTCGTATACGGCGACAGCGTATACGACGTGCGAAAAATAGTGAAATAGTACCTACGGTGTAGAGCGGATCCTACAGTTTCAAGTTGTGGTGAAAAGTGGACTTAGAAACAGAATGCGAGTGTGTGTGCGAAACAGAGGAGAACATATTGAACACGAAAGATAAAATAAATCACATTTGTTGTACCTACGAGTATTTGAATTGTTTTATTTTATTTTGTAACGCCTCATCGATGCTTCTAAGGACCAGAAGGTTGGCAATTTTACGGCCCAAAGAATAAGTATCGCCATCCAACGTGGCAACACAGCCAGCATTCTGGGAACCTTCCCAGTCGGCAATGACGCGGAGGATTTTTTAAACGATATTTTGTAATGTAAATATTTTGACGTTCGGTGTGTTACGTCACACAGCTGCGATGCGCACCGCATGTGCGAGCGCCCTTCCAAATCACGCGCCAGCGCTGCGAAGGTCGTAGTATACATACGAAGGACGAGCGTCACTTGGCCCTCTCTGCGCGTGCTACAATATATCCAGGCAAGTTGCTGTGTGTCTTACAGCACCGCCCTGTGCCTCGAAACCTGTAACCTATATCGATCTAAGTACCTAATATTATCTAGAATCATCTACCATCCACGACCCCCAAAGCCGTGGCAGTATATCTTGTAATATATTATCTTAAACATTATACCTATAAAATCATCCCAAGTGTTCTTATTTATTACTATTCTGGTAAGGAAGGAAGGACGTCTTGTCTACTTCAGCTACTTCCACAGTATCATGACATATGGCATACTACTGTGGGGTAACGCTGCCGATATTTATTTATTTATTTATTTATTTATTTATTTATACTGAAAAAAGAAACATCGCAAGCTTACAGTTGACACCAAGGCGCTCGCATATTATGCTATATTACAACAACAAAAAAATAAACAATATTATAACTAAGTATTAAATAATGTCTACCTACTCAAAACAGTCTCAACACAACAACAACAATACCCACATCAATGAGATATCAACATTTGACGCTGTAGTTCACAATATAGGTACCTACCAAGAACAGCCACTACTAACATGTATAATATGATGTCAGGAAATATAATTAAAATGCCAGTAAACTTGTGTATTTAAATGAGGATGTCAATTTCGGTAGACTAAAACCAAAAACACATAATCACACTTCAACCATTCACTACCTACTTATTGTACCTACATTGTCAGGGAAGTCGAATTAAAATTAAAATTAATGTCACACATAAAATTATGATGTCAATTCAGCAACGATTAAATTTGAAGTAGTATGTCATAGTATCTTTAGTAGGTCAATTCTGCACTAGGTAATATTACTGTCAATATTTATCAATTATTTGATTATTATTTCACATTCTCTGCATTAGCTCATTCAAATAATTCATAACTTTCCAAACCATTTGATTTGTCCTATCAAAGAAAAGATCTACCTCAGGGTTCGTTCGTATCAGGCCGTTCATTAGCTCCACCGCCCGGGCAGTAGGTCCAGTAGTAGCCTGGGACAGCCGCCAAGATGGTGGCGTTTCCAGGAGTCGATGTTGTCGGCGCCCGGACCCACGTAAATAGTTGTTTGGTACGAAGAAATGCACACACTCATTGACAGATTGATTATCTATTTTGTTGTTCAGCAATAGGTAGTAGTGCAAAATGTGTGCTAAGTTTCGTCTTAATTCCAGCGTATCCAAACTAACCATTCCGGAGACAAACAAGGAGGGATACAAAAAAGGATAGTATCCGTATGTGCGCTTGTAGAGGTATCGAGTAAACTTACGCTGTATCCTCTCAGTCATTAGAATATACACATTTTCGTTCGGATTCCAAACAACAGCATTGTACTCCAATTTACTTCTCACATACGCATTGTACAGGAGCTTTACAGCCGAGATATTATCAAACCGATATGATGTACGGATTATAAACCCTAAGGATTTATTTGCAGCCTTGCAGGTCTCCTTAATGTGGTCATGAAAATTTACTTTTGAATCAAACGTCACTCCGAGATCCCGTATCCTGGTGACACGCTCAAGCTGATCACCAGCCAACACATATGGCACTTCCAAGGGGGTACGTGATCGTGTGAAAGTAATATATTTACATTTCAAGACGTTAAGAGCCAATTTATTAGTCGTACTCCATTCCATGACTGCATCAATATCATGCTGGAGCGCTTCGCAATCACTAATCTCCCTGACAGATCTGAACAACTTAAGGTCATCGGCAAACATGAGGCAATTCGACCCCGTAAGAACAGTAGGCAGATCGTTGACCATTATCAAGAATAAAGTTGGCCCCAACGTGCTACCTTGGCTCACTCCGGACCTAGTGTAGTAATCATGGGATCTGTAGTTTCCTACCTTAACATACTGTTTCCGGTCCCGGAGGTAATCTGCCATAAGAAATAGTAGCTTCCGGTCAAAACCCAGAGAGGAAAGCTTGGTCAAGAGCACATCATTGTCTATGCGATCAAACGCTTTAGCAAAGTCAAAATAAGCTGCATCAACCTGACAGCCTGCCATTACATTTGTCTTTACGTAGTCCATAAACCTAATATGATTGGTTAACGTGGAGCGCGCAGGACGGAATCCGCTTGAAATGAGATGTATTTGTTTAAAATCGATTCAAACAGCTTACCAAACACTGACAGCACTGCGATAGGCCTGTGATTGATGACCTCCGCAGATGACCCACTCTTTGGCACCGGCGTAACCCGTGATGTTTTCCAATTTCTTGGATAGGAACATCTCTGTAAGGAAAGGTTGTACAAGTATAAAAGAAGCTCCTCGAGAACAGTTAAGCAATCCTTCACCAAGAAAGCCGGTATGTTATCGGGCCCATGTGCAGAAGCCGCTTTCAGGCGCTGGACTGCTTTTTTCAGGTCTGCGCTGCTGATATAAGGTATACTGATTAAGTGCCCCTGTCCAGTTCCATCATACTCTGCCGCCTGCGGGTCCAACCGCGGGATGCCACTATGGAAAACACTACTAAAATAATAAGCGAACGAGTCAACCGCCTCCTGTCCAGCAACCTGTCCTGTGTCCTGTTTTCATAAGTGTATATCTTATTTTGCTGTCTACTCTTTTTTTTATCTCTTACATACTTCCAAAATGCCGAGGGATCGCAGGCTATTTCATCACCCAGCGTCTTTATATAGTTCTGGTAGGCTTTAGTAGTAAGCACCTTAACTTGGGTTCTATAAAATTTAAATAAATCTCTAATATTCATCTCACGGCCATCCCTTTTAAACATTTTTAAATTATAATATTTCAATTTTATGAAGTGTATTATTTCCCCAGTGTACCATGTTGGGTATACATACTTTTGACTGAGTGGTGTACGCTTCAGAGGAACGTGGGCATTGATAGCCGCGTTCAGCTCTTCGTAGAAAACGCTAACAGCCAGATCAACGTCACTCTGTAATAAAAGGTATTGCCAGTTTATAGATGTAATTTCCGAATACAGGCCAGAGAAGTCTGCCTTCCGGAAGTTCCACTCCTTAATAATCGGTTCCAACCTGCGGTCACTGCATTCAAACCCACTGGCTCTCGCTGAAGTAGCTGGATTGTTATTAATTGGGCTATCTCTAGCCAGGGCCAAGTATATATCCATAGCAGGGTGATAAGCTGTAGTGTCCAAAGGGACAAGTGGGTCAGCATCACATGTAATGCTGAAAGCCTTTGGGTCAAAAGTTGTCAAAATTAGATCTAAGTTGTACGTATTCCTGGCATCATCGTATACACTATAGCATGGCCGCAGCTTACAGAAATCCAATAACATGTCAAATTGTGCAACAGTAGCGACCGTACAGGAATTCAGATGGAAATCCCCCAATATGACGATCTTATAATCAGAGAATGCATTAGCAGCGTTCTCAATACAAGTTAATACATCGAGATACTGGTTACAATTATATCTAGGTGGCAAGTATACAAGGCATATGAGGAACTTTACATCCTTCTTTGATATTATGGTAAACAATATTTCTTTATCTTCGGTCATTCCATCGATATCCGATATTCTTTGCACCGTGTAACAGTCCCTGACTGCCAACAACAACCCACCATAACCAGCATCATCAACCCTGTCTTTCCGTATTACAATATAGTTCGATGGAAACAATTCTGCGGCATACACGGAACTATTTAAGAACGTCTCAATCAAAACAACAATATCATACGTCTTTGTACGTAGGCCTCGGACATTCTGACAGTACATCAAAAACCTATTAATTGTCACACGACTTCGACACTTTCGCTTTCTTTTCTTACCTCTAATTGGTATATTAATTATTTTACGCCTATAGATGTCATTACTAGAGGAAAAACCTGCGAACCATTTTGTGTAGTAGTTGACGATGCCGGGTCGGGGGGATATACCTGCATATCTATCATAATATTTTCCATAATTGTCCTATATATCGATTTTATTCCTAATCTATTTATTTTTCCCGTGTTATATGAGAACATGTCAAAAGAGAGGCAACTGTTTGTGTCAAAATAATATGCATAAGTAGAGGCAGACAGCTCATCAAGCAATAAATTATTAAATAACTCGACTTTGTAATTATGTATGGGTGCTCCGCAGATGTAAGTCGGAGTACATAATATAATATTAGTATAATTAATATGTCTTAAAGACTCACTCAAAGTTTTTATCAAACCCTTACAGTCTCCAGATTTAATTTCAGCACTACCTAACAGGACCATACAATAGTCGTTTAAACCGTAGTTTTGTAACTTTTTATCAATATTACATAGAAGCTGTTTTGTGGTACAATTTGTCAGTATGTATTGACAATAGTCAAAATAATCACCAAAGATGTTACCAATAAATTTTTGTGTGCTGTAATTACTAACTTTAGTCAAAACACATAGCTTACTTAGGGTACTGGCCGCGCCCAACCTATTAACAGAGTTCGAGGCGATGGGACTAGCTTGTAAATTAAGTTCATTTTGTTTTACTGACTCTGGCTGCAATGAAATATTTTCGATCCCTAAAGTACACATTTTTTCAGGCCCTGCGGTGTTTACGACTTCGATTTCATCTTGCAATGTAATATTTTTCACAGGTGGTGGTAGGTGTAGGTTGATCGTCACTGTATGTAAAACTCAATTTTGATTTCGATAATTTTCGATTGCGTGTTTTGCTATTATTTTTCTTTGAGGAAGAAGTGCTCCTACAAATACGGGTAAGTTGTTCAATTCGTAGCTTATAATTGGTGATTTGTTGGGCTTGGTTTCCATTTTCCAATACCAGTCTGTCGATCTCATGTTCTGTTACACTCAGCTTCTCTTCCAGGGTGAATATTTTGCCTCTCATGATTTGAATATCGTCCATAATGTTGCCACTTAAGTCGGGCAGGCTACGATTCAACTCATGACCGATTGGGGTCACGTCCAGATAAGTATATTGTATGCATGCGATATTGAATGCATCTTTGTGTTACAGAAGAGGGCTGTCCGGACTATCTATGGAATGGGGTCTCAGGAGTCATTAAGAGATAAGTTTAAGCATATTAACATCCTTACAGTATATTCACAGTATATTTATGAAATTTTATTGTATACCCACAAGAACAAAAGTAAGTTTGTGAAAAATACTGATAATCATAATCTAAACTTAAGAAATAAGGATAAACTGGCTGTTCCTAAATTTAGGCTTCATAAAGTGAGTAATTCTTTTGCGGGGAACTTTATTCGAATGTAGAATACATTGCCAACCGAAATAGCAGATTTATCTGTCAATAAATTTAAAAAACTAATAAAAAGTAAATTGTGCCATAAAGCTTATTATAGTATTAATGATTTCTTAGATGACAAGGCTGCCTGGTTGTAACAGAATTGCTCCTTTCTAAATAACTCGGTATTAGATTTAAGATGAAATATTTTGAAAAAAGCCGAACTGAGTTTCTTGAGGGCTCCTCTCAGTCTCGTTGCATTTTGGAACCCTCGGTAGAGTCACACCAACTTTGACGAATCTAAATAATTTTCTAAAAATGTCAAAGATAATAAACGTTATTTTATTTTATTTTTTATATTCTACTTTTAAGGCTTTTATCAAAGATTATTCCAAGACTTCCAATAGTAGCCTAGCTTGTTATACCTTGTTGAATAGCTAATGAAACGTAGATATTTTTAAGCGTATCTGCCGCCTAGGTGTCGTAGATTTTTTTTTACTATTGCTGGTTGAAGTTTGATTTGTACTGATTTTTTATTGATGCTATAACTATCAACCTTCTATCTACGACCCATTTAGTTGAGGTAACTCTAATTTTATTTTCATAATAATGAAGAAACTAATCTGCTATACAAAAATCGTATAAAAATAAAAATTAGAACAAAAATAAACGAAAAATCGACATTTTTTCAAAAATATCTTCAAAGCCTTATAACTTGAAAAGGGTTCGGTTGGGGGACAGGGGTCCAAGGTGAAATTTGTCAGAAATGGTGGGAACTACCACCCCTGAACGGGGTTCGCACGACTTACCAGGTAACCCTGTATATTTGTATACATATATTATCATAGCTCATAGCTCCAGCCAGCTCTGCTCTACTCCATAAATCTAACACACGCTTCAGTGTGAATCGTTCCCGCACGTAGGAAGGACATGAAGGATTCTGTAGAACATTAAAGAAGAGACATTATAACGGAATATACCTACGAAGGCGTTCCTTGGGAAGTTAGGAGACGCGATCATACTTACGTAGGTTAAAAATAAATCGAATACCTAAATTTTGTAAGCGCTCAAGTTTGTTTAAGAGCTCCTCAGTAGCATCGAGCCAGCAAGCATGCTGAAGCGAGACTTTAGTATCCAGAGGCAATAAGCTCTGGAGACTTTTAACGTGTAAAAAGTGAATTGAACCTTTTTATAGACCTCGTTAATATAAGTTCCCCAGGACAGGTTGCTGTCAAAGAGAACTCCCAAGTTCTTAGCGGTATTGGAGTACTTGATCAGAATGTCATCCAGCAAAATCGCAGGAAGAGATGCCGTATCCAGCCTGAGACTTGGTGTGATTTATATGGACGCCTTGCCCATAAGCTAATACTGCACTCAGGTCGTTATTCATGGCAGCGATGGTAGTCCGATACTCTTTAAGAGTTTAGCGAGTAGGCAAGCAGACTAAACGAAGCACCACCTCTGACGTCACATCATACGAGAATGCGGTTCTTGTTTGTGTTGTTCAATGTTCATGTTTCAATGGCTCAAGGGGGTTCTGAAGCGGGACCACAAGCCTGCGTCTCAACCACGGTGGGTAAACACCACCATCGCAGCGGTGGGACCGATCATGTACGAGTGACTGCACAGGCGGCCCGCTACGTCATGCTCCAGTGTCAACACTGCGAGTAGGCCTCCAGCGAAGGCACCGCACTCCACACTGTTGTGGAGCGCTCAGCGGGGCCGAGTCAGCGCTGGGACCTTAGTGGATACCCTCTCAGTGGAAATCACGTTTTGAGCGATAGTCTCCAGCAGGAGTAGGTGAAACGTGGCCATGTCCTTCTTCGAGCAGGTCATGCTCGCGAAGGTAGCGGCTGAGAGGTAGAGGGAGCGTACCCTCCCTGCGGAGTTCCGAAGTCGGTGGCCAGGGCACCGCAGACTCATCTACGATCAGCTGCAGTGCTGAAGCCCCGCTAAATGCACATTTACTCACCGACGCTGGATAAAACCCGACCCCCAATAATGCGGGATAAACGACTCAAACCCAGATAGACGCCACATAGATGGCCAAAGTCCACCGGTGGCACAGGGAATGTGACTTCTGAGTGCGTACCCGGGGCTCCCGGCAGTGGAGAGTACTAATTTTAACTTCTTTTTGTTAAGCCTACCCACTCAGAGAAAAAACTTTTTATAATCAAATCAAATCAAATCGTGATACTTGCTGACACAGTATCTCTTAATAAAAAGGTTTAAATGAAACTCAATTAAATATTTTTGTATTTTTATAACAACAAACATCACTGAGTAGTATTCCCTAGAGATTAAGCATTAAACTATTTATACGTAGGTCACACTATAAGTTTTGCGTAACTTAAAAAAAACAACATGTTAAAACCAAAATATTATGTTTATTGCTTTTCAAAATACTCTCCTTTACATTTTAAACATTTTTTCATGCAATCGAACCATTTTTTCTACGTGCTGATTGAACGCTATCACTGCCTCTTCGGAGTTGGTAAAAGTGAAACCTCTCATCAAATCTTTGATTTTGGGGAAAATACAGAAATCACAGGGTGCTAGGTAGGAACAATGCGCAGGATGGGTGACGAGTTGTACTTTTTCAGAAGCTAAAAATGAATTTGTTTTGTTGGGCGTGTGTGAAGAAGCGTTGTCATGATGTAGGAGAACGCGGCTTTTGGGTCGTCGTTCGCGAACTTTTTCTAACACCCTGGGTAAACAAATGGTAGAATACCACTCGGCATTACCACTCTTTTGATCTTCAAGTGGAATTGTACAGATGGGACCCGTAGCTGAGAAAAAAAACGCGATTATTTTTTTACCAACGTTTCTCGCCTGCCTCACTTTTGTTGGGTTGTTCTCATTTTCAAACACCCATTCACAAGATTGCTGTTTTTTTTCGGGTTCAAAACAATAAATCCACGTTTCGTCTCCTGTGACAATGTCATAAACAGCATTAGAATGTCCGTGGTCGTACTTCAGTAGCATCTGAGAGCACCATTCCACGCGAGCCCGCTTCTGCTCCGCTGTCAGTTCATGAGGGATCCAACGACAACAAAGTTTCCGAACTTTCAATTCTTCGTGTAAAATTTTCTGGATTTGACTCATACCAATCCCCAATAGTCCTCGAATTATCTCATAGGTAATCTGCGGGTTATCTTCAGTTAGCCGCTTAACAGTAGCCACATTATTTTCGTTAAAGGCAGTTGAAGGCCGCCCTTCACGAAATTCGTCATGTAAAGAAACTCGACCTCTCTCAAATTCAGCAAACCATCGCCTCACGGTACTCAAACAAGGTGCTTCTCTCCCAAGCATTTTGAAGACGAGCGGCACAGTCTTGCGGAGAGAGAGAACTTTTAAAATCACAAAAATCATCGCTCTAAAATCTTTTCGACCTAATTCCATTTTCGTTGCATACGTAGAACAGTGATGTGTGATAAAAAACAATTGACAAATGATTTCCCGCCAATTGTTTCTTTTTTATTACTAAGAAGGTTGCAACGTTTAAAAAAATATAACATTCGAAATTCAAATAGTTCCGATTAGCTAGAAGTGCAAAACTTTTAGTGTGCCCCATGTACGTTACGACTTACGCTATGACTTACGCTACGACTTACGCTAAGTACAAGACACTAAGTGCTGCCCCACCGGACCAATGTTCCCTCAGTCGACTCTTAAAACTTGCCCGGGAACATAAGCAGCTGGCACATTCTATGTTTTTCTTTCATTCCCGGATCAGCACGGAAACGATTAAAAGACCTACCGACAAGAATATCCTACATTTCTGTACAAGCGTGTACAGAAATGTAGCTTAGGTTGTTGAAAGGAACATATCATATCAAACTAAAAGACTATAACCACTATATACAATACACAGTATAAATAAATAGTAGTTCTAAACGACATAATTCGTAGGGCTCTTTCCACCGCAGGTCTTCCGGCCGTACGTGAACCAAATGGTTTAGCACGAAGCGATGGAAAGAGACCGGACGGTATGTCGTTGCTACCGTGGAAGATGGGAAGGCCTTTGGTGTGGGCGCTACATGCGTTGACACCTTAGCACCTTCACACCTTCCAAGCACATCCGGATGTGCCGGCGCTGCTGCTGCATCGGCTGAAGGCCTTAAACGACGTAAATATGCTAACCTAGCAGGTGATTACATATTTGAGCCGTTTGGGGTTGAGACACTGGGGTCATGGGGTCCAAGTACT
Source organism: Nudaria mundana (assembly GCA_963556515.1). NCBI lineage: Eukaryota > Metazoa > Arthropoda > Insecta > Lepidoptera > Erebidae > Nudaria > Nudaria mundana. The sequence continues at coordinate 432,438 of OY748308.1, read as the reverse complement.
CGCCGCCTTTATAGAAACATTGCTAAACGCCTAATCGATGCTTCTCAGGTCCAGAAAGCTGGCTATTTTCTGGCCTAAACAATAAGTATCGCCATCCAACGTGGCAACACAGCCAGCATTCTGGGAACCTTCCCAGTCGGCAATGACGCGGAAGATTTTTTAAACGATATTTTGTCATGTAAATATGTTTAGTCCATAATTATGTAAATACTGTAAAATAGATGTTTTAATAAATAGGTACATACATAACAAGAAACAAATGATATAATTTGTAGACCTCAGGTGTTTTGTCTATGGCTTCGCCAAAATCACATTTTTTAATGTATGCATTTTATACGCACGCAACGCTTCGCATCATCATTCACCCACTCTTCCAAAATTCCAGTCCTTAGAGAGACGCCATCTTAACCGCACCCGCTAAAAACCGCATATGCATCGCACCGCCAAAAATCCGTGGACGATGTACAAGCAACCATCCGAACAATAACCGAGTTATAACAGTGAAGTGCACAAACTAAAGCCTCGCCAGTTTACAAAGTCCGCAAAAGCATTAATGAAGTAAGATTTGAGTACCTTTACAGAACTAAAACTAGAACTAGAACTAACTGGTGCTCGAGCTTTTGTAATCAAAGCAACGTTACCACAACTATCACAACATTCACAGCACACATAAACTTAATATCTAGACCAACAAACGCCTGTAAAGATGTCGGCATAAAAGAGTACTATTCCCTATTCTGTGATAAAAGTAAGGATAAAACAACAGAACCCATCATTCTGTCGTCAGATGACATTTAACATAAAGAATTGATTTAAATGGAATTGGAACGAAATTTTAAATGCTTTCTCCGGTTGGTCTCGAAGTGATCCTTGGTCTTGGTGGGCGACATCGAGATGGAAATACTGAGATAAATGAGCATTAAAGATGACATTATCAGACTCGACCTGCAAATGAAGTAAGAAATTAAGCAAATAGAAACACTACAACATTCAGGAATATATTTTCAAAGGGGTAGTTTTTAAACGAGTGACTGTAATACTAAGTGAACGTATAGTATTACTAAGTGAGCGAATTATAAAACGATCGAATAATATTCTATCCGTGCGACCACATGACTAATAAGTGAGCGACTAGAAATACAAAGCCTTTGCAAAGCCATGTCTTGGAGAGCACGTTAAGCCGTCGGTTCCGGTTATCATACAAACATCTACGGCAGTCATTAGGCGTAGTTGGAGCCCTGAATCAAAAATCCGACCGGTCTAACTACAGAACTTCGATATCGCCCATGGGTTGTGGATGTCAGATGGCAGTCACTCCACGCAAAATATCGAAGTTCAGCCGAATCGCAGTTAGACTGGAAAGCCAACCCCAAATGCGCTGGGAAAAGGTTCAGTGGATGATGATTTGCAAAGCCATATGAAATGTGAAGTTTACCAAATCGGAAGGGTGGTGTTTGGAACACATTCAAAAGCGTCGTCAAAATCGTCTGTGCTGTTCATGAACATCTGCATCTGAAAATAAAGCAATCATGAAACAAGTAAACTTCCATTAAAGGGAAGAGGGAGAAACGAGTCTTTATACAAATTAACTAATCTATAAACTAAAACTATGAGCAACACTATAATTCTATCTCAATTACAAATTTCATGACCTATTTACATAGACCAACGCGGTCGTCGTATACGCTGTCGCCGTATACGGCCCATTTACGACTACACTGTAATAGTGAAGAGAGATCCTTGACTGAAATTCTACCAGCTCCAAAAATAATAAGATAGTTAAGTTATGCCATACATACATACATAGTATTATTATATCTGTGGTAATGAAAATTATGATACATACCATTACATTAGGCAAGGTCAGTGTGGCATTTTTAGACCAATACACTAGCGGTAGTGAGCAGAAGTAGGCGCGGCCGAGGGTAGCCGATGGTGCGTACGGGGGACGTGGTGCCGAGAGACTGAGCCCAACAGTCTCAAGGCCGAATTTCACCTCCACGCCAACTGCTGTCCACCACCCCGCTGACTGTTTAAAGCCGAACTCCAGAGTCGCCTGTAGTACAGTAATGAAATCTAAATCAAAATTCTATTCATGCTGTCGATTGATGGCACTTGTTGGCACTTTTTCACTAGTTTGATTGAATTAGCCGGGAGATTATCCACTACTGAACGGGTTAAAATATAGTCTACTTTTTACCCTTGTAATGTGTTCCCGTGGGAATTGTAACCGAAAAAATAGTCTGCAGATAGAGTAAAACTAGTGAAAAAGTATATGAGGTTTGTTCAATGGACAAGATTCGCTTTCAAGAGCATATCCTGCAAAATATTAATCTTTAAATACCGGTTCCTTATTCTCACCGACCAGGAACTGAACCACCATTATTGTGTCGAGCTTAGAGGCTTTGATGGTTGGTATTCCGACCATTGTGTTGAAGACAATTTTGCTGATATTTTTACGTCGAAGTTCGGGAAATCCTAAAGAGACTAGGAGTGCTCTTTGTCCTGGTGGGCCTGCAAACATTGCAAATTTTTTCATTAGTAGTTGCTTATATGTAATCGTAGATCAACTTGCTTAACCAATGATGTCACAGGAAATTACGATTACATGAAATTATAGCAATCTATGATATCATTGGTTGAGTATGTCAATGGTCTTGGCTTACCGGTGGCATTGTATAGACTGAACATGTATGTATAAATCATTGGAGTGTCCTCTGGGGTCACTGAGCTGAGTGTTTCGTCTGTGGGTGCCTGGCGTCGTATTTTTGCCCAAGTTTCTCCATCCAGATATTCCACAGCCTGTCTTTGTGACACTGAGTAACCTAAAATATACCAGTCATGTCAATGATTTTAAATACAATGGATTTCGGATCATCGCTCAAAAGTGTCCGAACTAAAAGAGAAACAAAACGCTAAAAGAGAAACAATCGCGCGCCAGTCTTGATTTTGACAACTGAACGACAACACGTTGCACAATGCCGTACTGTATTGTAAAAACGTGTAAAAACTACGAAAAAAAAGCAAATTGATGACGGTGTATCATATTTTCAGTAAATAAGCTTTTGTTTTATTATTTGCAATTTATTATTTCACTTAAAATACAGTATTTCGTCGATAATAAATTAAAAGACAAAAGTAAATATTGCAATCCAGTCCAATACCGAAGTACCTATCTGTCTCTTTCGAACTCATCCCAAGCTCAGTAAAAAGAAAGAGACCATTTCATTTTCACTGAATAATGTACTAACAAAATGACCATTCAGATTTATTCGGATTACCGATAGCGATAAAACTATTTGGAACAAAGATTATAGTGGAGACGCCTTGGCTCTTTATGATTTTTTTTTCGTTATATGAACTAACATCTATTTCAGTTTTCCTCGGGATCCAGTACACTGTGCACAATGGAAAAATATTATTGCCCTAGCACGGCGAGAAGAATATTTTGATCCAAAAAATAACAATCTTGTTTGTTCGGCTCATTTTATGGACATAACAAAAAGAGGTCCGATCTTTATGAAACTTGTACAAGAATCCCTTGATTGAATGGAGGAGATAAGCCCAAAAATGTTTTTAATTTTCACAGGGTATCATTGTTTTGTCATAAATATAATTACACATGTCATTTTATTTCGTGTATGTACTGTTATTTTCTTTTTATTTGGATTCTCGGTAATGTATTCCCACGGGAATCGGGGCCGAGATAACTATATCTCGCGGGCGGAGTCACGGTGATCAGCTAGTAGCCAATAATTTCGTATCCCAAAAATTAACCATAAGATAAAAATAAATTAATGATGCGCAGTTTTAGCAACTAATTCAGTCACTTGAAACACGGCTATCTTGTAGTAGACGTAGTGACATAGCGTTATGAAAATAGTAATGAAAGCGGAAGAACTTTGACACCCGCAAGAAGTTTGGCATTTATAATATTATAATTAGTTAAATTCATTAATTCCCTTTTTGTTATTCATACACTACAGTTACTTATTATGAAACTGACTCGAAAAAAAAAATCTTTGTCAGTCGTTAATTAGTTTTTCAGCTTATTTCGTCTAACATAAACCAGTAATTACAATTTATAAGATTATGGAATTTATTGTAGTCTTACGTTAATTATTACGCCTACGTAGGTACATATCATGGAATCCTTAAAAGACTTTAACAAAATAAACCTACTCCATTGTTTCTATGTTCACGTAGTTCAAGTATACGCTGCATAAGGTGAATTAGTCAGGCGGACAGATAGAAGCTACGTAATGCGATAAATTAGTGCAAACAAAAGTGAACACTATTCCGTTGAATCAAGGTTTAAATTTTAATATGAAATTTGTTTATATCTATGTATGCCTATGTATAATGTATAGGTCGACTCGGGACATTATTTTCTTGCGATTTGTTCTAGATCCTATGTCCGTTGTATTATAAGGTCTTTGAGTCATGTTATAATTACAACAATAATACTCGTAACATTAGTGCCAATAGAATAGAATATACTTTATTGTTCATCAATACAAATTCAAAAATATATAGAAACGTGTGAATGTTATCAATTTAGTATGTAGAAATGGCGGCTTTATCACCATGAGTAATCTCTTACAGGCAACCTTAGCATGGACATAGAAGTAGAAACAAGTGAAATAAAAAGTGGATAGTTATTGGCGTATTATTATTGGCTGTTTCTTGTCTCACGTCTCCACCCATTGCTTTGTGGATCTAGATTTAAATGAAAATTCTTATGTGATAACGTAATCGATATTTTATAACCTATACTAATAAATATATATGTGTTTGAGTATGGTTAAAAGAAAGATGCAAAAAGTTCTGAAAGGAAACGTACAGGAATGAACTGAGTATGGAATAATAGAGAGATATACCTACATAAAATTAAACAATACTATTGAATAAACATAAATAAGTACATATTATAATGGGAATAAAAGTATGCAAAAGATCTGAATCTGAATGGAAAAAGAAATAAAATAGATGAGAGAGGTTAGGAGCCGAGGTAATGAGCTTTTACCATTCGCTTGAACATGGGGGTCGCACGGCTTGGACGGAGAAAGACTTGCCATACAACATACAAGGTAGTTGAGTGTTCTGGCACTGCTAACGCTAGGGATTCCGACGACCTCAAGGATCTCACATGTGGAACGTTCTTTTAAATAAGTAGGGTGCAGGGATTAAACAAAACATTGTAAAGGATAGAAAGAGTATGAGTATTCCGTCGAAGGTGAATAGGGAGCCACTTGAGCAAATTACAGTATTCAAACACATGTACCAAATCTAATACATTTTCGCCTTACGTCCACGATTTGCACATCCCACGATAAGGTACCGTCAATGAAAATGCCAAGATTCTTAGTTTCCTAGCAACTGGTACAAAAGTGTGTTTCTAGCATCCTGTAATAATTTGGTATGAGATATATATTTTAAGCAATAATTTTGTGTGTGTAATAATGTTGTAGTGTAAGTACTTAAGTGTGTGTAGAGGAGGGAGTGATGTTTGAGTGTGTGTTGATGTGTATTTCTATAGTAAAAATTATAGCACGTTATGTAATTAATTACAAGAATAATTGTCATTGAATAAACGACAGCAGTAAGTACAATTAAGATTAGAACATAATACGATTATTTCAAATGAGATTTCCGAGAGTAATTTATAAATATTTGAGCAATACTTATACTACAAACCAGTCATGCCCCAAGTCTCAATTGATGTATCTGTTCTTCATTTCGAATGGGTATAATTTGTGAATATTCATTCTTTTTTATATATATTTTGCCATAAGCAGCCCAACAAAACTTATAAGATCCAGACCGTGTTAAATCTCAGGCAAGGAAGTACAGACGGGAGCCCTTAGGGGTTAAATGTTCCGATAAATAGATTAGCGTATCCTCTTGAGTTTTAAAGCCCAAATGTTTACAGCATAGTTTAGATTTTTGTTTCTTATTAAATGTCTTACCCATTTGTATATGCTTAATGTATATACATCAAGTCCGTATTGCATGCCCCATGTACAAGTTTGAACCAAGTCACTATTGATGACCCCAGTGAAAGGCCTCCGTCAAATTGTTTGGTAGATCTTGCATGTAAATTTGTAGATCGTCTACATAAAGGTGGCGGGAAGAAAGTAGTGTTATGGTTATGGAATTTTTGAAAATTGCGAAATAAAGAAGAGATAGAATGCCACCCTGTGGTACGCCAGCAGATGTATCATACCAAGAGGAAAGTCGTTCATCGTAACGTACACGCTGTCGGCGACCAAACAGGTAACTCTGAAACCAATCAAACAGTGTTGGAGATATGCTAATAGAGCACAGTATGCCAAGCCAAATGTGGGACTCCACTGTATTGAACACGTTACTAAAATCCATACCTAGCCTAATGTCATCAGTGACATTAATCAGCGCACTGACTGTACTATGTCCTGGATGAAATCCTGATTGGAAAGGATCAAGGAGACAGTTTCGATTGAGACAAGCCGCTCGAGAACCTTGGAAAGAAAAGGAGATAAGACGATATACAGAAAATAAATATTGTTGGACAGAATTTGTCTTTTTGGGAAGTGGGATTATTTGCGCTTCCTTCCACGCATTGGTAGTGAGAGAGTGATTAAAGATGTGACATAATATGGTAAGGATTTCGTCTAGCATAGGCTAAATCATGCGACTGGTGGCATCACAGCCGATATCGTTGGAGCTTATAGACATAATACACTTCTTAACATCACAAGCAGATGGCTGGTCAAAAAAGAACGGTGGATACAAAGTAAAAAGGATTAAAGATAAAGTGCAGGTCTTACGACTCGACAAGCATTGATGGCAAGGAAAAGTTAACGAATCAATGTCAATTTTCTTAGGAGTTTTTATCTTATTAGTCTTTCCAGCCCTCAGTGTTTTGAGAAACTTCGAAACCTTGACTGTGTCACCGTTCTGGACTGCACTAGGCACGCCACCTGTTACGTGGGACTATTTTAATAACTATAGTTGTGTGAACATGTAATAAAAAAACCACTTGCAGGCAAAGACAGACTTGGGCCTCTAAGATTTTATAAAAAACCATCTTGTGCACCGCTGAGGCAAGATATATAGTTTCAGATCCTGACATATATTTGTTGGGAACGGGAACTCGATAAATGATGAAAAATAAATAGTAGCTTTTGTCCGGGACTTCGTCTGCGCAAGATAAGTAGTCCTTTGTTTTCTTTTTAAAACCTCGGCCTATGGCCGTTGCTGCACCTACGTCCATTGCCGACCGCCTCCGGTAGACACTGAAAGAATTCCCAGTGGCGCCCGGCTCCTAATAGCCCCATTTATGCTTACACCAAAATATATCTATTCTGCGATTTAGGCGTAAGAAACAGAAGGCACGGCCACGGACGGCACGGCCTTCTGTGATGTTCCTAACGGTGACACAGATACGCCGCCCTGACGACACGTCTTACCTCTGTTACCCGGGTTATGTCATGGAGGAACAATTCCGCGACAAAGCCGGAGTGTGCGTGTTCGTTAGGGCGGATGTTTGCTGCCGCCGGTTGCGATGTCTAGAGAACCCCTCCTACTCCGTCCTTTGGCTCCTCTACCGCTCCCACACAGGGGACACTGGGACAACAAGGCTTTTCGAATAACTCAGCGAAATGGCTGACGATGCCTGGTCTTCGTGGGGGACTTTAACGGTCATCACGTTGAGTGGCTGGGGTCCCTTAGGACCGATCTGCGAGACGAACCCCCCATGCATTCTATCTCTCCCACGGGCTGACCCAGATGGTACAGGGGATCACCCGGATACCTGACAGGTCAGACCACACGCCGCCTTGCGGGATCTACTGCTGACGAGTCGCCCAGCCGAGTACAGTGTGTCATAACGCACCCCACTGGGCACTTCCGACCACTGTGTGGTGCACGCCAGCTTCCAAGTGCCACCGCCTGCTCGTGCTGAGCAAATGACTCGACGACTATGGCACTACTCGTCGGCAGACTGGGACTTCTCCGCGATTACTTTTGTCCGTCCCGTGGAGCCAGCGCTGCTTTGTAGGGAAGGCGCCTTCGGATAGCGCTGCTGCCGTTGCTGGCGAGATCAGTCAAGGGATAGAATATTATATCCCTTTCACTGATGTCGCCAGCATCCGCAAAGCTCGCCCCTGGTTCGGACGTGAATGTGCTGAGGCTGTCCAGAAAAAACAGTCGGCATATCGCGCCTGGGTCAGGGCTCGGGCGGCACGTGACCCGAACGTGAACCGCCTCAAAGCAGCGTACAATAGGGCCACTAGGTTCAGCAAGAGGGCCTCAAGAGAGTGGATGCCCAGCGCGTCGCGCGGCTTGGTCAGGAGCTCACATCCCATCCCACGGGCAGCCGTGGATACTGGCAACTGGCCAAAGCCGTACAGTAAAATTTTTGCCAACCCACGCTGCCACCACTGCGTTTTCCTGATGGATCAATGGCTCACAAAGCCCAAGAGAAGGCGGACATGCTCGCAGACCTCTTTGCGGCTAATTCCCGTGTCGATGACCGTGGCCTGCAGCCCCCCGCCATCGCCAACTGTGGCCACGCCATGCCTGATATTGTTATCAGGCAATGTGATGTACGGGCAGTGCTGCGATCACTCGACACGCGGAAAGCCAGTGGCCCTGACGGCATTCCGGCGGTGGTTCTACGAAAATGTGCTGCTGAGTTGTCTCCAGTATTAACGCGTCTGTACCGCCTGTCATACTCTACAGGCCTCGTGCCGGAGGTCTGGAAAGAGGCGAACGTACAACCGATCCCTAAGAAAGGGGATTGATCCGATCCAGGCAACTATCGACCCATAGCTGTAACCTCAGTCATTTGCAAGGTGCTCGAGCTCCTTATCAATAAGCAGCTCATGCGATACCTGGAGGATCACTCGCTAATCAATGATCGGCAATATGGCTTCAGGCCAAAACGATCAACGGGTAACCTCCTGGCATTCGTCACGCATGTCTGGGGTGAGGCTATGGAAAAGTTCGGCGAATCCTTGGCTATTAGCCTGGACATCGCCAAAGCTTTTGATAGGGTCTGGTACGCTTCGCTCCTTTCCAAGCTTCCTGCATATGGTCTACCTCCTCAACTGTGCAGCTGGATTGCCAGTTTTTTTTACGAGCGCCGAGTGCGGGTCCTCTGCGATGGCCAGGCTTCTCGCGTCTTGCAAGTGAATGCCGGGGTATCGCAGGGGTCCGTACTGTCACCAACTCTCTTTCTTCTGCATATCAATGATATGCTTTCCCTCGGGAACATTCATTGCTATGCAGATGACAGCACATTGCACGGGAGTTATTCGGTTCGTCCGACGGCAGGGCGATCTGTGATAGTGGAGGAGAGACGACATCATGTAGCTGATCTCGACCGAAACCTCGACAGTATCTCCCAATGGGGTGCCGAGAACTTGGTCGAGTTCAATGCCCGCAAAACACAGGCGTGTGCATTTACAGCGGCATAGACGTTCGTCGAGAGCTCAATAACACAAAATACATTGAGAGATGTATTGGGCTAGCTTCGCGGAAACTAGGAATACTGAACAAGGTAAAGCGATTCTTTACACCGCACCAGAGGTGTCTGCTGTACAAAACGCAGATTAGACCATGCGTGGAATACTGCTCTCACCTCTGGGACGGCTCCGCGAAGTATTTGCTGGACGCACTCGACGCTATGCAGCGACGCGCTGTTCGCATTATAGACTGTCCGAAGGTAACGGGAAGCCTTGAGCCGCTAGCCCAGCGCCGAACAATTGCTTCCTTGGCTGCATTCTACCGTTTTTACCACGGTGAGTGTTCTGAAGAGCTCTTCAACCTGATCCCACCCTCTCCCCTCCGATCCCGAACAACGCGTGCCGGGCAGAGATGTCACTCTCATACCGTGGAAACCGTCTTCGCGAGAACCGAGCGTTTTAAACGTTCGTTTCTCTGCCGAACGATGGTGGCTTGGAACGCCCTGCCTGCGCACGTGTTTCCTCCAACATATAACCCTAGGTTCTTTAAGCGAAGCGTGAAGAGGCACATTACTGGGTCGTCAAGTTGAGGGCCACTCTCTATAGTATTCCTGTGTACTGTGAGAGTCGCTCACAATTGCCAGACGTCGCCTCAGCTTACCATCAGGCGGGTGGCGTCAATTTGTCGAACTAAATATAAAAAAAAAAAAAGAAGGCGTTTTTAGGTATATACATATTGTCGTAACTTTTAGTGAAACTTTAGGTAACATTCCCATGGATAGGAAAACGTAAAAGGTAAACGTAAAACTGTAAAAGGTAACAGGTATAAGTTAAACTGTAAAAGGTACAAGGTAAAAGGTGAACCGTTAAAGCTTAAGCACTTTAAGGTAGTAAATAGCAAAAGGTAAAAGGTTACTTTGTTTCCCGTTTGCTAACTATGTGCAAATTGTGGGTGTGTAATACACATCTACCCCTTCGGCGATATAGGCGTGATATGCGCGTGTGTGAGTGTGTGTGTGTATGTGCTAACTATTAGTTCTAGTTCCTTCTACCAACTATCATTCATTATGACTTGGACACCTCAGTTGTTGAAACCTCTTATCGGCTGGCGGGACGACACCACACATTGAATACTTACCCAAGATGCCCAAAACGTTGCCAACTCCATAAATGTCCTGCAGCCGGGTGAAAGTCTCGGCCATCTGTGCATCACGATCCGACCATGGACCTTGCAGCGTCAGTACCTGATGCGAAAAGGAAACCATTGCAGACCAGAATAGAGGACCATAAGTTACGGTAACATTAACATTAGGTAAATAAGATTAGACTATATTTAATTTTATCAATGTGAAAGTTACTCTGTCAGTCACGTTTTCAAGTCAAAACCACTGAATCGATATTAATGAAATTTGGTTAAATTGACAAGGATAATAGGTTCCCGCGGAGATTTGGAAGAAAACTATCCCACCCAGACAAAGCCGCAAGCGTCAACTAGTATTAATAAATAGCATACCAATCTAAGAAAATTATTTTTGTTTTTTTTAATAATGAGTAGGGGATGGATTTAGAACAGTTTCCCGATCTTAGACCACCATGCTCTTATCATCATCTTTTATCTCATAATGATGATTCACATCAGCACTACTTAAATTTGACAGATTTACAGCTTTAACGATTTTTCAAATAAATATTGGGCTACGTCGCTTTCACAATGGAAGATACGTTGTGGAAGATACTCTCGACATTTGTCTAGGAATGAAGAGTCAACGAAACAATCACACGAAACGAAACACTTCATCCAACACACTAACGTGTGTGATCCTTTGTTCCACCTGGGGTTATAGATGGGTAACTGTGTCAAGTTCAGATCAAGTAACCCGCACAATGTTGAGGTAGGCACTACCTAACTTGGAAGCCCTCCACTCCTTCCTTTGGTGATCGTCGTATTTAACTTGTTGCGCAGATGCAACCAATTATGGAAATACTGCGCAGCTTTACGCGCAACCCTCCCCCTCTCCCCCCGTTTATCTCTCTCCACTCCTTTTACCCTCTCGCTCATCTAAATATAGTCTAACTCCCGGGAAATAGAAATTGCACCTAATTTAATGAAGAATCTTTGGTATTTATACAGTTTTTTCAAAATTCCGAATCCAAAATCTAAATACTTTTTCGTAACCTATCATATATTTCAAGTCCAATATTGCCTCACCTTCGTTTTATTATTGATGTAATCGGGATGCACATCGAGGAAGTCTTGCCACAGGGCCAGCGTAGTTTGGCCTTCTAGAATTTTCCACAACTGTGGAAAATACCACCTGGACAGGGGCACTGAATCCTGGTTGTTGAACACCACTATGGCAGCTTGTTCTCCATAAATGCGAATCAACTCATCTTGATCCAGATATTTTTGGTCCTGTCTTCTGTACTTCTCCAAAGTTCGGGGGCCGGTAAACAAAAACGGGCCTTCAATGTTGGCCAGAACTGAGTAAAAGAAAAACAAAAGTATCAACCGGACTTGGTAGCTCATGTTGTCGGTTTTACGGATGGTCCATGACTGCCGTTGCTGTGGAGAGCTCGGGCTACCAGACCTGAGGCCGGCGGGGGTTCGATTGGGTCGGCACGCATGCGCTACTTTTAAGTATACTTCCAATGTCAAAAATGTAGAAGCCCATGTTCACTGGTGTGAACTATTCCGAAGAATCTGAACAGACTTATTTTCTGATTTAGTTCTAGCACATTTCATTTTGGTTTTCTCAGAAAAGTTTTTGCACTTATCCATATGGTATTTATAGGGAGAACTGTTATAGGTTGGTTTGATGTTTATGTTGCCGGCTTAGTAGTAGTAGCGGAATGTCAGTGTTTGCAGAGAGAATAATTTTGCTCTGAGGTAGGACGACTTACTTGGTCTATCAGTCATTATTTATGACGAATTCTTTAATGAATCTTATTTGTATAGATATCAGACAGTGAGCAAGAGCTCTCATCGCTCCCGGTCCAGATTGTAGGTTATTGTTCCTATGTACCAGTAACCACCCACTGAGGAGGGTGGCCTAGACATTAGACATCTATAATATAAGCTTGATCGATTGGCGACGCCCTGCTCTGGGTACCCTTGTTGAAATATAGCGCGGTACCTGATTTTTGTTTAATGACAGATATCTTTTATGAAGATGAGGTTGAATTTATATTGTAAATATTTAAATATAAATAATTATATTATAAATGTTAGATAATTGTAAATGTTAGTGTATAATATAAGTACCAATAAGAGAACTAATGATTCCACAACAACAATGCATGTACTCGTATTAGCAGATATTTGTTCGGATACTCGTAGACTATAGATGCTTGGACTATAGAGGTTCGTATACTCGTATTTAGTGGTATTCGCGGTCATAGTCATCGTCGTCTTACCGATCACGACCTTCGTGTACCAAAAACCCAACTTGTTGAGCGCCATAACTTTTGACCCTCCCTAATATTATACTCGTATTTTGGCAACACGCTCTGTGTCGTTTCGTGTAACATTATTACGCCATTAAAATGATTCCCTTTCTATTATTTGAAACTTAACATGTGACGTAAGATGTGACGTCCCTTTTTTACCAAAATATATTTTATATTGTCATAGTCCCGGGTAAGAGGCTGTACTTTGTATTTATAAAAGTACATTACATAGTACCAACAGTATTTACGCGTTTTACCCCGGAATCTTTCGCCAGTTAGCAAATTAGGACTGGAGTTTGTTTTATAATATTCCTCTGCCTACCCCTTCGGGAGTACTAGCGTGTATACAGGTGTTACGATAGGGTTATATCAACCCGAAGCCAGCCCCATCAGCTGGTCGACCATAACCCGTTTCGATATATGGCGACCGCCAAAAAAGAAAAAAAAAGTTCACCAAAAAATTTAAAAAGATATTTCATAAAAACAAACGTGTCCCAACGCTACGGCTTGACGTAGCTACAACTAGACAATGAGCGCGTGGTACATATGTACAATGCCCTTGGCAGTGGCGCGGGCGTCGCGGCGGTGTGGACGTCTTTAAAGGATTATTTTTGTTTATGTAAATAAAATGTTGACCAACACATAGTTATGTTTCCCCAGATCCTCTTCCGTGGTTCAACAGGTGCACCACGTGCAAGTGATAGTAAAATCTCTGTCCCGAAATTTAGAAAAATCTTACCTGTTTACAGGAAATGTTCAAAATGCCCGCCTTCCTGCCCGATGCCCAAAGATACTCGCCGGCGCATATTGCCCCGCACAGCTCGTAGCATTTCTTGTGTAACAGTGCTAAATGCGGCTTCAATCCGTAATTTTATTTCTTGCTCTGTTTCGCACTCGACTGCGTACACAGTATTTTTTAGGTATCCCATAAAAAAAGCATCATCTCGTAATACTCTTCGTTACTCAGAGCCATTACTACACAACACAATCACTATCACACACAACTTGTCACAACTCACAAATTAACACACTAAACAACTATTTAGCTACCTCACTGCACAAAGCAAAGAATGCAATTGAACTGACCTGTGACCTTGCTAAATGATTTTAAATAAAATTCAAGAAAACTTCAAACGGCGACCGACGCCGACCGGCTTCGTTCGTGCGGCAAATGTTCCTACCAGGAGTGAGACGGAAGGATTTTCACAGGCGTGCATTATTTGTACCTATTATTTGTACCTACCTATTTGATGCCAGCTGTCAGTTGATTTTAGCTAGTGTTGTTTAAACAAGTGTATATTTTATTCGGTAATAATGTTTTGTTTATGAACTTTTTATTTCTTCTCTGGCGGTCGCTACATATCGAAACGGGTTCTGGTCGACCAGCTGATGGGGCTGGCTTCGGGTTGATATAACCCTTACGTAACACCCGGTACATGTGCGTGTATTTTAATAAAACCATTATTTACAAAACAATACTTTTATTGTGCTATATTTACAGTTTTTTATAACAATAATATCTATGTCGTAGGCAATTCGTTGAATTGGGCGAATCGCGATTAGCCTGGGCAGATAGTGATATGCCGTCATATCGTGTTTTTGACGATTATTTCATGATATTCCTGATCGGTGAGAGCAAGCTATTTGTCGATTTTTCCATCTAGTCACTAGACACGATATGTATTGTTGGTCCGTTTCACAATGCTTGTGTCGCTGTTAACGTCACAAGGGTGTCCATGCAATCACATAACTCGAACTAACTGGAGTTCTACTTGACTGCAACGGTGGCGTGGTCGGTAGGGCATCCTCTTTCGACGCCGGAGTCTATGGATCGATTCTCGGTCAGGACAAACTTTATGTGATGATAACACATACATTTGTGCCGAAGTCTGGGTGTTTAATATGTACAATATGTATGTATTTACATAAAAAATGTATGTAAGTATTTATATCAATTTATCTAGTACTCATAATTATCACAAGCTCTGCTTAGTTGAGACTAGACCTATCATATACCTACCGTACCTCATATATATACCGACCTATCGTATACCTATCATATTTATATTTATTGTAACTATAAAAATTTCGTAACATTAGTAAATGTCTTAACGTTATGCTAGTCGAATTGGTCCAAGACCTTTTGTATGTGCTTAATCTATGCAAGTCGGATTGCCCGTGACTAATTATTTTTATTTGCTAGTACTTTTTACCTACAGATTTCATTTGCCCAACCATGGCCGTGCAAATCATCAAACGTTATGCTTTAAATGATGTATATATAAATGGCGGCGTATCGCGATCTGTCCAGGCAAATCATGTTCTGCCCAATTTATCGATTTGCCTTCGACATCTACAATAAATGCATCAGTACTGCAGCACACAGAGTCAGGAGAGCGGCGTAGCTTTGAACACGTGGTGAACTGGATCTCGAGCCAGAGAAGAAGAACGAGCTCTCTGGAACAAAGAATAGGACGTATCACCATAACCAAACCACATCTATGTTCATGTAGCAGTCTTATTCGTCAGTCGCAGTGGAACTACTGCGACTGACGAATAAGACAGGAATCAGTCAATGACAAAATAAATTTTGTATTCCAACCAAATCTATTAGGGAATTTGTAGATGTTTGTGAAATTAAACAGACATGTTCGTTTATTTTAATAGTAAAAACTTTCCAAGGGTGGCTCTTAAATCAAATTTTACCAACGATAGGGGTCGGACCGACCGGTGGGGTAGACAGGAGTGGGGAGGCGGGGCGAGGTCTAGGGTGTCGTACCGCGCGATCGATGCAGCGACGATGCACTTATAGCTCATATTTCCTCATATACGTCTATATTTCCGTATGAAGTTTATGATTGACTAGCTAATCGCGGCTCAAGTGGAGCGTGATTAAGTTTTCTCATTCTCAATTCCCATGGGAACATATTATTGAGGTAAAAAATAGCCTATGTCACTTGGGGACAACTTAGGTTACTACATATTAGTGAAACAATTTTCAAAATCGGTTCTCTGATAGTTTGAGAGAGTCGTTGAGAGATTGCACAGTATTCTTTACAAAGCAATACTCACTCTTGTTTTCATTGGGGTCAGTGACTCCACACGGTCGGTAAGAAGTGGTCTTCTTCCGTTTGGTGTTCACGTACCCTGGGATGAAGATGCTGGGGGAGTCCAGACGGCCAGACGCCAACAGTCTGCAGGGAGAACATTTATTTATCTCATGACATTGAAAAATGACTAACCGTCACACCATTTTGTCACACCAGTGTGGAACAGAAGAATTTTTTTCTTCACCGTCACACTATTTAGTGTGACTGGCGAGAAATAAGTGGATCCTTGGACGGGGTATGACTAACCGTCACACCATTTTGTACATACATGCAACTTATGGTCAGTCTCTCTAATCTTGAAGGCTCTTATGTTGTTACGAGTATGTATTCCTGGTACATTTGAGGTTTGGTTCTTGTATAATGGACAATCATTTTCATCTGTACTCGGTGCACCTGTAGACACATATTTCTTTATTAATTTTCATCGGGACAAAAAAAAATCATGCGCTTAGTAGGGCAGTATGGATATATCTTACCAGAGCCGCTTGGGTCCCTTAGCTCTCTATTATAAGATACACAAACAAAAGTACTAGGAGTACAGAACTACAAAAGAGCACTCGCCAACTCTTATCTCGCTCAGTTTGGTTTATTCAAAATGTGTTCGAAGAAGTTTTGTTCAGAAACTGTTCACCTTTGATGGTGCTTAAAAATGTCATATAGATTCTTCTGTTTTATGCTTTGATAAGGTAGACAGAGCTGTTTATTGTACCCATATTTCTTTAGTCACATTAATGGTGAGGCCATCTTTTATTATAAATGATACGAACCTCGAATAAAATACTAGGACTACAGAATTACATAAGCACTCTCGAAATCTCATTCGAACCTCGATCCGTTTAGTTTATATAAATGTGTCAACAGGTGCACCGAGTACAGATGAAAATGATTGTCCATTATAAAAGACACAAACCTCAAATGTACCAGGAATACATAACAACATAAGAGCCTTCAAGATTTTAAATTCTTTTAAATTCAGTGAAAACCGATTGAAAGTTTGAACTTATTATTCTGAAAAACTACTAGGCGATCATAACAGAATAGGAGGTTCTGGTTGTATATATTGTTGTAAGTAGGCGCATATAAATGCAAATCCTTAATGTAAAGATGATAGTATGACTGTGAAGAATAAAAATCTCGAGTATCACACTAGTGCGACGGTGAAGAAAAAAATTCTTCTGTTCCACACTGGTGTGACAAAATGGTGTGACGGTTAGTCATACCCCGAAAATATCAAGGCAACTAAATACGAGATTTGCTTGTTATATTCGGAACGTATTACTATCTAAGACAATGATGAAGTGTTTCGACACGTCAAACCAGTACGCTTTCCAGTATAACTTCGAAGCGGTTAAACTTCGATATTTTCCGTCTGCCATCTGACTTCCACATCCCATTGGCGATATTGCAATATAGCAATGAGTGGCAGAGTGAGTAACCTGGTGAAGTCCAGCTCGAGCTGGTTAGCGCTGGGCCCGGTGAAGTGCATGAGCAGCTGCACGCAGGTGCCGCCGTGCAGCTCGCGCGTGCGTCGTGCGTCCACGCTCATCATCCACTCCGGCGCACCCAGCACCCCGCGCATGTCCGACAGGAACATGCCACTATACAGAGAAAAACATATTTATAATAATAACACATAATTATAGGCGTAAGAGGGGGTACGACGGGGTATGAGGACTATCACTGGAGACCATGATTTGGGCCATGGTCTCCAGTGGGAGGATGTGGAACTTGGTTGTCCCCTTCCGCGAGCGGATCAGTCTCGTGAAGAAGGCAGCCAAGCGGGAGAGTCAGTAGTTTTGTTGGTCCCACGCTATACAGAGCTACTATTTCTGGTCTATGTCAATGCCTCTGGGCGGCTTTCGCAGGGCCTTCCATTTAAATGAACTGGGACGTTTGACTAGGCCACTGAGGTAGTGAAAGTCAAGTGCAAAATACGTATGAAGTGTAATACTCACAGCACAAATCTCGGCGGCTTCATGATATTGACATACTTGATGATATCTTTGTCCGGCTCTATGTTGGCGCACGCGAACCTCTCCCCGCTGCGCCCCGCGCCGTACACCACCACGGAGCGACCCAGCGCGCTCACCTTGCCCTCCAGCGGGAAGTTGCTGTCCACGAACATCTGACGGTCACCGCCTATATCTATATAACACACAACGATTAGGTATACATTCACATATTCGGTAAAGTTCCATTATGCTAGTCTTGCATTCAAATTGACGTCACAAGTTGCATGCAAGTTGCAAATGTATAGGTACCTACAACTACAGTATGGTGACGTCATACTTGGGACAGCGCTTTATGGATAGAAAACACACGTCAAAAATTGACACTCGATAATTGTCGGAATGGGACTAAATTGAAATGGGACTGTTGGGAAAAAAAACTCAACATATATTCACCCCGTCCAGAGGTATACTGAGGAAATCATTTCAATCGAATGCTCTCGCTAAGTTCGCAGTCAGATTAAAGTCATATTTCCCGAAGAGGCCACGCAGGTGGCCAAAGTCCGCCGGGCGCCACTGGAGATACCTTCTGTTATGTGCCGGAGACGCCCACAGCAATGGACATGGCAGCGGCCGCGGTCTCGCAGAATAAAAAAAAGGTCAT
Source organism: Nudaria mundana (assembly GCA_963556515.1). Classification (NCBI taxonomy): domain Eukaryota; kingdom Metazoa; phylum Arthropoda; class Insecta; order Lepidoptera; family Erebidae; genus Nudaria; species Nudaria mundana. The sequence continues at coordinate 413,819 of OY748308.1, read as the reverse complement.
ATTTCTTGTTAATATCGTGAATAGACTGACTGATGGTCCCGAGCCGCGCGGTGAGGTCGCCCACGTCGCACCGCAGCGGGTTGTCGGCGCCGCACTCCTGGTTGTACAGCTCGTGCTGAAGGGTAAGGAGAACCACAAACATTATGTATCATTATTTGACTCGTTGAACCGACGAACTTCGTGTCACTAAACAACAAAGAGAACTTTCCCTGAACTCTTAGAAATATTTTAACACCAAAATAAGACAAGTCGGTGCAGCTGTTCTCGAGTTTGGGCGAGACAACAGAACAGCATTAATTATGTACAGATCGAAGATAGATAGATTAGTTTATGTGTAAAATTAATAAACTCTTGCTTTTATGTGGCAGCCATTTAGTTAAATATCAGTTACTTGGACACCTAACCCGTTAATTCAATTTGTAGATTTTAAATATTTCAATATAATTTTATGTTATTAAGGTTAAGGGCCCAGACCGCGCACGGATAAAGTCGATTTTGAGCGACAGCAGCGCTATTGTTGCCCGAATCATCCGACGGGCGGGTGAATGACCCAGAGAGCGCGATTTTGAAAATGTTTTGCGACAAACGTTCCACGTTGAGTTATTGTTATTGAAGTTGAATATTTACAGCATAACAAAAATGTTGAATTATTGGAAATAAACGACTGCCTATTTGTAAAATATTCCAAGAGTAGTTTTCGTTATAAAATGATCCTAATTACTAGATAAATAAATAAGAGTAGTTTGAGACACAATTTTTATGATTTTCTATTTATAATAAACAATCAAGAGCAGGTCCGGACTGACCTTTTTGTATTCTACTTACCTAAAATTCCAACTACGAGTACCTATGTATTTATTTGTAATTTTACTACCAAAGTTTATTCTTATTTCGTAAAATTTTCATTCAATAAAATAATTGCAAATTCAGTAGGAAGTACGGTCGAAATAACATCACGCCTTTCCTCGCTAGTGTTTATATCTACGCAAGGAAATGTGCCTATTGCGTAAACTCAAATACTTTTTGCTTACGATCACCTCGCAATCTAAAAAATCTTCTAGGGTTGTACAAAAAATTGTCAATAAATGAAACACAAGTATAAAAATGGTTCATATAATTAAAAGTAAACAAAATATGAGTCGCCACCTAAAAAGCGTGCTAGGGTTGTACAAAAATTAGTTATAAACAAACATGAAATTTATAAATTATTCATATACTTAATTAAACGAAAGTAAACAATAACAAAATATGAGTTTAAGAGTTTCTAATGTTTTTTTCATTTAATGATTACTGATCAAATTCTGATTTCTACTAATTTGATGATAAAATCAATTGCTATTGCAAAACCTATCAGAATGAAAATGTTACCAGCTGCCCGATTCACGTAATAAAAACCGTAGCGTAGTGACTTAAAAATGTCACTTCGCACACTTTTTAACCGACTTAAAAAAAGAAGAAGATTCTCAATTCGCTGTATTTTTTGAACCGATTTTGATGATTTTTTTTTTTATTTGAAAGCTGGTGATCCCGTGTGGTCACATTTTAATTTCATTAGGATCGGACCTTGGGTTTACACCAGGTAACTCTTCAAAATCGTATAGGAATTGTATAGAAATTGAGCTATTGGAAGATTTATGACAATCCAAGACTAGATAAGTAAGTGCGTTAAAAACAGAAAACCAAAAGGCGATTTCTAAGTTTCTAAGTTAAAACGACTTTTGAACTGGCGTGTTTACGTGAATCGACCGGCTGGGTAGTTAAGTTACCTCAGTCTCTTTCAAAATCATTAGACGTTCTTCTCTTTCAAAACACGTAAAGCTCTTTCTTTCCTCTCTTTCATAGCCTCTATGACATTGGGCGGGTCACGAATAGGCATGCTTCGTGACTGCCGAGGATCAACTAATTCTGGAAGGAGGCAATCGTAATAAAATCTAACTAATTTCATCTCCATTTTCTCCTTCCAAAATTTGTCGTCCTTTTCTATAATATAAACTTTCATAGGTACAGTAGCACCAAACCAGATGCCAAGCATGCAAACGTTTCTTTTAGTTATATGTAGCTGTCCCTGAATTTGGAAATACCAGTAATGATTTTTATTTATGACATAACCCTTGGAAGCCTTGTCCTTAACCCAAAAGGTATGTTTGGCCATTGCTTCATCAAGAGTCATGCCAGCTAAAGAATGTGGGCACTTAATTTCAATTAAACCGTTTGCATAAATGCCATCTGGTGTAGTACCAAGAAATTCATATTGATCGTCGACGAACAAACCGCAACCTTGTATACTAATATTCTCTTGAATTTCTAACTGTCTAATTGCAGTTTCTTCGTTTTCGATACCGTACCGTACAGCAGGCAAACTGGAGATATTACTACCATAAACGATTTTACAAACAAGAGCAGCACAACTTGTGCTCTCTCGTTTTTTACAAACTTCCCCGAACGATGATGAGGTTAGTAATTTTCTCCTTGTACTCATCCACTCAGCACTACTTCTTTGCAAATGGGTCGACCTTTCAAGCTCCTCTCTTTCAGCACAAGACAACTTTAAATCAACTAAAAAAGATGACTTGGCTTTCTCATATAATTCTGGACTCAGATCAGGTTTTTCGCAGTTTGGTCCATAGTGAGCGTCTTTCGATACAGCGCTGTGGCTTTTTTTCAATCTTAATTTAGGTTTAGCAATTAAACGGTTTCTACGATTACTATTTTCCACTTTCGCGATCAAAGGATTAGGACTAGATTTAAATATGACTTCATGAGTTTTACTATGAATCGATCCCGTATTAAAAGACACAACAGCAGCTGCGCATCGGCCCGCATAAGAACCACGGGAAGAATAATTTACACGCTTACCCCCAACTAATTTGGCAATTACTCCGTTAAAACTTTCAACTATATTACTTGTGCAATTATGAATTAAACTTCTAGAATGATATGACAGTCTTTTACTTAAAATTTCTACCGCGTCCATTAATCCGCATCCAACAATTGCTGGAAGTAACCCAACAGGTTCTATTCGACGAGTGTCAGGTCTACAAAAATACTCCTTGCAATGTTGGTGATTACCAAATACGTGTTGTGGACCATTTAGAATATCTTCACTAAGATTTTTTATTTTTTCTTCGAGTGACTGATCCCCCCTGTTTTGATCCCCCTGTTTTGATCCCCCCAATATTTAATCGCGCATTTTACACCCGTTCTTAAACGCAAATACCTTTCTTTTAGGAATTTCCGCAACTCGCAAGGATACTTAGTGTCTTTCGACAATTTCTCCAAGCTATTGCAGTAGTTTCGTAAAAGATGATTTTTGCATTCAATTTTCTCTACTATTAAATTATCGTACGGACGCGAATCTAATATTTTTTTATAAGTACTGGAATCGCCGTCTGCTACAAATTTATTATAAATTACACCGTGATCAACAAAGGAACGTTTAAACCCCTCAACTATTATGGTCGATTCCATCCCGGTAGATGATCCTGAATAATTCTTGAAACAATGGTGTTCCGGGGGCTGATTGTTGTTCTTTGCGGCTCGTGCACAGACTACGCAGTATTTATTTTTAACTCCAAAAAACAATACTTTATTAGTTTTAATGCCAATTATCGCAGCTGCGCCGGATAAGGCGGAAAAATTCTTACCATAAGATCTCTTGCTCCAACAACCGTCAACAGCAACAGATATTAATGGTGTACCATTTTTATCAACACTACCTATAGACACTGCGTACTCCGCTTCTTCCTTGACAGGTTCTGCCAAGGAATGTGCTGCTGTCTTTTCCCACCAATCGCAAACCGTATTATTAATTTCATTGTACAATGAAGGTGACATGATTGGTAGGGCTACTGCGGCACTTAATGTTTTTAACTGAGAGTAGCTCCCACCAGATGATATGATACCAGACACAATTTGATGATTCACTTCCATGCTATCTTCTTTCTTTTCAACCAAACACACAGTAAATTTCATATTACACATACTACATTTTATGATGAGTTTTGAGTCCAGACCAACTTTTACTTCACCTATTATACTGAGGTAACTTAACTTACAATCCATTGGACCGTGGTCCCCTATGGCCTGAAGAGCTTTAAAAAAAAAAGAAATATCCACTACTCTACGCCCAACTTCCACTTCATCCACCTTTCCCTCTTGACGGTTGTCAATAACTAGTTCCTGTAAAGAAAGATAATGGCTTGATTTTTATTATAAAAAATAATTCAAAAGGTATGGGCCAAATTTCTTCAAACATAGCTAAGAACTCCCTTAGAATACATCTTTGAAACACAGAACACTAGATCAAAATCTTAAACGTTTTTATCAGTCTTCGTCAATTATGAAAGTGAATAAATAAACATAATAAAAAACTGGTTGCTTGTAAAGTCGGTTTAGGACTATAATTTTATCGGATAACGTCATAATATTATTCTCCATCGCTTGTACTGCGCTCTCGCTTGACCCTAGCGTGACATAATGTGACACTTTTTTGTGCGTGTTGCCGGTGTTCATCGATTTATAAGACGTTATCACGTCATAAATTTAATAAATCCGACTATATGCATAAAAACTCAAAAGGTAAAAAGAAAACAAGTCTACGGTTTTGAATTATGTTACATAAAAATAAATAAGAACACTATTGTAATAAATCGAATTCAACAGTTGAGACCCATTGAAATCCACACAGGCTCGAAGATATTCCTGACTAGCTAAATATTTCTTTAGAAATAGGCCCCGACTGCTAAATACGCTATATTACAATGGTGTTGTTATTTATTTTTATTACACATTTTCATTTTTTAAAATGTTAAAACCCGACGGTTTTAACATTTTTATTGTTTATTTATTTATATTCATAACTGACGAAGACAAATATAAAAGTGCAAAAGAATTCATACAATATTATGTTCGTGATGAACAGAAATTATAAATTTCCTTTACGCTATACGTATTGGTTTTTTATGGCGTCACTTATTCTATGTCACTCGGGCTTAGAAGACAATTCTAATGATACTAAAAACATTAAAATCGGTTCAATAATTTTGAACTTATCGTGCCACAAAGATATATTACTTAGTATACATACATACATACGTACACCAGTCGCGTAAAAGATAATATTTTACAAAAAAAATTCTTGATTTTGGTAAAATACGAGATTTGAACGTGAATTTTCTTTTGAGAAAGTAATTGAGAAGTATGTGTTTGTCTCACAATGAAAATAATAAATATTGCCAAAAAAATCTGTAGGTACTGAGATTTTGTCTTCGCCCATCACTAGCTAGTTTGTTTATTTATGTAACAAGTCTACAAGAATTACGTATAACAACTTACCTCTATACAGCGCGTAGCAGTGTTGCTCGGAGTCTCGGCCTGAAGGTTTTCTTCATTTTCAGTACTGGAAATATTATTCATCAATATCCACTTTTTATTTATTTTGTAATTTTTGTACAACCCTACGCCAGGCACAACGCGCGCGCGCCCGTGCAATTTCTGATAGGAAACATACCTACTTCCACTTCCACATATTTAGACATGATGAACATGAAAACTAATAATACTGTAACTAATAATAGTGTAAGCAAACTCATTGCTTTGAAATACATAAATATATGAAAACTAATACTATATTATGTAATAAAATTTATTATTATGAAAATTGTTCCTATAGAAATTGACTTTATTACTTATATAGATATTGAAATTACGTAATTATTACCTACTGGACATTGTAATTTTTCTTCTTAGACTGACATACCTAATTGTGTACCTATCTAATTACATGTCAAATCAATATTTACATGCTGTTGTAGGTATATGTCTGAATCAGGCGATCTAAATCATTGTACCTATTTGCTTTGTAATGTACCTACCCTGTTCAAAATGCAAATAGATTATATTATTATTACTACTAAGACATGATAAGCATACACACAAATAAAAGTAATAAAACTAGGATTTTTACTTGACACTAACACAAATCTAGTAATTTTTTTCTAGGTATTTAGGACAAGACGTAGTCAAGTAGGCAGGTAAATAAATAAGTAGGGAGGAACTTACATTTTATTCCGAGATCTTTTGGCTTTCACGTTTTTATAATGCGTACTAAATTTTCTTTTCGCTGGCATGGCACTCAGCAAATTATCCTGCGAAAAGAGACCCTCGATTACCAATTACGTTTATGATACCTATTGCCTTTATCATGTTGAAAAATCTATGTATGTCGTGCAGAGAACTATATACCCCGCCAGTTCATATCTCGAGAAAATAAGGTGGGCAGGGCTTTGATTGTTTCAAGCCTGAATTGATACCTACTTTACAAGGTTCATAAAATGACCTACGCAACAAAGTAAATAATTTTGTATTTCTTACGATTTATATCTAGTTCCATCATGGTTTTCTTTCAGACTTTCATTATATCGGTACTTTCTACTTACTGAAAGTAAATTAGTTATAAAAATATTGTACTTACAGTTTTTCACAAAAAACACAAATTCACAACACGTAATTTTGCTGTAGCATCCGACACGCGTGGAGTCACTTTGAAATTCTATGGCGCACTGGCGATTAGTTGCGACGATCGTTCTATCGGGACGCGTTTGAATTTGCATACATTTTTCTATGGAGAATTTACGTAAAACATATCTAGATTTTAGGGCTTTAAAAGGGGAAGTCTTTGTTTGTAAAGGTACAAAAAAAGTACATGGTTATATTTATTGGCTTTTTCAGTGTTCAAAAAGTGTTTCTTTTTATCAATTTGTGTTGATTTATTGGGTTAAATCTGAAAAATACGAAGGCAGGTTTTCGAATTTTTTCTCAATTTTGTGCGTTTGTTGACGTTTATTATATAACAACTACAGGGTTTTAAGAGTTAAAATTAGCACTAACATCATTTTTGGTCTTTCATTTTAATATATACAAATTATCGTTGTTATTAATCATATGTAAATAGGTTAAATATGAAAAATCGTAACACTCTTTTCGGTGATTTTCACGATCTGGGCCCTTAAATGAGGTAGGTATACATGGTAGAATTGAAATCGTGAAGCAATATAGCCAGTTTTTATGCGCTTTTTTTTCCTTTAGAACGCTCTGTACATTTAACTCTTTTGCTCAGTCTACATGAAGTGTTGAATAAGATAAATACTTAAACAAATCTCACATTGAGCGGGTCAGCAAGTTGTGTGAAGTAAGGATTCCAGCGGTAGCCGCCGGCGACGCACCGCGTGTGGGTCACCTGGACCGCGGCGTCCACCCCCACGGGGTTCACGAAGATCGCCCAGTTGTGGTTGAGCGTCTAGAACATACCAACACATATAGATAAACAACGCTAGGAAGCAAAATAGCCGTCGTGCCTCATGAGCCGTGAGTGGACATTGGACTCGTATCGACTAAACCCCACGGTGTCTCTTTGTCTATCTTATAACTCACATCTCATCAATCATCCATTGAAGAAGGTTCCTGTGCCTGACGCTGGATTGAGGATGGTCTGTTGTGTCACTTACGAAGTCTAATGGTAAGGATACACCTCGACACTGACTCTCGACAGAAATGACGACACTAAATAGTAGATTGCGGTAAGCTTTTTTCGGGTAGACATATAGTGTACGGTTCAAGTATATTGGCTGACCTCACGACTTGATGGTACACTGACTGAAGAACACTCACCAGATTGGTGTCGTGATCCCCAGGGTGCTTGAGCTTGACCTCTATGACAGTATCACTGGTGCTGCCATCGTTGTGTATTAATTGCGTCATGCGGATGTACCCACGTGCAAAGCCTCCAGGGTGGTGGAACGAGGCTATCCCGCGAAGCTCTCGAGCCTCAGAGGGGCTGTAGCCTCGCTCTATAGACGAACATGCCCAGCGACGGTTGTGCTGTAAAATAATAAAAGATTCTACTATACAATAGGTTTAATGGAGTAGTTCAAAATTCGAATTTCAAAAATCTTCTTTCCATAAGGTCACATAAACACTTATGATTCTACTTTCTTTAATTCTTATGTAGCGCCTAAGAAACTAGCAACAAATCTCAAGGCCAGTCTTTCCAATCACCATTAAATAAATACATAATTGTCAGTAGATACAGTTGTTACTTTAGGCAGACGGTAGAGAGATGCCACTGGCGCAGTTACCTTGGAGTGCAGCACGACGGAGCGGCCCAGGATGCTGTAGGGACCGAACAGAGACAGCAGCGTCTCGTTGTACGTGGTGCTGAGCGAGCGCGCCTCCACCAGACCGTACTTGGAGCCCAGGTCTCCCAGCTCATACTGGTCCGCTGTACCTGGGAAGTATATTATTATAAGTTGAGAGTTGAGACGCTCTATCAAAATATAGCCCAACCCAAGAAACCTCAATTTTCTTTTCTGTCAATTATCTACACAAATATTCGGAAAATGGAAACCAAGACTCTGGCACTCAGTTAAATAAATAGTTTATTTTATTACCTTTAAGTGGTGGCGGACTGAGTGATCTGTTGACGTTAAATGGGTTGTAGGTACCGTAAAGAGTTGTCTGTTCACAAGGGAACTCCAGGTCGCGCTCCACTGGCACCTGATATAACAAGCAACTTACGGTTACATTGAAGCAAGTCAAGAAACGATACCTGTAAATAATGAAATACCTAAAAAGCCAATCACGTGCTTCAAAGAGAATCCCGCAATTTGAGCTGTTCTTATGGAGGATTTGAATGGAGTCAATTTTAAGAGTTTACATTCACGCATTAGGATCATGTTTGTTAAAATAGCAAATTAAAACTAAACCAATCCATTAAGGTTCACTTTAATATCACCTCTTCAAATTCAAAGTTGGTAACCCTAGTGCCGTGGGGATTTATGAACTCGGTAATTTACGCCGGCATAATCATTTTCTCCACCAAAATTAATTAGTCGCGATAATTGGCTGGAAAAAAGTGAAAATTCCATTTTTCTAATAAGTCTAATAATAGATTTTGTTTTTAGTTTGTTAAGAAAAACTAACTACCTACATATCTAAATAAATGAGAAAACTGACGAAGAAGGCTAACCAAGTGTATCTTGTAGTTTTTGACGTCATCCAGGGAGTCAAGCGAGAGCTGCACGTTGGTGACGTCATACTCGGACTGTTGCACGAACTCCAGCCGGCCCTTCACCGGCGCCGGCGAACCGTTGCCGAACCATTCTCGAACTACCGCCTTGCGACGGTGCAGACCGTGCACTCTGGATAAAGATAAATATAGTTATTTTGGGAACCACTATAAAGACGTACCCTTATTACGTGGGACCAAAAAAATTACCGACGTAAAGTGGTCCTCTGAAAGAGGGAACAGCGTGACTTTATGTGAAAGTACTCTCTTCATCACCTCAGTACTCCCTCTACAGCGCATCTCAGTCGCTACCACCCAAGCAATAAAACAAACTGCAGGACAATTTCAGCACTATCCAAGTGAAACAGGTTTCTATAGTAATGGTTGCTTACATAGAGCAGGCCATTCTCTCCCCTCTGGCAACAGGTCCGTGGTCGTCGTATATGACTAGCGACTTCCTCATGATGGAGTACTTCCCGGTGAGCGCGATCCTGCTGTCAGTAAAGAGGCGGCGGGTCAAGCGAGCTGAATCCACCTTCTTGCCGGCCACTGATAGTGTACCGTGTCTGGAACACAGATACAATAATGTTGTGTATTTTTTGTTTACTGGTCAGATAGTGGAAGAAGAAGGAAAGCATGTTCCGCCGCAAATAATTGGAAAAAGGGCAGGTAGATGATAATGTTTACGTTCTTGTTCTTAAGTTCTTAAGGTTCCTACTGAATGGTCTAGGTCCTAGCGAGTGCGACCCTCTGTTAGTAACCAAAATGATAATTTCATCGGGGTTTACTCGATTGCTAAATGAGTAAAGGGAGGTAGTGATGTTACACTCCACTAACAATTTATTCTTTAGTATAGAGTAGTATAGAGATACTTTTTTTTTTGTTTTTTTTTTTTTTTAATTCCGCGGCCCAAGGCCACGGCCGCTCTAACGTCCGTTGCCGGGCGTCTCTGGTTACTAGCAGAGGGTATGTCCAGTGGCGCCCGGCGGACTTTGACCACCTCTGTGGTCTCTGCGGGTGTTTGGTCGGGACGAGAATCCCGCGTCATTGGGGTCGGGTTTTATCCCGCGTCAGTGAGTGAATCTGGTTGCGTGCTGTGGGGCAAAGGCTCCGCAGAACGCAACCCTTCTAGCCTGCTTCTGTAAGGACGGTGGGTGGCGATCCCGCCGTCCTCAGGCCCCGATCATGGAGGACGATAGTCTTAGGCGTGTCGCGTAGTCTGGGGCGGCCTGACCGCCGACTACGGAACTCGGCGGGGAGGGTACGCTCCCTCTCCCTCCCGGCCGCCTCCTTCGCGAGCATGACTTGCTCGCAGAAGGACACGGCCGCGTTCCACCTACTCCCGCTGGATACCATGGCTTGAAGCATGGTCGCCAGCGAGAGGGTATCCACGCCCAGACCCACTACGAGGTCCCGGCGCTGACTCGCCCACGCTGAGCACTCCACCAACGTGTGGAGTGCGGTGTCGTCGTCGGAAACCTCGCAGTGTTAACACCGGGGTGTGACCTCACGATGCATGCGAAACAGATAGCTACCGAAGCATCCATGCCCGGCAACGATCTGCGTCGCACGGTACGTGAGGTCACCATGCTGCCTCTGCAGCCAATCGTCCATGATCGGTCTCACCGCCGCGATAAAGATGGCACCCCCCTTGGGTTGCTCAAGTCGCACCCTCCATGACTCCATGAGATCCTGGCGGAGTTGGGACCGCTGGTCCTCGATTTCTCGAGACGCAGGCCTGTGGCCCCGCTCCAGCGCCTCCTTGCGCCATTGGAACAATGACGCAAGGGCTCTCGCTTCCAGGTCCCATGGAGGGGTCCCGGCTAGGAGACATGCAGCCTCTCCGGAGATCGTGCGGTACCCCCGTACGGTTCTGACGGCCAAGGTTCGAAGTGGTCTGTTTAACAGAGTCACGTTCCCCTTGACCGCCAACCTATCCGCCCATACGGGAGCCCCGTATAGGGCCATACTCCGCACGATCCCCAGGTACAGTCTCCTGCAGGAGGCGTTGGGTCCCTTTAGGTTGGGCATCAGTCGCGAAAGCGCGACCGATGCCTGCGTCACCTTGGGGACCAAACTTCGGAAATGTGGTCCGAAGTTCCATCGGCTATCAAGTACGATCCCTAGGTACTTCATCGAGGGCTTGATGCCGATGCTAACGCCTCCCACATTTATGCTGGAACCTTCGGGTGGACCGTTCCGAGGTCTGTGAAAACACAGAACCTCGGACTTGTGCAAGGCCACCTCCAGTCCCAGCTGCCGTATCCGACCCACGACTCGAGCAACACCCGTCGTGACCTTGAGTGCTGCCTCCTGGTACGTTGCACCCCGCGCCGTGACGAGGGTATCGTCGGCGTAGCACGTTACGCCGACACCCCTAGGCAACGCACCCCGCAGCACCCAGTCGTAGCCGATGTTCCACAGAAGCGGCCCCAGGACCGACCCCTGCGGAACACCGCACGACACATCTCGCCGAGCTGGCCCGAGCCAGCTGGGGAAAGCTATGGCCCTCTCCGAGAGATAGGCCCCGACAATACGACGGAGGTAGAGAGGCGTTTCGTGATACACGAGCGCCTCCCTAACGCAGCTCCATGGCAAGGTGTTGAACGCGTTGGCGATGTCAAGAGACACCGCCACCACCACCTTGCCCTGCGAGACTGCTTCCTCCGTCAGGCTCTTCACGCGCATGATCGCGCTCACGGTGGAGCGTCCCCGACGGAAACCGAACTGGTTATCCGCCAGGTCTGGCCCCACACTCGTGAAACGCTCGACGAGGCGTTCCGCGATAATTCGCTCAAAGAGCTTACACACCTCGTCGAGCAACACGATCGGCCGGTATCCGGACGGTGAGTCCACCGGCCGCCCCACTTTACGGATCAGGACCAGTTTCCCCGTCCTCCACACCTTGGGAAACTGGCCCCTTTCGAGGCATGCGCTAAAGAGCCCCATCAGTCGAGGCCCGAGTTCTTCGAGGGCCAGGACCCATGCACGGCCAGGAATGCCGTCGGGTCCGGGGGCAGTGATTTTCCGGCGTTTAAGCCGGAGTACTGCCGCACCTAGCTCCCCCACCCTGACTTCGGGTACGTCGTCTTCGTTGGTGCTATCCGCGTCGGGCAGAGACGGAGCCATGCGCGGAGGGACGTGCTCCTCCGCATGACCCGCTCCAGCTGCTGCGGCTGGAGACTCTGGGTCAGTGGGGGCGCCCTAGGTCGGAGTTTCTCCCTGACCTGTAGGTACGGGCGCCCCCATGGGTTCTGCTGCAGGGTCTCCAGGAGCTCCTCGCGGGCCGCCATAGTATAGAGATACTAGCAATTGTAAATCAGGTTACTATCACTCCTTTTCTACAACTTATGTATAGTACTACTTTTACTAGTGGGTACTATTATAATCTATCTATCTATATATATAATACGCCAGTGAAGCCGCTTCTCCTCCTAAACTAAGAGTCGCACAGTCAAGTGTGGCACACCGTTGGAAAGGTCGTGGTCTCAAGTGGTGCGATAAGATTAGAAATTTGACAAAAAGAACAAAAAAAATAAAAAATTATTACTTGCGCAGTTTGCGCTAAGGGTTGCTAGTATAATAATATAGTCACTGCGTTAGTGGCCGGGAAATCAAATTTGCGTTGTACATAATATAGGTAGTTTAAGTACATACCTGGTGGTGAAATCTCCGAGTTGACACAGGCCCTCGAGCCCCGGTCGACAGTATGCCTCTGGATGTCTCGCGTCAATGTCCAGCAGATGTGGCTGGTATACCTTCCCCGCGCTGAGACATCGCGCCGTCCAGTTATAGTAGTCGGCGCCGGGCGCGTGCTCGTGGATCGCCCACCGGTGTTCTGCCGAGTTGTTCACGTTCGCACCGTCTGCATGCACCTTAACACCACCATCGCAATTATCAGTACTACCGGGCAGCTACTATTATTTTTGTGTAAGCTATGTTAAAAATGCTTCTTGTGAGTGTGTTCAGTTCAGTAAAACTGGTGTAAAGATTTCAAATCAGGTCGTCATATTACAATTGCTACTACCAGGCCACAGATATAGGTACCTTTGACTCCGTGAGCAACCTTAAAGTATCCACTTGACGTCCACGGATAATGTAATATCCAAAACAATCTACTTGCGTCATGCAGATCTGTCAAGCTTGACTGCAATAGTTCTCATCAATACTAGTACCCAAAACTTTAACTATTTTTATACTAGCTTTCTTGTGAAACCCTTTATCTATTGGTGAAATTCGCATGAACATTCGTTCAATGGATACCTAAGTAAAGCGATGTGCAGTAAGAGTACCCACCATGCTCTCGACAATAACGACAGTGTCCTCCCAGGGGCGGTCCTGGGGCTGGCGGAACACCACGCGCCCCACTATGGGGTACCGGAACACCACCTGCCCTGACGTCATCGGGGTTTGGTACTCCGTATCGGCCTCGTAGAGCAAGATCGTGCCGCACACGTCCCGCTTCGGTTTTCGTCTATAAATAACATGATAGTGGCAAATAAGTAACGATGTGTGAGCTATTGATATAAACTAAAATCAATTTATTCTAATACAAGTCCATTACCTACGCCAAAGATCGATCATTAACCATTTGTCAACTGAATCATAGGTTCTCTGACTAGATAGCTATCAGTTTTACCAAAGTCTCAAACTAAGAAGAGCTTGTGCAACAACTGGATAACTGATACAAGATAGCACCATGCATTCAACCGCAACAGCCGTAGCCTTACCTTTCCACGACCATGGCTCTATGGACCACACTGTTGGGACCCTGCAGGGGTAGGTAGACATCCCAGTAAGCGCCACTCAGCTCGTTGGCCAGCCCTGGGAGAAGGTACTTGTGGTTCAGGTACTCCGTACGGTCCTTGTGCTTGCCCAGTAAGTCTCCGACAGGGTACTGGTCTTGGGTTCCCATACCTGGAACAAAATGCTCCATTAGGCAGGTATTGCCAGGCATTGCAGTCACCGTACAACTAGGTCTCATTTTATTTCAAACAGATTTTAGTATTTTAAGCAGTTCTGGTCATCACTACGAACTTCTTCCTTCTGTCATTTCTTGTAATTTTCATTCCATCATAAGGTTGCCTCGAAGAGATTGCAGTTTAGCAATAAGGCCGCCTGTTGTACATTAATATTTTTAAGACTTGTTCTAAACCATTTGTTTCTCTATTGTGTACAATAAAGAGTATTTACTTACTTACTTACTTACCAAAGCCTTGTTCACATACATCGGACAGAACTATCGAAAAATCTCATTGGTAGATTCAGGAATCGGCCAATGAGATTTTTGCGACTGACTTGACTTTCATTGGCTGATTTGTGAATCCGCCAATGAGAGTTCGCAAGACTACTGTCTGTCTATGCGCCGTGAACAGTGGGTAATAAATACCTGTACCTACATTATAACTGAAAAACATACGGAGGACAAAGCTTCGATATACTAGCTTCTTGGACTAAATCCGGTGATCTGATCGTGTCTATAAAGCCAACTACAAGACAATACGACGGATTACTACGAGTAAAACAATACTCGCATGCCAACGTGTATTTACGTCATACATGCACATTAGACATAACATATTTGTACCTCAATGTGTCTGGACCACATAAACACAACTTATTTATCAACCTACAGATTAAAGGCTATGTAAAGGTGCCTACTCATCTTCCACTGACCTTTTCCCAACCTAGTTGGGGTCGTCGGCTTTTCAGAGCAACTGCAATGCGGCTGAACTTCAATATTTTGGGTGGAGCGACTACCATCTGAGCTCCCCAACCCATGGGTGATATCGAAGCTCTATAGTTAGACCATTCGGATTTTGTTTTAGGGCTCCAGATACCTGACACGACTGCCATAGATGTTCGTATGACAACCGGGACCGACGTGGCTTAATGATGCACGGAGTAGGTACCTACTTACTATGGGTAAATCCATTTTAAATAACGCTACTCGATCATTACTGTGAAATATGAGTTCGACAGTACTATTCCCTATTCTGTGGTTTGACTTCTATTGCCAACTCTTCCAAAGATAATAACGCGCCATGTTATTAATTTAGATTCTGTAGGATTCTATTCACGGAACGCAGTTTGGAAATAGAATCTCGACGTTTGCGTGAAGGCAAAATTAAAATAGCGACCATGGTCTCAATGCTATAGATCTCGAAATTGTGTATCAGTTGTACCTACTGGTATTTATGTACTATTCCCTATTCTGTGCTACTGCCTACTATTCTCAACTGTTTTAAGTTCTTTGGATACTGTGAATTGTGAATACTTTTTGACTTAAATAATTCGCTCTGAGACTCAATTTATTTGTGAAAATTTGACCAATCTTTGTGACATACTAATTTGTAGTACTGGTCCGTATTTTTCCAATTTCATACAAAACATACTTAGATTGGAAGTTTACTGACATCTTTAACAAAAAAACTGAAAACACAAGCATTACAATCCCACTAACCTGGTGGTGGTATGCTATTCACTTCGATCCCCGTGGGATTAAAGAGCCCTCCAGTGGTATTACATAACACTACCACGTCCTCAGGCTCCTGGATCCTCGGTGGCAGTTCCTTGATGTTGTAATGTGTCACCGAGCTGACGAAACGAAGGTTGGACTCGTAATCCTGGTCGGACGCGCCCAGCTGAAAGTTGGTCCACGTAGGATCGAAGGGAGAACGTTGGGTGAACTCTATAGATCCTCTGACGCCATCCAGGTTGATTAGGGCTCTGAAAGTGGAAGTATCAGCTGTAGTAAAGATACTCAGAGCTTATTGTCTGGTGCGAAAGAGAACACACGTAGGTACAACAAATAATGCCACGACGACACGACAGGGCGACTTGGACCGCGGTGTCAGTTCTTCGTGGTCTGAGCTTACCACATTTGCCATAGTTCAGTGATTCATCATGATTCATCGCCCAACATCAGTACAATGTTGGACGACACAACCTTCCGAATTGCCACTTGCCTTCGGCTGGGTACACCTTGTGTATCCCCGCATCATTGCACCTGTGGAGTAGCTGTCGATAATCTGGGACACCATGGTCTTTCTTGTAGCAGGTCGTATACCTCGGCACGCTATTCTAAACGACATAATTCGTAGGGCTCTTTCCACCGCAGGTCTTCCGGCCGTACGTGAACCAAATGGTTTAGCACGAAGCGATGGAAAGAGACCGGACGGTATGTCGTTGCTACCGTGGAAGATGGGAAGGCCTTTGGTGTGGGACGCTACATGCGTTGACACCTTAGCAGCTTCACACCTTCCAAGCACATCCGGATGTGCCGGCGCTGCTGCTGCATCGGCTGAAGACCTCAAACGGCGTAAATATGCTAACCTAGCAGGTGATTACATAATTGAGCCGTTTGGGGTTGAAACACTGGGGTCATGGGGTTCGAGTGCTCGCCGCCTTTATAGAGACATTGCTAAACGCCTAATCGATGCTTCTCAGGACCATCCCAGTCGGCAATGACGCGGAGGATTTTTTAAACGATATTTTGTAATGTAAATATTTTTAGTATATAATTATGTATATTTTGTACATTGTAATTGTTATTGTAAATAAATAATAGTTCAGTGAGCACATAGGTATTTAAAAACTTTGGTAAATGAACATGATGTTAAATAAGGTTTCCTATCTTTTAGAACCGTCAATTTGTACATACACTGACATTCCAAACATTTAGGTACGTTTGTATACGCTAACTACAATACTTAGTTAGTAATTTTTGTTGGTAGTTCTAGAAATTTGTTTGGAATTTTTAGACTTATTGTTGATGCTTTGGAAATTGGTGCAGCATAAATGTATTGAGTATCGAAAGGTTTTACAGTTTTGGTCAATTTGCTCGCACAAATGAATATAATTTTAAACTTTATTAAAAACTAGCGGAGGCCCGCGGCTTCGCTCGCTTGGCAAATTGCTCTATCCATTGATGAAAACCGCATCAAAATCCGTTGCTTAGTTTTTAAGATCTGCAAAAATCTGCATACACATATTTATGGACGGAGACACAGCGGAAGCGGCTTTGTTTTATACTATGCTACTAGCTGTTGTCTACAGCTCCGCCTGCGTGTTATAGTTTTCTTGATCACCAGTTACTGATTTGTTATGTATAGCTGTTAGGCAGTTAATTACGTGTGATGCTTTAGATCGACATAACTTTTTTATTTATGAACCAATTGAAATGAAACAAACCTTAAATGTTTAGTTGAATAAACCACAACGCATTACTGAAAACCGCATTCAAATCGGTTAAGACGTTTCTGAGATTAGCGCGTTCATACATTCAGACAATCAGACAAAGAGACAAAAATTCTAAAACCTACTACAACAGTTTCTCTATTATATCTTCGATGTACAGACACGCACCACTTACAATTTTATTATATGTATTGATTGATTATGATGGAAACTTTTAATCATTAATAGTCAATTATAACAGCATACAGAGAATATATAATATACGGACTGCCACGCTCGAGGTCTCGGGTTCAATTCCCGGGTCTGGTGGATAATGTATAATTCTCTTTAGAATTTTACCCAGATAATTATCCTAGAGTCTGGAACTTGTGCCCGGTAAATGGCAATAGGCTCGCCCCCTATTACATGGGACCTAACATAGCTGGCGAGATGTGGGTGTGTTTGCACACCTCTGCCTACCCCTTCGGGGAAAAAGTCGTGATGCTATGTATACTTATGCTATGCTACAGAGAAAGTGCCTAATTGTCATAGAACCACCGTACCTACAGCAAAGACGACTTAGAAGTGAGCTTTAAGAAAACCCCTGCTTGTTAATAAGCTCCAAGATATGAGTACATATAAGGCTTTCAAAGTTAATTTAGGCATCGGTAAGTATATTTGAATATTTTTTAATGTCATTTACTTAAAAGATACCTTACCAAAACCTTAAAGGCTCCAGACCAACCTCATCAACAACTGGTGCACCTGTCGATATACTTACAATTTAAGGTTCTCGCAAACATCAAAGTTCCTGCAAAGACGCTATCAAAACATAGACATGTAATATGGTAGGTACTACACCTACATACTTACTTGGTGCTTTTAGGTTCTATAGGTCTTAGCTTAGCACAAGCGAGGAAACTGTCCGCGTGTCTGTTGTCATATATCACTACATACAAGCTCCTCTTGGTCACCTCCATGTCACCCCTCAACACATTTATCACTTCGTCTTTGAACAGAGTCCTAGTTTTCATTACATTACCGTCTCTCGCTATTTTAATTAGACCTAATCTACTGTCTAGATCTCCTACACTCATTCCATCACCACTATTTTCCGGGTCAAACACCAGCTGCAGAACATTGCAGTTATCTTCGTAATTCCCTTTATCTGAATCAAAGATATCCGTTACGAACAATTTCCACTTGTGTTCTGTGTACTCTCCTTTGTCTGGAATAGCTTTGGTATGGTACAGATCTGCCTGGATATAAGAGTCATAATCGTCGAACTCTCGCGCTGACAACCATCTAAAATGCAATGTTCCAGCTACTGGGGAAGTAAATTTGGCTATCGCGTTTTTCTCGTACGTTTTGTCAGTGGATACAATAGATGCACATATTATTCTGTCTCTTTCTGCAGTTTCGAGCACGATACTCTTGCCCCAGATACCAGTGACACCAGTCAGAGTCTGTTTGCTCTCATATTCTGCGTGGTCTTTACCAGGTATTATTAAATAACCCAACTCTTCCGTGAGATCAATAAGTTCCTTTCCCAGGTAAGCATCAGAGCATCTTTCTTTTGATAAGTATCTGTAGTCAACTGGGAACTCATGTATAGACCACCGCCACACCCCATCAGGGTATTGTAGTGTCGGTTTTAAGTTTGTCCTAATGTTAATGAGGCTATCATTTTTGTAAGAGAACTCTATTTCACCGTGCAGGCCGTGCTGGGAGAGGTACGCGCGGAGGACTAGGCATCTTGATGATTCTGGAAAGTACCAAATCTGATTAATTCCCAAAAAACTATTTTATTTATTCTTATAGGTAGGTACCTACATTACTGTCATCACAGAGTCGTGCGACGCCCATTTCTAACCAAATCTAGTAGGTAGGTACACTAATATTTAAATAAATGAAATGAACAAAAACTAATTTTACATATTTATATAGTAAATGCCGTCCTCAAGTTGTTTACAAAAAAGTTACATGAGTCCGACTCACTTTATTTACCGAGGACTTAGGTTTGGAGAATGTAAACCAGCTGCAATAGTTAATACGAGTACTATAGTACCTACCTACATTGCTTTATATGGCTATGAGATACAAATAGTTTAAACAACAGTAGCATTGAAAAAATATTGTATTTTTGAACGTGATCATAATAGCAACTAGTTTGTACTTAAACCTGCTCAGTGACCGACTGTCCGAGCGTCCTTGACTTTTTTATACTTTATTTTGTTAAGTTCTTGGACATTACAAATAAATGTTCGAAATTCGCGAACCTGCGTTTTTCAACTCAGTATTACTAGTTAAAGCACGTTGCGCAGCGGCTGTCGGGAATAAATTATCGTATGCGGCTATGTCGCCTCCTTAAAGGAATTTCTTGCCCGTTCTTCTCCTTGAGGAACTGCTTTTTGGAACGTGGCGGTAGATTCATCTTTGACAAGTGCAAGAGTAGGCCTACGTGAAATAATACATAGTAGGTACATTTCAGGTTACTACATAAAGTACCTATAGATGATGCCGAACTCAGAAGTAGAAATGGAATTTCAGAGTTAACATTTATTAAGGGAGTTTTATAATCCTTCCTTTGTTTTCCGACAAAATTATGACAAAAAGGATATATTAAGTTATTAAGCATTTACAAGGAACTCTTGAGAAGACTGTCGTAAACCCCCTTACGAAACCAAAAATATCTACAAAAAGCTTTCACTCAAAATTAAATTAAATAAACGAATAAAAAATACCTATCTGTCTACCCCGTTATGCAAGAGAGACGTAACATTTGTTGAGGAAGTTAACATTCAAGACGTAAATCAAATATCCAGCAACTCCTTGGTTATGCAAAAACATTTACTAAACTCTACTAACTTGACATTAAAATTCTTGTTCTACAAAAGTACAATAATTGAAAAAATACTCACATGTTGAAATGTTTTACAAGATCTTAAAAAAAATTAAAAAGATATTTGCAAGTTCTACCTATATAGCTATTCGAAACTTGATAACTCACTTAAACTTTATACTTAAACTTTAACGGCAATATAACTTTTTTCTACTTACCAATACTTAACAATATAACAATTAAATAACACCAAATCTTTGGTTTTATATCACTGCCAAGTTTAACAAACATTGTCTCCGTATCACTTTATCATTGTAAGAGGCACACACTTCCAACCACCAGTTTCTCTTGTATAGTGAAAGGCACTGCTTGACTTATTCAAGTACAACTTAGATGAGACAGGCATATTGGACGAAAGAGAGAGGTGTTAAGTGACGTGCGCGTGCTCTGGTGTTGTGGTAATTATTGTAAATACCTAACAGACAAAAAAGAAGTAGGTCCATATATCCCCTGAGACCCTAGTTCATTCTTTCGTTACGTTGGCTGGAACAATCGCTGATCGTCTGATCAAAGTATGAGAACACAGTTGCTCCAATAAAATAAATAAAATATAATGATATTGGGTTGTAGTAATATTATTTATTTAATTTTGGTACATAATGGTAGTATTATAATATAGTAGGTATTTGGTGATAATAGCATAGCTACAGATAGGTACCTGATTTCGTGATTACAGACTAGTCTAGAGTCGACTACTCGGTAAACCGAGTCTAACTTTAACATCGAATGCCACCCGGAACTTACTCAAACCCGAAACTGCTCGAACGGTAGATATTATATTTACTGGTATGTAACATCTGTCCTGGCTGTTGGAATTTTGGTTTGAATAACAGAGTATTTTCTATAGAATGTTTAAAAACATAACAAACCTCTGTGGTTTTATTGTGATACTTTGTTATATTGAAACTACGTTACTACGTTATATTGAAAATAAAACACGATAATTGTACGGTGTACCAATACTGCAACACCGCACATTTGCAATTCGCATTGTGCACATTCAGCAAATCATGATTTCCATTGTTTTATGTAAAGCTCACATCATATATTCATACCTACAGTTAAGCAATTATCAAATATATTCAGTTTATCAGATTTACAGTGTTTAATCAGTTTATAAAGGTGTACAAACCCGTACAATCCTACTTCCTACTAATATTATAAACGCGAAAGTTTGTGAGTATGTATGTACGGATGGATGGATGTTTGTTACTCTTTCACGTACAAACTACTGAACGGATTTTGATGAAGCTTTACAATAATATAGCTTATACATCAGAATAACATATAGGCTACAAATTATAAAGATATGGCGACGGGAACAATAATTACAAGCGACGCGGCGACGGGAACAATAATTACAAGCGACGCGGCGACGGGAACGGGAAAATATCCAAATAATCACGCGGACGAAGTAGCGGGCGACCACTAGTCATAAATAAAATAAAAAATTAAGCAACTGGCAAAAGGTGAGTATGTATTACACACTTCTGACTACCCTTTCGAGGACATAGGCTTGATGTATGTGTGTGTGTAGGCCCGGGATATTTATTATTATTATTACTTATCTATATATTTAATACGACAATTTGTCTGTATGTCTGTCCGTCCGTCGCGTTTTTCAATTATAATTAATAATACATACATTTGCATGAAATGAAATATTCGTAGAAGTTTAGGAAAGGTTTCTTTTATATTTGAGGCGATACAAAGTTCATCAGGACATTATACAAATAAATGTGAACATCCAGTTGTTCCAGTTGTTCTATTTGAGTAAAGTTGCTCACGCGCTATTGTTCAAGCCAGTTTTGATGTCAATGTGCCAAAGTATTTACAATATACCCAATAGTTTAAACAGAATCACGTAAAATCTTATTATTATGTAGTTCTAATTAGGAACTACCATTTTAAAGCTCATGGTCTATCGATTTTCCCGCTTCACAAATACAATTTAATGTAGAAATGAAAAGAAATTATTCATTTATTTGTATTAAATGTATTAAATTTGTATTAAATTAGATTTATTAAATGGCTCTTACAAACGTAAGTAAGTACTTAAAATAAAAAATATTATTGCTTCTCTATTTACATGTACTGCCAGATTCGCAAAGCAATAGGTAGAACCGAAAGAAAGAACCTGGCAATAAAACTCACGGCAGAGCATGGTAGAGCTTCCACATAGAGCTCCGCCCGCGTGACATAATTTTCTCGATCCAGATTCCCGTGAGGATTACCGGGATAGAAGTATAATATAGGATACTCAGGAATTTAGCTTAAGCAAATTAAAACAATGGTAAGTAAAATGTTTTAAGAAAAAACTTTTTAAAATTATATAATAGCATTAATTGTTCGCAGAATTAAAAGGACAACAAAACGTCGACAATTGTTTCGCCTCTAAACGAGGCATTATCAAGACTGTCTCAGAGAGAACAGCAAAATTCGTGGTTGGAACGTGTTTGCTTATAAGTAAACGTGTGCAAATTTCATTATCGCGATGTAGGATTCTTTACAATAACTAATGTGGGTAGAAACCTCAGATCATGCTAACTAAGTTCCAAAAATAGGTATTCACCAATACTTGACCTTATCTGTTTGATTTAATTACTGTCTTTTGATAAGTTGCGTAGAAAACCCAAATGACACACACAAACCAACAACAATTAATGTGTCTGTGTGTTCGTAAACAGATTAAGTAAGGGAGATGTGTGAAAATCTATTTGTTCGTTGAGTAAGGTGTCCGCATCTCTTCTAACTATTTCTAGCCTTTCCCAAACACTTAACTTGAACCCTTTCTCACATAAACGTAAAACTTTAAAAGTGTTACTATTGTTCAAGGAATGACCAGTGTCAAGAAGATGCTTCGCGAAGAGGGACTTCTCAGGACAACCATTGCGGGACGCCGCTCTATGTTCCTTATATCTAATATCGAAGGACCTGCCAGTCTGTCCCACATACACAACAAGAGCTAGAGTCCGTGGACATTCAAAATATCTATGATTCGTTTCAGAGTTTATCGATTACAAATAAACAAATATTTCTACTTCATAATATTACTAGCTGCTAGAGTCCCGCGGCTCCGTTCACGTGATTTCGTTATCTCATTCCCAATTCTCACGGGAACAAATTACCGGGAAAAAAATTAGCCAATATGTTATTCTAACGTATCAGCTATATATATTATTGTTTCCTTAAATTCTCTTGAGTAGTTTTCCCGTGATAGGCAGTGTAAGTAACATCCATCTAAGGTTTAGCGCTTTATTTATTAGTAGAAAGTAAGATAATATTAAATTCTAGGTTATATTAGACCTGATCTTAGTCCAAATAACAGCGACACGAGCACTGACACCTGCTACCAGTCATACGGATGTAAAGAAGTACTTAACTTACACTATACGAGTATTACTAGATTCCTTGTCATAACACATTACATTATGTAAGGTTACTCGGCCCGGATATTGAAGAAATCGTCGACCTTCACATCAATTTCGCGGAAATACCTCGCAGACTACGATACGATCCCTGATAATATAATCAGACGAACGGCTGCGCAAGCGCACGGGCGGTGTGGCGCTCGGCTATTCTCGGCCATCCCCGGACGGTGACTCACTAATACTGAAATAAGGTCATTGTAATCCACACCACATCACTATATTATGGTGATGTTTGATACCCGATTTCAGTCTTTTGTAGTGACCTCAAAAAAGGAGAAGGTTTGTCAATTCGATCGTATTTTTCCTTTAATTCTATCTTGTATAGATTTTTCTATACATTTCCTGTATAGATTAAAGGAAGTAAATATCACATCACCACGAGCAGGTACACCGCTGACTGTAGACTGATGGATGAGGCACTGATATTGACATTAATCACGCCTGTATAATACTTATATAAAAGGTTTATTATACAAACAGAGCCGTTTATTACACAAATATTTCACCAGACACATTTTTGGTCCCATGTAATAAGGTGACAGTTATATATTCGTCAGAGAGAAATACATACATTATGCAGACATAGAAAACTCTGTCTATCCCTCTCGAGTTGTAAGGTTTGACTGTATACTGTCAAACCTACAGGGTTTAAGAGATAACTTGCAGCACTTCTAGTACCTACGTGGACCCTAGAACATTAAAACTTATTGATTATTTGATTGGCCTACGTACATTAAGACCAGAGATGTGCTATGCTACGTTACTATGGATGCGTTTGACATCCATAAATCATATTTATTTGTCCACACAACACGTCCTCATATCCTCGCAGCATGGCTCCATAACATACGAGTATATCTCTGGTCGAAAGGCACCTTAAGCATAAGAAGATTGGGTATTTTCTATGTATAATATGTATGTAATTAGAAATATATAAGTATGTTTATCAGTTGTCTAGATCCCATAACACAAGCTTATATTAGCTTAATTTGGGCTAGATGACGTTGTGTGAAAATGTCCAAAAATATTTATTTATTATTTATTTATTTATTAGATTGTTTTCAATTTTTATCTAAATTTAGATATAATATATAGACTTATCAACCCGATTCATAACCACTTGCTCTTCAAAATGGGCACGTAAGTATCCAAGAATTACCCACATTTCTATATAAATATCGTATAATAAATATTCGCCTGAGAGATGAGTTACATTCTTTCATTTATTTTTATTAACAAAATACAAAATTATGTATTTACTTAAAATATTTGCACTACAAAGTATCGTTTAAAAATCCTCCACGTCATTGCTGCTGGTAAGGTCCCCAGAATGCTGGCTGTGTTGCCACGTTGGATGGCGATACTTATTCTTTGGGCCAGAAATTAGCCAGCCTTCTGGTGCTGTGTAATAATTGATAATAAATAAACATAGCATCACGCCTTTTTCCCCGAAGAGGTAGGCAGAGGTGTGCAAACACACCCACATCTCGCCAGCTATGTTAGGTCCCATGTAATAGGGGGCGAGCCTATTGCCATTTACCGGGCACAAGTTCGAGACTGAGATAATTATCTGGATAAAATTCTAAAGAGAATTATACATTATCCACCAGACCCGGGAATCGAACCCGAGACCTGTGGCAGTCCGTACATAGTACCATTGTGCCACCGAGGTAGTATAATAAATAGTACTAGTAAATAGTTAAACTCTACACAACGTACTTTTGCAATTATTTACCTATTATTTTCAGATAACTATGTATTAATTATTTATTGTTCTAATAATATTAAGCCATGATAACATAATCAAAACATTTTGAGAAATAAAAAAAAAATACAGTAAATATGGTTAAAAAAATATAAAGGAAGGCCCACGTGTTCAGCAAATTCTTTATGACTCCAAACCTGCCAAACAATACAAAGCAATAGCCTTGTCTGTTTTCTGTTGGCCTGTGTAGGGTTTCATTGTATGTCGTACCAGGCATCTTCTTTTTTACTACCGAAAAAATCAAACACGACCATTTTGAAATAATCCTACTAATATTATAAACGCGAAAGTATGTGAGTATGTATGTATGGATGGATGGATGTTTGTTACTCTTTCACGTAAAAACTACAGAATGGATTTTAATGAAACAACAATAATATAGCTTATACATCAGAATAACACATAGGCTACAATTTATAAAGTTACTACGCGGACGAAGTCGCGGGCGACCACTAGCTTATTATATATTGTCTCAAAGTAGATTTTGTGTTACACACGCTACGTAGGACTTTGTATGTACGAGTATGTAATAGAGAGTGAGAGATATTTATGGACTTAGGTATCTCCTACTATGTGTCAATCGAACCTAAGTCCCAATGACACCCATTTGAAATGGGTCATTATGTGTGCCACATCGAGCTCTCGTATTACAAGTACGGTTACAGAGAAACTCTAGCTATTACCACAGAATAGGCAATGACTATTACTAAGATATAATTTCTTTAGTTGTTATTCGAAGGTTCCTGAAACGGATCGCCTTCACCCGTTCCCAAGTCCCTCGGGTACACATTGCCGGGATAAAAAGTACCCTATAGCACTCATCAGTCGTCTAGATCTCATAGCACAAGCTTATAGCTTAGTTTGGGCTAGATGAAGTTGTGTGAGAATGTCCAAAATATTTATTTATTTACTTTACGTTATTTTCAAAATAACGTCAACCCCCCCTATAGGAATTTACCCATTATAAAAGGAACCCCCCCCCCCCCCCCCCCATAAAAAATAAGGTCTACAGTCGAACGGCGCGCCGTGACACCCGGGTGTCAGATGGGGGTTAAATGCTTTCGGCCTATTCAATTCTATGGAATATTTTAAGCTAAATTACTAAGTTTACTACCTAGTATAAAAAGAGATACTCTCCACTCCAAGAACTTGACGTCCGGGAACAGAATATAAGAACTGGAAAAACACATTATAACAATACCTACCTAGTAATAAATACCTACATCAACCGTAAAAGCTTGTGTATGACTACTAATAATTCCCGTAAAGTCACACTCCTTGTGTTTCAGGTAGGCTACATAAAATATGGTTGTGTTAGGAATCATTCTCGTAGAGTAACCGGGAATTACACTCACGACGACGTCAACGCAAGACCAAAACTTTAACAACTAAACCAAGAACGTTTCGAAATTATTTTAATGTTATATTAAAAACTGTTGTTCAGATATCAGTAATTAGTGTACAATTGTTTTCTATCTAGCTCTAGCTAGATCGATATAGGTTCCTATATTGCGGCTTTATTTGAGACATTTGAGCTTACATCGGTAAGCTTTATTAATGTAGGTAGGTACACTTTATTACCTATAGGTGGCGTTCTTGCTAGTTTCTACATGACACTGGAGAGATTCTCCAAGGCAAGTATAAACACGCGGGTCACTTCCAAATGGTTGCTTTTATGCCGGCTCGGTCTGTGGCTGTTCACGAGCGGCCATTGGTCGAGGCCACTAACCTAACCCTCTTATTGGGCCTCTTTTACGGGGTGGCGGGTCGACTTTCGAGTCAGGGAAAATTGAAACCCCGCGCAAATAATACGATACGAAGTACGAATACGAACGGGTTTTTGGGAATAGGTAATGGAATAATAGATGGAACAATAGCACAGAATAAGGAATAGTACCTACTCGGTAGTGGAGGGAGCTTAGAGCATTAAATCAGGGAGAGTGAAGTGAAAATATAGCTATAAAAATAAACTTCAAAATTTGACACAACAACCGACTTCAAAATACCGAAATGGGACCAAATTGTAGCTTCTATTTAAAAAGAAATAGGTACTTTATAATAATTTTATTTTCATTTATTTGAAAATTCATTCAATACTAATTCTCTATAAAACTAATTTTTTTTCTATAATATCGTTTCATCCGGTCCAGAGAAGTGTAACAGGGTTAACAAACATAACATCCTCCTCCTTTTTTGGAAGTCGGTTGAAAATGCCTATTTACTTAATTATAATTGTAATCTACCTAGGTACGTTATATTCCGTGTTACTTAATCACATTACTTAGTACTATTCCCTATTCTGTGACCGTAGTAAAAAAACCGGTCAAGTGCGAGTCGGACTCGCGCACAAAGGGTTCCGTAGGTACCAATACGGCTAAAAATCACGTTTGTTGTATACCCTTCAATATTTATTGTATTCTGTTTTTCAGTATTTGTTGTTAAATACATCATCGGTGAAAATTTCAACTTTTTAACTATCAGCCTGGTGACAGACGGACGGACAGCGGAGTCTCAGTAATAGGGTTCCCGTTTTACCCTTTGGGTACGGAACCCAAAAAACTAAGTAATGTTATCTATAGATGTTAACTAATAACAATAGATAGGTACTTAACTCGCTTAATTGTAGTTACTGGTATTTATTGGAACAATAATAATTAAAGTAGACGTAATATAATTACGTTATTAACCCACAACCGAAACTGGGATGTTTGTATGATATTTTAATTTGTATAATGTATTATATGTAGGTCTGCTACATCGTATATCATCAAACTTAGCAGCCGATTTTTGTTCGAAAGCCGATGTGATCGAAATGATTCTTAGCTAACATTTTCGAAGATCATCAGCTCCCTGCCTAGCTGATGAAGGGATCTCACTAAAGTGTGGGACTTTTAGGGTTCCATAGTTCAAATGTCGGAACTCTTATAGTTTCGTCAGGTCGCGTCAGTTCGTCTGTCTGTCCTCGGCTTTCCTCCTAAACGGTGAAAACTAGAAACATTAAATTTTGCATAAATATGTGAATTTACTACGTTGACAAAGTGCTACAAGAAAATTAAGAAAAATATTTTTTTTGAGGTACCTCCCCCCTACCTACGGAACCAGAATTTGTTTTTTTTTTCTCGCGTCTACTCCGGAGCGTGGGTTATCATGAGATAGGTCTCTCAAAAACATTGAGAAGATTCTTATGTGATTTTTTGATTTATGTATTTGTTTGGGAGATATTCGACTTTATAGCTCATTTTTTTGGTAAATAGAGCTTATGATGGCAGTCCATGTACCTAATGAACGTTCAAGGAAAACTATAACGGATCAGACAACTTTGTTAGTTCAGGAGTTATAGGTAATATGGGTGACTACGGAACCCTATTCTATACGCGGCCCGACACGCACTTAGCCGGTTTTTATATTTAAAGTTCTTTTTTAACTTGATGCATTAGTGTACAACCATCATATTACAACTTCTCAGGGGTGGCCAGCAACACGTGGCCCACAATTGATCATTCATATTTTCGCTATCAATATGCAGTTTATAATTTGCACTAGGTAGGTACGTATCATTTGGCAATACATCAAGAATGTTTCAAATGTAAAAGTTGTCTCCAATAACGATTGATATAAGTGCATTATGCGTATGGAGAACTCAATTTTCTCGTGACTTAAATATTTTCTGAAACTTGTAGGTACTCGTATCTATTTAGTACAAAGACTTTAGCACTGTCCTATAACGTGGCAATGCTGGGCATGGTAACATCGATGAGCAGGAGTTATAAAGATTTAGTTACTATTAGGAATAAATTGCCTTGACTAAATGATAAAAGTAAATAAATTTAATTATAAATTAAAATAATATAGATACAAGTAGGTATAAACCTGACTTGATCATGATACTAGTAGTATTGTAACATAGTTGAATGAAATATGAGTGAAAATTTTGGTAGTTGTAATGTTCATGTAAATTCCCCTGAGTTAAATCGATTGTGAAACGATCGCAGAACCCAGCAAGCCGGCCGGCGGCCGCCCGTGACAGGTGAGCTGATTATTTATAAATGTAAACAAAAGCGCTGGTTGCGCGTGAGCCGTCGCGCTGCCCGAACCATTCTGATGCCGAATCGAAGACTATCGTATTTGTCGAACTAAAAAAGGAATGGCGAGGTGCGCACCCGCAGGGGAGTGTCGGACGGGAGGGGGGAACACTCCTGGTACTCTGGGAGGGAACGACGACTCGGAGTCAGGGTGGGACTGCCGAGCGGAACAGTCTCTCCTTCGTCGGACGTCCAACAAACAACACAATGGTAAGTGTTAGACACAGTGACTGACAAGTGAACACACAAGTGATAACAGTGAACAATAGTGACAGTGCTGAACTATCTGATGATGCGGAGGCTCCGGAGCTCGCTGAAGATAACATCGCGGTTCAATATGATCCAAATACAATGGGAGATAGCATGAAACGTCGGGATGAAACCTATATTGAACTAATAATGCTGACGATCTTGCAACAAGTTGAATCACTATGGAGATCCAATACTTCTAGATTATGATCTGAATTACTGATTATTTTAAACTTAAAATGTTGAAAAGAACAGAACGGATACAGTTAGGTAATCTAATCTAAATCAAACGCAACTTCGTACGTGTTTCTTAATTAGAATTATTAATCGATCCAAAATGAAAATACCTATTATTGAGGAATAAGAGCAAACACTTACAAACACTTCTCTGCTATACTTAGGTAACTAGGTACTACGGCAAAAGTGCGAACGCATCTAAGTATACCTACCTACCTATAAATGTAACTCGGAAATAAATAAATTCTAGATTATTCTAAAAATGCATCTTTACTACAAGTCGATTAGGTATTTCATTAGAAATAGCTAATCTTTGTAAGTACAAACTTAGCGGTATTTAGTTGTGCTTCCAAAGAATGAAAAATTTTAAAGTACCTAATCGAATCAATGCTATTGCTGAAGAAACTGGAGCACGTTCAGTTCTAAATATACATTATGTAACTAAAGTCAGCGGCGGCGGGTGAAGAGGTGCGCGCACACGCCCGGCTCTGGCTAAATATAGGGGCGCACCGGCCACGCCTAAATAGAGAACGGGCGATGAAAATATGCGCTAATGAGTTATTAATTTGATAAATAATAATTTGATAATTATCAATGTTTAATCAAGCTCTATTTTTTCAAATAATGTACTTACCTAGTACCTAACAAGAATAATTAAGAAAGTGAACTGACAACAAATGCTACAAAACTAAATGAATATGTGGTATAATAAAATTGAGATAGGTGACTAGATGAAACACGTGATATTGTACTCTGCGCATCTACACCTATCTCAACCTACAAGTACAATAACAAGCGTTCTTTTTTTAGGCTGATAAGGATAAGAAAGTAAAGAAGAAGAAGGCAAAAGAAGAGGCACCAGCGGCAGAAGAGGCTCCCGCTCCAGCAGCTCCCGCCTCCACCGGAGGCAGTGACAGACAATCGTCCAGGCAGTCTGGCAGCCGCAAGGCTAAGCGCACTGGCTCCAATGTCTTCTCCATGTTCTCGCAGAAGCAGGTCGCCGAGTTCAAGGAGGTAAGCATTCACCACAAAACAAGTAAGACATTACTCGTTAAGTTAGAGGTTACACAGAGTATTTACAAAATCCCAATATCCTGTAGATGTGATCGCATTGTGGTATATCACATCATTGTTCCTTGATACACAATTATTGTGACGTCGTCGCGTCGTCGCTTCACCAGAAGTACGCAGTTTATGTCACAGAATGTTTAGCTCGTGCTCGGCGCGTGTTTTGTAAACATGTAGCTGAGCCATCTCGAGTAATCATTGTCTTTATAGTACACATTTTCCAAATTTTACAAATATGGCGTCACTAACGGCCTATTAATTGTTATATTTTGTTGTCCGCTAGGCCTTCCAGCTAATGGACCACGACAAGGACGGTATCATCGGTAAGAACGACTTGCGCGCCACCTTCGATTCGCTCGGCAGGCTAGCGTCGGAGAAGGAGCTCGACGAGATGGTGAACGAAGCGTCCGGTCCCATCAACTTCACTCAGCTCCTGACGCTGTTCGCGAACCGCATGTCCGGCGGCTCCGACGAGGATGACGTCGTCATCAACGCCTTCAAGACCTTCGATGACGAGGGCAAGATCGACTCCGAGAGACTGAGGCACGCGCTCATGACCTGGGGCGACAAGTTCAGCGGCGAAGAGGTCGACGAGGCGTACGACCAGATGGAGATCGACGACAAGGGTTTCATCGACACCACCAAGCTCATCACCATGCTCACAGCCAGTGGCGAGGACGAGGAGGGAGGCGAGGCCGCGTAGGACACCCGCGCCTAGAGTTGTAGGGACCTGACACTCCAGTGCAGCACACCGCCCGACCGCACGCTCCGTCATAGTTACATCGGATTAAACACCACGACGATGTGAAACGGACATTTTTATTTATGTAATTATTAATTTATTGTTTCCATTTTTTTTATTTATATATAATGAAAATATAGTTCTACTATAACCAACATGTGTAGTACTGTACCCGTACTATGTCTACTATAAGATCTACAAAGGAAATATACTTGTTATAAGGAATACTATATATTCATATTCTGTTCCAATAAAGAATAGACCAAGTCTGAACTAATGACATACCATTATAAACTTAACATTAACGGGTCTTTTACGCGATTATTGAGATATATACATACCTCTTTATTACCCGACGTTTCGGCCCTGACATACCTACCTAAATTGAGCCCAAACTGAATTATTTTCGGCCCCTTACCTAATAAGTATTACGTTAGGGTTAGTCTTTCTGCAAACATGTTTATACAGCCTGAATGCTACTGTAGATACCTACCGATGTAAGAGACAACTGTGCGACGACTGGTGGCTGTCTCTGTACAAATCATGTCACTCTCGTCTCCTATTATAATAGGTAGCTACTCTAAAGACTGCCACAAAGTGCCAGCGGTATGGCCGCGCGGCATTCGCTCCTAGTTTGCAGGTAGCACGGCTTTCTGCGGAAAATCCCGGCTACAATATTGCGTGCCTAACAACTCGGGTTTGCCCTAGTGACGCAGGCAGATACCGGAAACCCCTACCCACTTGAATAAACAGAAGACGCCGCCGACTTATAGAGATCAATATTAACTGATCAGGGGTTGCTACTTACTACCTACCAGTATAAGAAAATTTCATATATTTAGAGGAAATGTGATAAATGTGTCATTCTATACTAAACTGTTAAAAAAATTAATCAGGCAGGGTATTAAAAAATTAATCAGGCAGGAACAGTATGTAAATCTCGATGTAAATAAAACATGTCTCCCCTCTGAACACGTGGTCCGACTGCTTTGTCCGACTAATCGGACCACGTGAACTTTTTTTCCTGTTGGTTCGAGTAATCGTACTACAAGGAATCGCAATTCCGCTTCGTCCGACTAATCGGTTCACGTGAACATTTTTTTCTGTTGGTTCGGTAAATCCGACGGTTCCTTGTCGTAAGTACAATACAAGGTCTATTCCACCTAATTACATTCTAGTTACATTAATATAACTAGTTGGACATTTTCATTCCAAGTAGTTATATGTTGTTATGTATTCCTGGTACATTTGAGGTTTGTGTCTTTTATAATGGACAATCATTTTCATTTGTACTCGATGCACCTGTTGACACATTTAAATAAACTAAACGGATCGAGATTCGAATGAGATTTCGAGAGTGCTTATGTAGTTCTGTAGTCCTGTTATTTTTTTCGAGGTTCGTGCCATTTATATTAAAAGATGGCCTCGCCATCAATGTGACTAACGAAATATGGGTACAATAAACAGCTCTGTCTACCTCATCAAAGCAGAAGAATCTATATGACTTTTTTAAGCACGAGTAAAGGTGAACGGTTTCTGAACAAAACTTTTTCAAACACATTTTGAATAAACCAAACTGAGCGAGATAAGAGTTGGCGAGTGCTCTTTTGTAGTCCTGTACTCCTAGTACTATTGTTGTTTGTGTATCTTATAATAGAGAGTTAAGGGACCCACGCGGCTCTGGTCATAATATATATCCATACTGCCCTACTAAGCGCATGATACATTTTTTTTTTCCCGATGAAAAATAAAGAAATGTGTCAACAGGTGCACCGAGTACAGATGAAAATGATTGTCCATTAAAAAGACACAAACCTCAAATGTACCAGGAATACATAACAACATAAGAGCCTTCAAGATTTTAAATTCTTTTAAATTCAGTGAAAACCGATTGAATTATTCTGAAAAAGTACCAGGCGATCATAAAAATAAAACAATTTAAAATTAAAATAATTTTTATTTAAATAATGTCAGCGGTAAAAGTAATATAAAATTACATGGAACAAATGTGACAAAAATCGTGTATTGTAAGGTTGCAAAAGTTCCAAGTGACCATGTTTTCTTAAGAAATGTAAGACTTCATAGTCCGACTGCTTAATCGAACCAATAGGAAAAAAAAGTTCAAGTGGTCCGATTTGTCGGACAAAGCAGTCGGACCACGCGTTCAGAGGGCATGTCTGTGGTAGGAAGTGGAGAACACTATTCGTTAACTGACATAAGGCAACAAGGCCCAAGTCATGCAAAAATATTACAATAAAAAAAAACAATTTGACATAACTGACTAACTGACATACATTTGTTATTGTTGTCCAAAGAGTGAGTCCAAAACTCCAAAAAACATAACCAAAATGTTTTACGAGAAATAGTTAGAAGTTATAGACTTTGAATTATTGAGAATATTATATTTAGTTAACTGTTTAGTGGTTCAAACAAAATGACTGAAGTGCTTCTAACACCACAAAGTGTAATTAAGACCTTTTCATATGAGTATCCTGCTTGTACCAATGATGAGCTCAAGTTTAAGTTGGAGGTCCCTGTGGACATCCCCCTGCCGGGCTCCACCCGCGAACTGGTGCAGAGGGTCATCAACATGTTCCGACTGCCTGTGTATTTAGAAGACGGTCAGTCCCTTTTTTTATATTATAGGTAACTATGAGACACTTGCGGCTTCGCCTCCTTGATTATTATATACTTGCAAAAACATTCCTCGAGAACCATTCCATTGGTGAAAACCGCATCAAAACCCGTTGCGTAGTTTTAAAAATCTAAGCATACACAGCCGGAAGCGACTTTGTTTTGTAGGTACCTATAAAACAAAGTCGCTTCCTATATATAATAATACAAATAATATATACATGAAGTTTTCAAAAACAATATACATAAGTACTTAGTATACAAGCATAAGTAACAGAATCCGCCCACTTTTTGTCCTCAATGTTTAGTCTAATTAGGAAATATTAAAACTTCAAGGTAGATCAAAAAGTTACCATAGTATGGAATGGAATGTTGTGAAACTATAATAATGAAACCTTCTGTTAAATGGCAGTAAGTAATGATTCTAAAAATAATGTGTGAGAAATTGAAACAGCCCATGTAGAGTTGATTTTAGTTGGGACTCGTGTTGACGGCAGTTAGAATACTATCAACTTTAAATTTAATATTACAGAATTAAATGAAGAGTTAGCAAAATTTGTGGCACAAGAGACAAAACAGTTCCACAATACACGAGATGGCAAGCTTATTGATCAACTGAAGAATTCTGAAATTAATGTGGAAGGCCTTATCAAAAGCTGGGAGAAGGCTTTCAAGGAGAATGTTGTGGAGTTTGCAGACCAGAAGGGAACATCTGATGAGGAAGTGTTTGCGACTGCATACCATAAGCTAGTTCACTCGCCTGCGTTAGAAACAATTCTGCAAGTTGAGAACTCATACGCTAAGACCATTACAGACACACTACGGAGCAGGGATGATGATATAAAAAAGCTATCAGACAAGTAAGGTTAAATTTTTGACTTCTTTTAATACAATTATCTAATTACGAGTTTACAAACCCATTTACAATTTATTAATTATAGTGCATTTGGAAACATTAAGGTTAAAGAAGCTACGTCACACTGAATCAATAAAACCAAGTTCTATAATTCTATCAAACTCCGAAGACAGTCTTGTATATATATTATAGTATATTTTCAGTTACTACAACAGCATTACTGTTCTGTATTACTGTTGTTGTTCAATAGTACCTATTTATTTTTATCACAGACAAACTGAAGAAATGGAGGAGAAAGTCAAACAACTAAACATATCCTCAACAGAGGAAGAGATCAATGAGTTGGCTGGAGCCCATTTTGAACAACAAGCGTTAGTAGCAGGCCGGTGTGGGTCCCAGCTTGATGCCCTGAGGCAGACCCAGCGTGCTCAACACCGAGCCTGGCTTATGAACACTCTGGAGGAGTATCAGAGTACGTCAGCTCTCAATACTCCCAGGTATTACTATATTCTTTACTTTCACCTATCTTTTTCCATCGGCATCGAATACCTTTCCTTTCATGATGGTGGATTATTTAATCAATTGATTCAATCAAAAAATATAGTTTTATTTATTGTTACAAAGAAACTTTTACAAATAGCTTGTTACGTTTACAAAATAACAATCAACATACAGTGATAAGCATTGGCGACTGTAAAAATATGGCTGCCCATATGTAAGGAAATAATTGTTTTAAAGTCAGTTTATGTCCTACAATGTCAATCTCAAACTCAATCACTTTATTTAGTACACTTTGATGTCTACCTGTTCTTGCTGTAATTATGTATCAACCTTCCAGTAACTCACCGTTGGCGACATTTTCCCCGGACATTGGGTCCATCCCGACCCCTATTCCTCCGGCTCCCACCAGTGAAGGCCGACTAGAGGAGAGCTTCACCATCCACCTTGGGAGTCAGCTCAAACAGACTCACAACATACGCATTGTTGTCATGGACCTCATGGACTTGTGTGTTGTTAAGTGAGTATTTGACTAAATACCAGGTACGATTGGATAACTCACTAGATACTAGATACAACAGACAGAATTTTAATTATGCTAAGCAATAATTCAATGTTTTGAAGTCAATAAACTGTAGGTAATTTTTTTTCTGTCAATCTTGTACGGATAGTAGAGGAGCCTTAGAAGGGATTTTGCGCTTTGGGTTTTACTATGGCAGGCAAACTTGCACATTCATAAATTAAATTTTTGAACCAGGTACACACTCTCAAATCCACAAAAAGGGCATAACATACCTTTTTTTTTGTTTAAGCATTTAATCTACGCCATTAACACTGCCCTGGAGCTGCTCCGTTATATTGTCGGGCTTACCTCTCGGAGAGAGCCATAGCTTACCCCAGCCCAGTTGGCTCGGGCCTGCTCAGCGAGATGTGTCATGTGGTGTGGTGTTTCACAGGCCCTCAGACCGCTTCTGTGGAACATAGGCTGCGACTGGGTGCTGCGGGGTGCGTTGCCTGAGGGCGACGACGTAACGTTCTACGCCGACGATACCCTCATCATAGTGCAGCATCATAGCAAGCTCACTTGGGGTGTTGCTCAAGTCGTGGGCCGGGTACGGCGGCTGGGACTGGAGGTGGCCCTGCACAAGTGCGAGGCTCTGTGCTTTCACGGACCTCGGCAAGGTCCACCTCCAGGATCCAGCATAACTGTAGGGAGCGTCAGTATCGGCTTCGAGCCCTCGATGAAGTACTTGGGGCGTACTCGATAGCCGATGGAACTTCGGACCACATTTCCGAAGTTTGGTCCCCAAAGTGACGAAGGCATCGGTCGCGCTTTCGCGGTTGTGCATGAATAAATACCAGAGTTGGGTAATTTGCATTTGGCGGAATATTGCAAAGTAGTTAGATTTATTTAATTTAACTATGGACTTCCGAAAAGTAACGCCTGATAGTATTAACTTTAGCATCTACGGCTCCCCTTCTATATAGACATAGAGTAAAACAAACGGAAGAGAGAGTCAGCTTCCTGTCCTGTCGCACTGACCCTAAGATTGTGTGTGTAAAGGCCTCCGGTCTCCCCGCGTACGCGTTAAGCGGCTAGTGGGTGGACACTGGACACGCGCCCGTGCGCTTCGTGCGACGTAGTAGTGGGACTGATTTTTAACCGACTTCAAAGTAGGAGGTTATCAATTTGACTGTATTTTTTATGTTTGTTACCTCATATCATTCGACTAGGTCATCCGATTTTGAATTTTATTTTTATTAAAACTTACTGTTTCCGATTAAAATTTGGTCCCATTCCGACAATCCCATTTCGGTAATTTGAAGTCGTTTTTTGACGTGTTTAGTGACGTTTGCTTTCAGCTGAATCTCTTCTCCATTTGTTCTAATCTGTGATTTACTAGCGTGTGATGTCCATCATGGCTTTAAAGGTCTAGAAACCAAGCCATAAAATCCCAAAATAAAACAAAATGATGTCCACTAGCCCGTCGGAAGGCTCCCGCCGCCTTCAAACCTCCCTGTCCCTGTACTCCCCGGAGCTGTCCGGCGTGGTGCTCCTCACCGAGGCCCCCCCACACCGCGCCGCCCCCCCCACCACCGAGCTCATCGCCGCCGCCACCAGGAGCACTGAACACCACTTCGCTGATGTAGAACTACAACTCAAAGAGATCTGCGACAAAATACGGGAACCGGTCAGTATTGCCTTGTTTTAAATATTAATATTGTTTTTTTTTTTTTTTTTTTTTTTTTATATTTGGTTCGCCAAATTGACGCCGCCCGCCTGGTGGTAAGTCGTGACGACGTCTAGCGATTGTGGGCCACTCTCACAGCACACATTACTATTGAGAGTGGCCCTCAACTTGACGACCTACTGATGTGCCTCTTCACGCTCCGCTTAAAGAACCCAGGATTATATGTGGGAGGAAACACGTGCACAGGCAGGGCGTTCCAGGCCACTATCGTTCGGCAGAGAAACGAACGTTTAAAACGTTCGGTTCTCGCGAACATGCTATCCACTGTGTGGGGGTGGCATCTCTGCCCGGCACGAGTCGTTCGGGATCGGAAGGAAGAGGGTGGGATCAGATTGAAGAGCTCTTCAGAACACTCGCCGTGGTAAATACGGTAGAATGCGGCCAAGGAAGCTATTGTTCGGCGCTGAGCTAGCGGCTCAAGGCTTCCCGTTACCTCCGGACAACCAATAATACGGATAGCCCGTCGCTGCATAGCGTCGAGAGCGTCCAGCAGATACTTCGCGGAGCCGTCCCAGAGGTGAGAGCAGTATTCGACGCAGGGTCTAATCTGCGTCTTGTACAGCAGACACCTCTGGTCCGGTGTAAAGAATCTCTTTACCTTATTCAGTATTCCTAGTTTCCGCGAAGCTAGCCCTATACATCTTTCGATGTAGTTTTTATTATTGAGCTCTCGACGAACGTCTATGCCAAGGATATCAAGGTTGTCCTTCATTGGTAATAATGCATTCTGAAGAGAGGGTAGGGGAAGGAAAGGGGATTTCTTCGCAGTAAATGCACACGCCTGTGTTTTGCGGGCATTGAACTCGACCAGGTTCTCGGTACCCCATTGAGAGATACTGTCGAGGTTACGGTCGAGATCAGCCACGAGTCGTCGTCTCTCCTCCTCAATCTCAGATCGCCCCGCCGTCGGACGAACCGAGTAACTCCCGTGCAGTGTGCTGTCATCTGCATAGCAATGAATGTTCCCGAGGGATAGCATATCATTGATATGCAGAAGAAAGAGAGTTGGTGATAGTACGGACCCCTGCGGTACCCCGGCATTCACTTGCAAGAAGCGAGAAGCCTGGCCATCGCAGAGGACCCGCACTCGGCGCTCGTTTAAAAAGCTGGCAATCCAGCTGCACAGTTGAGGAGGTAGACCATATGCCGGAAGCTTGGAAAGGAGCGAAGCATGCCAGACCCTATCGAAGGCTTTGGCGATGTCCAGGCTAATAGCCAAGGACTCGCCGTGCCTTTCCATAGCCCCACCCCAGACATGCGTTACGAATGCCAGAAGATCACCCGTTGATCGCTTTGGCCTGAAGCCGTATTGTCGATCATTGATTAGCGAGTGATCCTCTAGGAATTGCATGAGCTGCTTATTTATAAGGAGCTCAAGCACCTTGCAAATGACTGAGGTGACAGCTATGGGTCGATAGTTGCCTGGATCGGACCGATCCCCTTTCTTGGGGATCGGTTGTACGTTCGCCTCCTTCCAGACCTCCGGCACGAGCCCTGAAGAGTATGACAGGCTATAATATTGATACATTGTTGCATAAATTATCTATCCAATATTGTTTTTGCTTATTGCTAAGACTACATTTATGACTGG
Source organism: Nudaria mundana (assembly GCA_963556515.1). Classification (NCBI taxonomy): domain Eukaryota; kingdom Metazoa; phylum Arthropoda; class Insecta; order Lepidoptera; family Erebidae; genus Nudaria; species Nudaria mundana. Next base: position 374,270 of record OY748308.1, on the reverse strand, counting down.
TTTACCGAATTCTTTCTTTTTAAGGTTCTGTACTTAAAAGGTAAAACGAGACCCTATTAGGTAGGTACTAAGTCTCTGCTGTCCGTGCGTTTGTCTGTCTGTCCGTCTGTCATTAGGCCGTATCGCAGGAACCGTGATACTTGAAACAGTTGAAATTTTTATAGATATTTGTTTGTCGTTTTTTGGCCCCAAAATACCTCCTTGCAGTATCCCTTATAGTTTTTATAGATAATGGTACAGAACTCTTCGTGAGTGAAGTCTGAGTCACACTTGGCCAGTACTATGATGATCACTCTGTTCATAAGTCACAAAAAATTATTATGAATTCGTCGGTTTTCTTTAATGCTGGTAAAGATGGAGACCTAATGAAGTTAAGCACTATAATAAAAGTCGACAATCAATTTGACGGTAGGCGGCAAAACGCAACAGCCAGCGCCAGAAGGAGCAGTCGGAGAGCAGACACAGCGGGGTCTCTGGGAGCCGCGTGCGGGCTCGCCGCGACCTGCAGCCCGGGGACGTGTACGTCACCAAGCACAGCAACCTGGACGAGGTGCACGTGGTGTTCCACCTCGTGGTCGACGACTCCGAGCTCAGGGGTCAGTGACACACAGAGATAATGCAATGATACATTCAAACTACATAACTCCGCTTTTAAAAGTAAAATGCTCGATAGCTGTGTGTCGCTTTTGAACATAGATAACCTCCTAATAGATTCCGCATGCAGGGCAACAAACGCGCGCCACTCATACTTGATTTCGCAAACATATAAAGCCATGCCTAAAATCACGACGTCAGTGACAACCAACTTCGCGACCTATGACCACGTGCGATTTTATAATTTAAAAAAAATGTTTTTGTGAGCATTTTACATTTTAAATGGCTTCCTGTTCCGTAAAATGGTGTGGCAAGTCGGCGAAGACATCAAATTACCAAAAAGATGGCATTAAATTTCACCGGTAAGTAAATTAGACATAAATGTAAATATAAAATTGACTAGGCACCGGAGTTCAATTTATTCTGGTTGGTAATAGAACATAAACACAAAAAATTTCGAACCCGTTGATGTATTTTTGAAATTACTCTTTCACTCATTAGCCAAATTATAATAGCTATCCTTTTCTAACAATACATTACAATAGCACTTGAATCGATAGTGATGGGATATCGGTATGATATAGTACGTCATCGATATTTTGCAGTATTATTGCCGTAGGTGCTTTAAAAAGTAGTACCTATAAATAAGCAACATGTTGTCGCCCGCGACTGCGCCCGCTTGAATTTCGGTAAGCTGCGATTTATTTGCGACCAATTTGTGCGTTGGCATCATTTAAATTTTTTTTCGCAGCTAATGTGATTTAGTATTAGCAATGTAACTGAGATATATATTATTTTATAGGTTTCCTGGATGCCCCGAGGAAAAAGAAATGGGTAGATGCAACATCTCGTGGGGAGAGTTGGTTTCCCACCAATAACAACGTAAAATATTAAGAAAGAAATTATAGTCCCACCGATGACATCAATTTTTGTGATCTATTTCTTTCTTAATATAATTATATTATATTACATCTATTGAATAAAAATATAAAATTATAATGTATCATCATCAGAGATGGGGGGCTCGTGGCTTAGTGGTAGGAGAGGGTAGTTGCAACTACGCACGGTAAACATCTTGCTCCGTATCAAAAATAAGTTTAATAATATAACAAGTGAATCAATTACGTGAAGTGGTATAAAAATCGTTAAAAAATCTTAATATCGGGAACATTATTGTGCAGTGATGGACAAAACCTTTCCAAAAACTATCAAATTTGAAGTTTATAACCGAAGTGAAACAACGTCAGTGTTACATCTTTTTTAAGACTTTTTCTGCGAACTCACATCAAATTATACATCTGTGTGACAAAATTCGAGTGCAGAAGTAATCAGTAACTGAAATTAATTAATTATCAAACAATTAATTGTAAATTTAGCACCGTTTAACTGCAAAATTTGAAACAGCGCCATCTGTTGAGCAAGAGACGAACTACCATTAGCTTTGAAATACTGCGATCGATTCGCCTCATCTTAACTGATAACTTCGTAGTACTATCACAATCGAACAGAGGGCGCATTTAACAAAAAAGTCAAGTAATAGAGGACGCCACAGGTATCAAAACAAAGTTATTATAATGGAGGAAATGATGAACATACTTCGTAACATACAAAAAGAATTGAATCAACAAAAAATAGAAATACGTAAAAGTGGAGAGAACGTAACAGAACAGGTAACAATGAATATTAACAGAATTTTGGCAGAAAAATTCGAGATTTGGGAAGAAAAACATGAGGAAATTAAAGAAAAAGTGGCCAACCAAGAAAAAAGAATCTACTTTTTAGAAAAACAATGTAGGCAAAGGAACATTGTTTTCTTCGGTATTGAGGAAAAGGAATCATCATATTATGAGTTGGAAAAAATCATAGCTTCATTTACAAGAGAACATCTGTGCATTAACTTGGAATGCAGAGACATACAGGAAGTCAAAAGGGTAGGAAAGAAAGGTGAAAGACCACGCCCAATAATTATAACATTGGCCACTCTAGGCCTAAAGATCAGTATCCTGAAACAAAAAAGATTATTAAAAGACACGCCATTCTATATGAAAGAGGATTATCCACAAGACGTATTACAAAAAAGGAAACAACTACAAGAAGAAGTGAAAAACGAATATGAGAAAGGAAATAAGGCTATTATAAAATACGATAAGCTTGTTATATTAAAATCCACCAACAAACGAACACTCACTCCCTCACCGGTGAACAGTCCCCATTCACAAGGCCTTAGCAATACACAAGCTAGTAAAAAAAATAAAACACTGCAACAACATTCTTCACCGGTACGGAGGTCAAATAGTGTCTCGGAAGGAGTTTTAAAACCAGGTATCCTAAACTATCTTGTTAATAAAAATTTCAACAACACTTTGCAACCACAGGATAATAACAATCAAAACAAGCATATATAGCAACTAACCCCTCACAGAGATGTAATAGATCAAATAAAGTATACTAGCAACACAAACCATCTTCCAACCCGGCTGGTCACCGTGGAAGATCATGACCAAAACCCTCCAAAGGGAACTAAAAGTTCAAACGATATATCTAGAACATCTAGCAAGCTATATATATTAACATATAATGTCAAAACACTGTTATCCTATGAACGTCTACTAGAATTGAACGAAGCTCTAAAGAATATAAACTTTGATATTATTGGCTTATCTGAAGTACGTAGAGTTGGTACAAAAATAGAAGAATATGATAACCTAATACTCTGTTATACAGGACTAATACAAGGAATGTATGGAGTTGGATTTTTAATTAATTCGTGCCATAAGAAAAATATAGAAAGCTTCACGGGGATTGGTGATAGAGTCGCAATATTAAACTTAAATATTCAAGGAAACAAAATGTCACTAATTCAAGCCTATGCACCAACAAAGAAAGCTAAAGAAGAAGAAATTAACACTTTCTACGTCAATTTACATAAAGCTATAGACTTAGCACACAAAGTGTATATAATTATGGGAGATTTCAATGCGAAAATTGGCCAACCTAGAGCAGACGAATATCTGATTATGAGACAATATGGGTATGGGGAAAGAAACAGTAGAGGACAGAGACTGATTGATTTCGCCATTGAAAACAAACTTGCAATTTTAAATACTTTTTTTAATAAGAAACCACAACGCAAATGGACTTGGCGATCGCCAAACGGAGTACTTAACGAGATCGATTTTATCATGTCAAACAGACCAGATTTGATACAAGATATCGAAGTTTTGAATCCTAACTACCCATCAGATCACAGACCAGTCAGAGCCACGTTAACACTAACGAAACTAAAAAGGAAGAGAACCGGATATACGACCAACAAAAGCTCTACCTTGAAGAATGAAGATGAAATAAATACATACAAGGAGTGTATCATGACTTACCTTCCAGATATTCTAGAGTCCCAAGAAAACACTTCAGTACAACTATACTACGATAAAATAATAAATGTCATCATACAAAGCCTCCAAAACGCAAAAATATCTAACACAAGCAGAAGCCAAAATATATTATCAGAAAACACTAGAGCACTTATAAGTAGAAGACAGGTACTACAAACAACGAAAAATAAAACTAGAGCCATGAAAAACGAATTGTCTGCTCTTTATAAACTAATAAGCAAACGTATTAAATATGACTACACTAGATATAGAACAACCACTATTGAAAAACATTTAGTACTAACAGGGAGTTCGAAAAAAGCTTTTAAGGAATTACGAACAAACAAAACATGGATAGATGGTTTAAATAAAGATGGAAAAACATTAAATAACCGCAAAGACGTCCTAAATATAGCAACCGAATTTTACAAAACTCTTTATAGCGTCCAGAATCACGAGAGCGTACCATCCGATCGCAACCCTAAATATAGTCCTTTAATAGAGCTTGTTGAACCACTTGATATCAAAGAGGTTGCGGATGCAATAGATAGACTAAAAATTGATAAAAGCCCGGGTCCAGATCAAATTACAAACGAAGCCATCAAAACAGCAAAAACTTTGCTGACTCCACCGTTGACTCATCTCTTCAACAGTATATTGAAAAGTGCTAGCATACCTACACAATGGTCGAAGTCAAACATAATTCTAATTTACAAAAAGGGAGACCCACACGACATAACAAACTACAGACCAATTAGTTTGCTCCCATGTCTATATAAATTATTCTCTTCTCTTATAAACCAAAGATTAAGTGCTATACTGGAACGTGAACAACCCATTGAACAAGCGGGATTTAGAAAGAACTTTTCAACGATTGACCACATTCACACCTTGGAGTTACTAATAGACAAATATCAAGAACAACAAAGGACTCTATATATAGCCTTCATTGACTATAAAAAAGCTTTTGATACCGTAGCCCATAAAAGCATATGGGACACGCTGGAAGAACAAGGAGTATATAACGAATACATAAAGGTAATCCAAAGCATGTATAATAATAGCACAGGTAGAGTGAAGTTGGAAACGTGTGGCCCTATCTTTCCTATAGAAAGGGGCTTGAGACAAGGCGACCCTATGTCCCCGTTATTGTTCATTGCTATCCTTGAGTCTATAATAAGAAAGCTGGATTGGAAGGAGTGCGGTTTAATTATTAACGGGAAGTACTTGAGTCATCTCCGCTTTGCAGACGATGTAGTACTACTATCAGAGTCCAGTACACAGCTACAATTTTAATCGAAACTAAATGTCTCAAATATACAAAAAAAAATATATATCTGGGGAAGCAAATAACCTTTGAAAGGAGAAGTAATATTTTAGAAATAGAAAGAAGAATACAACTAACCTGGAATAAATACTGGAGTATGAGAGAAATATTTAAAAGTGAGTTGACCATACAAATTAAAACTAAAGTAATGATGACCAGTCTCCTACCGTGCCTATTGTATGGCTGTCAGACCTGGAAGTACACTTCGGAAATAAAACATAAAATTACTACCTGCCAACGAGGAATGGAGCGAAGTATGCTCAATATAAGAAGAGTACAAAAAATCCGTCACTCAAAAATAAGACAATTAACAAAATCCACCGACGCTCTATATCACTCTCAGAAACTAAAATGGAAATGGGCGGGACATGTGGCGAGACTACAGGACGAGAGATGGACGAAAAGGGTGACGTCATGGATCGGCCCAAGTGGTAAACGTCGCAGAGGTAGACCGCTCACGAAATGGGATGACGATATAGCGAAGACGGCTGGCTCTCACTGGATGAATGTCGCACAAGATAGGGAAAAGTGGAACTCTTTGGAGGAGGCCTTCACCCGAGAAGGGGTTCTTGCAAACCATATCCTATAATAGCACAGTGTTTCTTTTTTAATTACATATAATATACAAAACTACAATTTAGATTTATATACCTAATAGGTTTAGCATAAGATTAGAAACTATTTTTATTTTATAATTATTACTGTACCTAACTTGTTGCAAGAAATAAAAGGGTTTTTTTTTTTTTTTTTTTTTTTTTTTTTTTTTTTTTTTTTTTTATAAGGTTAAGCAACATCTAACCAGGTCGGTCTTACGATCGGTGACAATTTTTTTAGAAATTGAGACCTTCGTGCCTCTGGGAGCACGTTAAGCCGTCGGTCCCGGTTATTATACGAATATCTATGGCAGTCGTTACGGGTATTTGGGGCCCTAAATCAAAATCCAACTGGTCTAACTACAGAGCTTTGATATCGCCCATAGTTTGTGGAGGTCAGAATGATGGCAGTCGCTCCACGGAAAATATTAAAGTTCAGCTGCATCGCAGTTACACTGGAAAGCTGATCCTGAGTTGGGAAAAGGCTCGGTAGATGTGCGATCATCAGAGATCGGAATAGGTAGAAGTTTTTTACTTAAAGTTTGAGGAAATAGGAACTGAGAGTTGATAATACCTGTCCCTCTTGATTAAGTCCCGATACCTATTCCTATAAAAATTATAATAATAAATAAGAAAAATTATATTTTTAAATGTATTTGTTTTTTAAAAATGTATAAAATAAGAATATGAAGGAATAAACGATATAATAAAATTATAAAAATATAATTATAATATACCTGTCAAAATTTTATCGACACATTTTCATTCCTATCCCATGTCTAGTATTCGGTGCATTCGAAGATTGACCTTGAAACAGCCAATCATAGCGCACTTACATGTTTCCCCGCGCCCCTCGCATTCCGCCAAAACAGGTGAACTCGGTAAGGAACAAAATTACAGTAATGCGGAATCTATTAGGAGGTTATCTATGCTTTTGAATGACATTTCACTTAGTCGGGTATTCAGATGTCATTCGTGGTAGTGTCAAAAGCACGTCAACTGTCCTGTCAATTTTTGGGGTCTGTCCGTCCGTCCATCTGTATTTGTTTTGCCTCTATAACAACAAATACTAAAAACAGAATAAAATAAATATTTTAGGGTCCAACCCATACAACAAGTGATGTTTACCTTTAGTTAGTGTACCAAAAGAAATAGTGTATAAGTTTGAACACTGTTGTCTCAGGCGATATCTCGTCCCGACACTCCGCCATCCTGGGCCTGCGCAACATCCTGAAGGCGTCTTGCAGCAACGACATCACCAGCCTCTCCATCCCGCTGCTGCTCCGTCACGAGATGTCCGAGGTGAGATCATATACCGAACACACTTAAAGTACCAGTGCTAATTTACATATATTTTGTAAATAATTATGTAACGTTTGAGATCGAGGGCACACGATTAAATTAGCGGGGTACCATTTGATAAAGATATAAACGGGGTAGGTTGCAAGTGAGGTTGCGGATCGGTCTGCTCTTGCGGGTATCATCGGCAGCGTCGGCATCGTCGGTTTGCCGTTCGAAGGGTTGGCTGCTGAAGCTTGTTTCTGTCGGAAGGCAAGGTTTCCAGATAGTTGGGAACTGTGGGCTTTGTACATGCCCTAGAGATACTTAGTTCTAATTAGATAGATAATTTAGGCTAGATTACTTTGTGTGAAAATGTCCAAAACATTTATTTATTGTTGGATTTTCGACCAAAACTTTGGGAAGCAGAAAACGTTGGTGATGCATGAGTTATGATCCAATTATTATTATTTTTAAATTTTCTGCCATTTCTGACTATCGACAAGCTCTTCCGAGCGCTATGTTAAGGGGGTGGTGGATGTCTTGATGTCGAGTTGCAGTGATTTTCTTTACCCTGTGATTCAAGATGATATATCTGTACCGCCTGTCATACTCTACAGGCCTCGTGCCGGAGGCCTGGAAGGAGGCGAACGTACAACCGATCCCCAAGAAAGGGGATCGATCCGATCCAGGCAACTATCGACCCATAGCTGTCACCTCAGTCATTTGCAAGGTGCTCGAGCTTCTTATTAATAAGCAGCTCATGCGATACCTGGAGGATCACTCGCTAATCAATGATCGGCAATATGGCTTCAGGCCAAAACGATCAACGGGTGACCTCCTGGCATTCGTCACGCATGTATGGGGTGGGGCTATGGAAAGGTTTGGCGAGTCCTTGGCTATTAGCCTGGACATCGCCAAAGCTTTCGATAGGGTCTGGCATGCTTCGCTCCTTTCCAAGCTTCCGGCATATGGTCTACCTCCTCAACTGTGCAGCTGGATTGCCAGTTTTTTAAACGAGCGCCGAGTGCGGGTCCTCTGCGATGGCCAGGCTTCTCGCTTTTTGCAAGTGAATGCCGGGGTACCGCAGGGGTCCGTACTGTCACCAACTCTCTTTCTTCTGCATATCAATGATATGCTTTCCCTCGGGAACATTCATTGCTATGCAGATGACAGTACATTGCACGGGAGTTACTCGGTTCGTCCGACGGCGGGGCGATCTGTGATAGAGGAGGAGAGACGACATCTCGTGGGTGATCTCGATCGAAGCCTCGACAGTATCTCCCAATGGGGTGCCGAGAACTTGGTCGAGTTCAATGCCCACAAAACACAGGCGTGTGCATTTACAGCGAAAAAATCCCCTTTCCTTCCCCTACCCACTCTTCAGAATGCAATATTACCAATGAAGGACAATCTAGACATCCTTGGCATAGACGTTCGTCGAGAGCTCAATAACACAAAATACATTGAGAGATGTATTGGGCTAGCTTCGCGGAAACTAGGAATACTGAACAAGGTAAAGCGATTCTTTACACCGCACCAGAGGTGTCTGCTGTACAAAACGCAGATTAGACCCTGCGTTGAATACTGCTCTCACCTCTGGGACGGCTCCGCGAAGTATTTGCTGGACGCACTCGACGCTATGCAGCGACGCGCTGTTCGCATTATAGACTGTCCGGAGGTAACGGGAAGCCTTGAGCCGCTAGCCCAGCGCCGAACAATTGCTTCCTTGGCCGCGTTCTACCGTATTTACCACGGTGAGTGTTCTGAAGAGCTCTTCAACCTGATCCCACCCTCTCCCTTCCGATCCCGAACAACGCGTGCCGGGCAGAGATGTCACCCTCATACCGTGGAAACCGTCTTCGCGAGAACCGAGCGTTTTAAACGATCGTTTCTCTGCCGAACGATGGTGGCTTGGAACGCCCTGCCTGCGCACGTGTTTCCTCCTAATTATAACCCTGGGCTCTTTAAGCGAAGCGTGAAGAGGCACATTACAGGGTCGTCAAGTTGAGGGCCACTCTCTATAGTATTCCTGTGTACTGTGGGAGTCGCCCTCAATTGCCAGACGTCGCCTCAGCTTACCATCAGGCGAGTGGCGTCAATTTGTCGACCTAAATATAAAAAAAAAAAAAAAAAAAAAAAAAAAAAATACGTTGGTGGTTTAGCAAGGGTCCCAAACACATGAGTGTCGGTCCGCAGGAGATGACGGTGGCGTGGTGCGGGCGGCGCGCGGAGCTGGTGCTCAAGTGCTGCAAGGGCTTCATGCTGGAGGCGGCGGGCGCGGGCGGCGCCGAGCTGCGCACGCTGCACCTGGCGCTGCCGCCGCCACCGCCGCCGCTGCCGCCGGGCTCGGCGCGCCCGCTGTTCGCCGCGCTGGCCACGCTGCTGCCGCACACCTTCCGACTCTCCAACCCGGTGCGCGCCTAATGTTACTATGTCAGTAAACCTTTACCACCCGATCATTTATCTTTTTTTATACAATACCCTCCTGAACTTCTGACAAATAGCTTGTCGGTTCGAGCCCAATAAGGCATCATCCTTAACAACTGGTGTCCAGCCGCCATACGGAACCATGGGTATATCATACAATATCGGTGAAGCCTCATGGGGGTCCCCGTCCGGCACAGTTCAGTATCAGTGCAAACTATTCCAGTCGGACCTGAAGCTTCACTGATGTTTGAACCGACCGTTACTATCCGTTTTGAACCCTTACAACATTTCGTACATTCGACCCGTCACTGCCTATCTCAGTCACTCGCGCACAAATATATTGCCGTCCTTGTGTGAGCGAGACGGCACAATAAATGTGCGCGAGTGACGCATCAATGACCGGAATTCTTTCAGCTCCTCGACCGCGCTTTAGTTGTCTGCTATTTATGGAAGGAAAACAAATAGTAATAAAATCTCGTTTGGCATTTCATTATGTTTATTTAATGTTATTTAATAATCTCAAACATTTCAAGATTGTAGTATACAGTTAAAATGTAATCAACGATGCCATTATTTCAGTAACAATTATTATCATACTTGTTCCCAATATTGTCATACAGAACCCACGCCTGGCGTACGGGTGAAAAGTAAAATGTCGTTTAAACCGGTACTTATAGAAAACCTTATGAAATGCATTCCAAAATAAAATGTAATCGTAACTAAGTAAAATACTACTAAAACCAACAACTAGTCGTGAGTTATTGGCGACGGCGACGCGACGCGACGCGACACGACGCGACACGACGCGACGCGACGCGACGCGACGCGACGCGACGCACATTAAAACACAAACTATAATTAGCATAAACCTAATTAAAAAACTATAAATAAAGACCCTAAAAATCTACATGATTGTATGAAAATCCAGAGAGAGGAGTCGCGACCCGACTTGTCTGTACTGTGTTGCGTCCTACCTCGAGGTTGTACTTGTTACATGAGCATTCGACATTACTCCGATATAGATCTTTAGTCACAATATAATATGTAGTATAACAATATTTCTAATATAAAACCCTTAACATAATCGTGAGCCTGCCATATAAGAACGATATGTACTTATATGATAAACAGTTTGTAACTGAATAACATTAGCCTACAGTACACCTATATCAAATTCTTCACAAAATATACGCGTGTTACCGCTTCTGAAACATCAAATTGACTATGATCTATACAAGGTTCAAATTAACAATGGTAATGATGGACAGTGGACAGTAGGAACTCATTCAGTCAATCCTTGCAGTGTGTCAAGTAGAAGTTGGCGTTGCAATGGTAATGTTGGACAGTGGACAGTAGGAACTCATTCAGTCAATCCTTGCAGTGTGTCAAGTAGAAGTTGGCGTTGCAATGGTAATGTTGGACAGTGGACAGTAGGAACTCATTCAGTCAATCCTTGCAGTGTGTCAAGTAGAAGTTGGCGTTGCAATGGTAATGATGGACAGTGGACAGTAGGAACTCATTCAGTCAATCCTTGCAGTGTGTCAAGTAGAAGTTGGCGTTGCAATGGTAATGATGGACAGTGGACAGTAGGAACTCATTCAGTCAATCCTTGCAGTGTGTCAAGTAGAAGTTGGCGTTGCAATGGTAATGATGGACAGTGGACAGTAGGAACTCATTCAGTCAATCCTTGCAGTGTGTCAAGTAGAAGTTGGCGTTGCAATGGTAATGATGGACAGTGGACAGTAGGAACTCATTCAGTCAATCCTTGCAGTGTGTCAAGTAGAAGTTGGCGTTGCAATGGTAATGATGGACAGTGGACAGTAGGAACTCATTCAGTCAATCCTTGCAGTGTGTCAAGTAGAAGTTGGCGTTGCAATGGTAATGATGGACAGTGGACAGTAGGAACTCATTCAGTCAATCCTTGCAGTGTGTCAAGTAGAAGTTGGCGTTGCAATGGTAATGATGGACAGTGGACAGTAGGAACTCATTCAGTCAATCCTTGCAGTGTGTCAAGTAGAAGTTGGCGTTGCAATGGTAATGATGGACAGTGGACAGTAGGAACTCATTCAGTCAATCCTTGCAGTGTGTCAAGTAGAAGTTGGCGTTGCAATGGTAATGATGGACAGTGGACAGTAGGAACTCATTCAGTCAATCCTTGCAGTGTGTCAAGTAGAAGTTGGCGTTGCAATGGTAATGATGGACAGTGGACAGTAGGAACTCATTCAGTCAATCCTTGCAGTGTGTCAAGTAGAAGTTGGCGTTGCAATGGTAATGATGGACAGTGGACAGTAGGAACTCATTCAGTCAATCCTTGCAGGGTGTCAAGTAGAAGTTGGCGTTGCAATGGTAATGATGGACAGTGGACAGTAGGAACTCATTCAGTCAATCCTTGCAGTGTGTCAAGTAGAAGTTGGCGTTGCAATGGTAATGATGGACAGTGGACAGTAGGAACTCATTCAGTCAATTCTTGCAGGGTGTAAAGTAGAAGTTGGCGTTGCAATGGTAATGATGGACAGTGGACAGTAGGAACTCATTCAGTCAATCCTTTCAGGGTGTCAAGTAGAAGTTGGCGTTGCAATGGTAATGATGGACAGTGGACAGTAGGAACTCATTCAGTCAATCCTTGCAGGGTGTCAAGTAGAAGTTGGCGTTGCAATGGTAATGATGGACAGTGGACAGTAGGAACTCATTCAGTCAATCCTTGCAGTGTGTCAAGTAGAAGTTGGCGTTGCAATGGTAATGATGGACAGTGGACAGTAGGAACTCATTCAGTCAATCCTTGCAGTGTGTCAAGTAGAAGTTGGCGTTGCAATGGTAATGATGGACAGTGGACAGTAGGAACTCATTCAGTCAATCCTTGCAGTGTGTCAAGTAGAAGTTGGCGTTGCAATGGTAATGATGGATAGTGGACAGTAGGAACTCATTCAGTCAATCCATGCAGTGTGTCAAGTAGAAGTTGGTGTTGCAATGGTAATGATGGACAGTGGACAGTAGGAACTCATTCAGTCAATCCTTGCAGGGTGTCAAGTAGAAGTTGGCGTTGCAATGGTAATGATGGACAGTGGACAGTAGGAACTCATTCAGTCAATCCTTGCAGGGTGTCAAGTAGAAGTTGGCGTTGCAATGGTAATGATGGACAGTGGACAGTAGGAACTCATTCAGTCAATCCTTGCAGGGTGTCAAGTAGAAGTTGGCGTTGCAATGGTAATGATGGACAGTGGACAGTAGGAACTCATTCAGTCAATCCTTGCAGTGTGTCAAGTAGAAGTTGGTGTTGCAATGATAATGATGGACAGTGGACAGTAGGAACTCATTCAGTCAATCCTTGCAGGGTGTCAAGTAGAAGTTGGCGTTGCAATGGTAATGATGGACAGTGGACAGTAGGAACTCATTCAGTCAATCCTTGCAGGGTGTCAAGTAGAAGTTGGCGTTGCAATGGTAATGATGGACAGTGGACAGTAGGAACTCATTCAGTCAATCCTTGCAGTGTGTCAAGTAGAAGTTGGTGTTGCAATGGTAATGATGGACAGTAGACAGTAGGAACTCATTCAGTCAATCCTTGCAGGGTGTCAAGTAGAAGTTGGCGTTGCAATGGTAATGATGGACAGTGGACAGTAGGAACTCATTCAGTCAATCCTTGCAGTGTGTCAAGTAGAAGTTGGCGTTGCAATGGTAATGATGGACAGTGGACAGTAGGAACTCATTCAGTAAATCCTTGCAGTGTGTCAAGTAGAAGTTGGCGTTGCAATGGTAATGATGGACAGTGGACAGTAGGAACTCATTCAGTCAATCCTTGCAGTGTGTCAAGTAGATGTTGGTGTTGCAATGGTAATGATGGACAGTGGACAGTAGGAACTCATTCAGTCAATCCTTGCAGGGTGTCAAGTAGAAGTTGGCGTTGCAATGGTAATGATGGACAGTGGACAGTAGGAACTCATTCAGTCAATCCTTGCAGGGTGTCAAGTAGAAGTTGGCGTTGCAATGGTAATGATGGACAGTGGACAGTAGGAACTCATTCAGTCAATCCTTGCAGGGTGTCAAGTAGAAGTTGGCGTTGCAATGGTAATGATGGACAGTGGACAGTAGGAACTCATTCAGTCAATCCTTGCAGGGTGTCAAGTAGAAGTTGGCGTTGCAATGGTAATGATGGACAGTGGACAGTAGGAACTCATTCAGTCAATCCTTGCAGTGTGTCAAGTAGAAGTTGGCGTTGCAATGGTAATGATGGACAGTGGACAGTAGGAACTCATTCAGTCAATCCTTGCAGTGTGTCAAGTAGAAGTTGGCGTTGCAATGGTAATGATGGACAGTGGACAGTAGGAACTCATTCAGTCAATCCTTGCAGGGTGTCAAGTAGAAGTTGGCGTTGCAATGGTAATGATGGACAGTGGACAGTAGGAACTCATTCAGTCAATCCTTGCAGTGTGTCAAGTAGAAGTTGGCGTTGCAATGGTAATGATGGACAGTGGACAGTAGGAACTCATTCAGTCAATCCTTGCAGTGTGTCAAGTAGATGTTGGTGTTGCAATGGTAATGATGGACAGTGGACAGTAGGAACTCATTCAGTCAATCCTTGCAGTGTGTCAAGTAGATGTTGGTGTTGCAATGGTAATGATGGACAGTGGACAGTAGGAACTCATTCAGTCAATCCTTGCAGGGTGTCAAGTAGAAGTTGGCGTTGCAATGGTAATGATGGACAGTGGACAGTAGGAACTCATTCAGTCAATCCTTGCAGTGTGTCAAGTAGATGTTGGTGTTGCAATGGTAATGATGGACAGTGGACAGTAGGAACTCATTCAGTCAATCCTTGCAGGGTGTCAAGTAGAAGTTGGTGTTGCAATGGTAATGATGGACAGTGGACAGTAGGAACTCATTCAGTCAATCCTTGCAGGGTGTCAAGTAGAAGTTGGCGTTGCAATGGTAATGATGGACAGTGGACAGTAGGAACTCATTCAGTCAATCCTTTCAGGGTGTCAAGTAGATGTTGGTGTTGCAATGGTAATGATGGACAGTGGACAGTAGGAACTCATTCAGTCAATCCTTTCAGGGTGTCAAGTAGATGTTGGTGTTGCAATGGTAATGATGGACAGTGGACAGTAGGAACTCATTCAGTCAATCCTTGCAGTGTGTCAAGTAGATGTTGGTGTTGCAATGGTAATGATGGACAGTGGACAGTAGGAACTCATTCAGTCAATCCTTGCAGGGTGTCAAGTAGAAGTTGGCGTTGCAATGGTAATGATGGACAGTGGACAGTAGGAACTCATTCAGTCAATCCTTGCAGTGTGTCAAGTAGATGTTGGTGTTGCAATGGTAATGATGGACAGTGGACAGTAGGAACTCATTCAGTCAATCCTTGCAGTGTGTCAAGTAGATGTTGGTGTTGCAATGGTAATGATGGACAGTGGACAGTAGGAACTCATTCAGTCAATCCTTGCAGGGTGTCAAGTAGAAGTTGGCGTTGCAATGGTAATGATGGACAGTGGACAGTAGGAACTCATTCAGTCAATCCTTGCAGTGTGTCAAGTAGATGTTGGTGTTGCAATGGTAATGATGGACAGTGAACAGTAGGAACTCATTCAGTCAATCCTTGCAGTGTGTCAAGTAGATGTTGGTGTTGCAATGGTAATGATGGACAGTGGACAGTAGGAACTCATTCAGTCAATCCTTGCAGTGTGTCAAGTAGATGTTGGTGTTGCAATGGTAATTATGGACAGTGGACAGTAGGAACTCATTCAGTCAATCCTTGCAGTGTGTCAAGTAGATGTTGGTGTTGCAATGGTAATGATGGACAGTGGACAGTCGGAACTCATTCAGTCAATCCTTGCAGGGTGTCAAGTAGAAGTTGGCGTTGCAATGGTAATGATGGACAGTGGACAGTCGGAACTCATTCAGTCAATCCTTGCAGGGTGTCAAGTAGAAGTTGGCGTTGCAATGGTAATGATGGACAGTGGACAGTCGGAACTCATTCAGTCAATCCTTGCAGGGTGTCAAGTAGAAGTTGGCGTTGCAATGGTAATGATGGACAGTGGACAGTCGGAACTCATTCAGTCAATCCTTGCAGGGTGTCAAGTAGAAGTTGGCGTTGCAATGGTAATGATGGACAGTGGACAGTCGGAACTCATTCAGTCAATCCTTGCAGGGTGTCAAGTAGAAGTTGGCGTTGCAATGGTAATGATGGACAGTGGACAGTCGGAACTCATTCAGTCAATCCTTGCAGGGTGTCAAGTAGAAGTTGGCGTTGCAATGGTAATGATGGACAGTGGACAGTCGGAACTCATTCAGTCAATCCTTGCAGGGTGTCAAGTAGAAGTTGGCGTTGCAATGGTAATGATGGACAGTGGACAGTCGGAACTCATTCAGTCAATCCTTGCAGGGTGTCAAGTAGAAGTTGGCGTTGCAATGGGGGCGCCACATTACATTGAAAAACGTCAAAAACGACATACAATTATGTATATATATAACAATTATATATATATATAATTTCCATTTTTTGCCATGGCTCATGTTCTTCTTTTAGGTGCGTGGCTCCATCGTTCATCGATGATTTTACCAATGTCAAGGTAATGCTCGATATTTCCAGCACAGAGCAACTGGTTACTCTGAACTGCTAGTTCGGTGAGGGACAAGGAAACGTGCAGGAGGAATTGAGGTGCGAGCACCAATATTTTTATTTTCTCAAGAGGCACTCGTTATTTTTTCTCGTAGGTATGTACGTATAGACTTAGTTAATTTCAGTCAATTTACAGTGTCATGTAATAGGAAGAGAAAGCGAGACGCCTCTTGCGTTTTGCAGGAACTTTGGATACTCTATTTTACAAACAATATCATTACATATTACAGAGTATTAGCTAGTAGGCAAGTAATACAGTTAGCCAATTACTTACCGAGTGTTTGTACTGTCCGAGAGTAGTGTAGTGTGTAGTACCGTCGGTCACCGACGGCGAGTGCGCCTTGTGGCGCCACTGTCGCCTGTCGACAATACAACACTATTAGCTTGTTATCCTACTACGCTAGAGAGGGGGTAATGTTTGTCGTCCTTACCTCCAGCTGCAGACGAGTCGCCGGCGGCAGCGGCCCTCCTCCCTCGCCTGACGGTCTCGGCTACTTCGACCTCTACAGCTACCTGAAAATATACAAATATTCAATAAATAAATATTTTCAACATTTTCACACGTCATCTTGCCCAAATTAAACTAATATAAGCTATGTAATATAATAAACTAATATATAGGGATCTAGACGACTGATAAATATACCTATTATATTTCCAAATACATAGAAAAGCTCAGCTCATTCATTTTAACCAAAATATCAATAAACCTTAAGGTACAGTACTAAGAACTATTCATTCATATAAAAATGTAAATAACTTCGCCTACCTTTTTTCCTCTCGCTGTTTTCTTAGGCGCTTCAACCGACGCATCTACATTCCTGGACCGGGTATTCTTCCTGGGCGCATCAACACTTTCCTTACTCTGTTTAATGCCCTTCTTCGCCACAGCTTCTACGATTGGCGACTCAATCTTTTTATCTCTCCCCCTAACTCCTACGCTCTCAGTTTTCTTACTCACTTTGGTCGGTCTATCGTCTTGAGTGTCCGACTTTCTCTTACGAGTGCTCGTTTCTGGTTTAGCTCTTCTCGAGCGTGTGACAGGTTCAGTAATCACACTCTCTTGTTGTACCTTCCTTCCACGAGTTGCTTTAGTTTTACTGCCATCCGCTGTAGGTTTGTTGGGCTCATCTTGTACTGAATCTTGTTTATCCATCTTTCGTGTTTTTCTTGGAACAATAGCTTCCTCTACATTAGCAGTGCGACCTCTTCTAGTCTTTGGTTGAGACTTATCAACGTCAGATGTGCTCTGGTTCGAAGTATCCTTATTGGCGGCGACCTTCGTTTTGCCTCTAGTTTTAGGAACTATTTCCACGGGTATTTCTTCGGCTGCCTTTCTTCGACTTTTCTTTGCAGTCGGAGTCGACGTTTCTTGAGGAGGTTCTGACTTTTTATTTTTACCGCCTGCTTTACGTGTTCCTCTTACTGTCTCTGCTTTTTCTACCGAAACTTCTGGTTCGATGTCTTTCCCTCTCCCTCTAGTCGCTCTAGGTTTCATCTGCGGCGACGGTTTACCAACAGTCACTGTGGTTTTTGATACCTTCGCTCTTCTGTTCTTCGGTGTTTTAGTTTTGTCCACTTTGTCACCTTTACTACGAGTGGCGCGAGCTCTCTTGGGTGTGGTCGTAGTCGGGAGTGAAGCTGGGTCTGTTCCGTTACGTGAAGTATCGGCGCCGGCGCGAGGACTAATGACGGGAGGTTTCTTGGCGACAACTAATTTAGCTCCACGAGGTTTTGCCTTCGGACTCTTCGCTGTCGTCCTCCGAGAGCGCGTAGCTCGAGGACTGACTGGCTTCCGTACTTCACTTTGCACCCTCTTAATAGCTTTGGCTGAGTTTTTAGGACTAGCACCTGTTCTTAGAGTCGAACTTATATTTTCAGCTGATTTTGCTGGCGATTTGTCTGTGGTTTTCGTCGGCGCAGTGACCTTGGGCTTGCCCCGAGATTTACTTTGCGGTAGTTTCTGAAGGTCCGGTGTTTTGGGAGGAAGGTGAGCTCTGGTACCTCTTCGACCCTTCGGCCTCACCTCTGTGGAATCCCTTTCAATTGTGGACCTGAAAAAAAGTCATTATAGAATAAAATTATTTAAGTTTTAATCATAGTTCTCATTCACAATTTTTTCCTCTCTTTATACGATTAAAACGGAAAATAACGTCATCATGATTAAATTGAAATCAAAATCGTCAAGTTCGATCCGCTGAGAGACTCGTATCTAATCTATACATAAGTATAGTGAAACAATATATCATAAATGTATTATAGAATGGTAGTACCTGTGGTTGTCGTGTTCGAGCGCGATGGGCGACACTCGCCCCAGCTCGGACGCGTTCATGGTGAGGTTGGGCGCGCGCCCCTTCACCGGCGTCGAGTGCACCACCACGCGCTTCTTGATGGGCAGCTGTATAGCGCGACCCGCCTCCTGCGACGCGTTCACCAGCGATCTCTTCTTGAGAGGCAGTGTGTGCGCGCTGTACGACTCCGAGGCGGACTTGTGGCTGGCCCTCCCCAGGGGGCTGGCTCGGGCCCTGGAAGTGCGGACTTGCGCGTTACCCGCCACCGTGTCCGTCACCAGCTTTTGTAGCTCGCGCGACGTGTTTGCGGATTTAGCTCTTCTAAGGTCCGATAACATTTTCAGGTTCTCCTTCAGCCATTCCTCCGTGTTCAGCGAGAGGTCGAGTGACGAGAGGAGAGATTTCGACCTGGGAGTGGTTTTCCTCGGAGGTGCTCGGGGTTTCGAGCTGAACGTCCTCGAGTAGACGGCTTTTATGGTTGGTTTCCCGAGTAGGCGATCAAACGCGCTGTCCTGATCTCTGAGCGAGGTGTGGGACTCGTTGAACAGCTCCTCGACTCCGCTGACGTCGCTGAGCTCGTTCTTGTCCCGCCGGAACAGATCCCTCACACCCCTCACGTCCCGTAAATCATTATTAGGACTAAGTCGCTGCAGGGTTTTCTTTACCCCGGATACGTTTCTCAGATCGTCGACCGGCTTCACCGTTTTGAATAACTTCTTGACGCCTCTGACGTCCCCCAGGCTATTTCTCGGCGATTTTCGATTCTTCTTGGTTTGGAACAGAGTTTTGACCCCGGAGACCCGCCTTAGATCGTCCTCGGGTAGAGCCGCAAATATCGCCTTGACCCTGACATCGCTGAGCCGGTCTCTCGGGCTGGTGGCGAACACCGCTTTGACTCCCGCCACGTCCCTCAGGTCGTTCCTGACGGACTTCCTGGCGCGAGGTGTTCGCAGCAACGCCTTGACGCCGCGGACGTTGCGGAGATCGTTCGCCGGGGACCTCCTTCCGAACATGCGCTTGATGCCGGTTAAATTCGGACTGCGGCCGGGACTACTCAGGGGGCTCACGAACTGCTCGGGTGTGAAAGATTCCGTCTGCTCAAGCAACGAAGTATCCGGGGTCGGTCGGACCCGCGACGCTTCGGAAACGTCCGCCTCGTCGTCGTCGAACAGCTGCTTTCGGGAAATCTCAGAGATACTTTGGGAGAGTTTTCGCTTGACCGGGCTGTTGAACAGCTGCTTCATCACGTCCGACTCGTTGAGGTCGTCGATGATCGATCGCTTCGACTGCGGCTTCTTCGCCGACGAGTGCTTGTTCTTGACCGTCTCCTGGATCGGCTGGACGACACTCCGCGGGGTGACGGCCTCGTCCTCGGGCCGGGTCACGCTCAGCCTCTCGTACGAGTCGTCGCTGAATCTCCTCAAAGTGCGAGCGACGAGGGTCATGGATTTTGCCCTCGAGGACACCTTCACCCTGGGTCCACTCAGGACGCTTATCGTTTTCCTCTTGGAGGGCGGTCGACCCCTCGTGCCGGCGCGGGTGTCACGTATGGAGTTGTGACTGGAGTCGAGCAGGGTCTTTATGCTGAGCACCGGGGTGGTGACCGCGTCCGGGCTGTGCGTGTTTTCCGGGGTACTGGTGCCCTCGCCCTGGGCCGCGGGGGGCGAGCGGGGTTTGGCGGCGCTGACTCTCCGGGAGGTCCGAGGGGAGTCGTCCTCCTCATCCAGCTCCACGAACAGCAGGTCACTGTCGTCGATGCGGGACCTGCTCCGCGAGGCTCGCGAGGCTCGTGAGACTCTCGTGCTGTTCACAGATATGGGTACACTGGCGTTCTCAGGGGTCGACAACGATTGGCTTCCACGGGACTCGTTGGCGGTCGATCGGGTTCCACACGACCGTCTGGCGCTCCCACCGGACGGGCGCGATCGAGTCGACAAACGAGGTCTCCCGATTGACAGTTTCGGTTTTTTGGTCGACGTCTCCCTCGACAATCGAGACGCAGATGACGTCTCCCTCGACAGTCGAGACTCGGTCGACGCCCGGCCGAGGACGCTGGACCGCGAGCGCGTGGACACGTCGAAGGTCGCGAACGTGGCGTCGGGGTCGGAGGACGAGGGCCGGGCCCTTCTCACGTAGGGCGTGCTGGAGCCCAGCAGCGCGTGCGACCTGCTCCGGCGCGTGGAGCCGGCCTCGGACACGGCGGAGTCGTACACGGACGTGGAGGGGCCGGACGCGGAGTCCAGCGAGACCAGGTCCACGATGGAGTATGTCTCCTCGGTGAGGGAGCGCGGGCTGAGCGTGCGGGAGGGGCGGGTGGAGCTGGCCGGGGTCAGGGTGCGCGACTGCGAGGGGGGCGACAGCGTGACGGTGGCGGAGCGCCGCGGGGACGTGTCCGAGTATCTCAGCGCCAGGTCATCTTCCGAGGCGGTGGCATCGTCCAGGGCCTCCCTGGAATAGTTCTCGAGGTTGCTCAGATCGAACTTAATGGACTCCGTTTTCCTGGCACTCCTCTTCACCAGTGGGTTTTTGAGCGCAGATTTCTTGGGGGTCGGCAGTGCCGGGGACGACACGAGCAGCGTCGAGCGACGCACGGAGCTGCGCCGGGACGTGTCCGGGTCGGGAGCGGGGCCGGGTCTGGCCGGGAGCGGGGCCTCAGGGGTTGCAATCTAAAGAGACACAAGGCTCAATTAATTTATAAACCATTATGAATGAATTTATTTTAGAAGCAAAAAGTATGCCAACTTATTCTCAACTAATTGTACAATACCAATCACAAAACTAGTCTTGGGCTAGACCCGACCCAGCGACTGATCCCTTTCCAGGAGGTACGTTCTACCAACTGACCAAGATAGTAATGTGAATATTTCAAGTTAACTTTAACACTGATGTGCTGTGTAAATGACATATATATCATTTACACAGCAGCTTCTGACCACTGCACAGTGATGGAGATAAGAAACACCCACATCCATACACACAAACACACACACACACACACACACACACACACACACAAACACACAAACACACACACACACACACACACACACAAATCCTAATCTATATGCGTTTTTCAATTATAATTAATAAAATAATACATACATTTGCATGAAATATTAAAATATATATTTTTTTTTTTTAAGATTTGAGGCGATACAAGGTTTGCCGGGATAAATAGTATATTTTGTTTTACTTAAGTACACTGATCGCCCACCGCAAGAACCAGATTTTTTGTAACCGCTATGAGACTTGCTATGTATGGACGCCTCTCCCAAGATACAGACAGGTTTCCTGCCTAGTTTGGGGGACGAGTTCTGCCATGACCTTTTTAGTGATCTACTGGTTTCCTTTATCTCAATAATGTATTATGTAAGCTAGGACAACACTGTGTAATAATCATGTACAAACCACTTGAATTGAATAATTATTATAGATATATCTAACCAAATAACCTCACCAACTTATTCAGACCCAACTAGTCTCACACGTCGCTGTACAACATAGCTCGTCCGACACAATGACAGTAATGACACGATAGGTAGTGTTATTACACAGTTAACTGGAATACTCAACTAATCACGATATTATTAATTAATAATTAATTGTTACCGGCCAACCTCGCGTCGTTTTTTAATATGACTTACTAATTATTATTGTAAATTGGTGAATAATTTATACTATTATTTATAAATAATAGGCTCAGCAGCTTGCTCTTGGGCGTGTGGCCCGTCATCAGCAGGATAGTGGGGTACTGACCTGGGTACTCCCCGGGGTAGAGCGGCGAGGGGACACCACCACGCTGCGGGACTCGGGGCTCAGCAGCTTGCTCTTGGGCGTGTGGCCCGTCATCAGCAGGATGGCGGCCTGCTTCGTGTGATCTAAGGGTGATAAATGTGATCTAACATTTAACACAAAGATGTGGAGTAAAAAGGAGTTTTGAGTCAGCGAAGCATTTATATTTTAAGATTAGACTAGAATTTTGCTTTTCCTTGATTGTCTGTTTGTGTTTCGAGCTAGCAGGCCACATTTACAATCCGATTTTAACAAAACTTGGCACAAGTGTTGGAAATGGAAAGGTTGGAAAGTTCAACGGATGCATTACTGACGATTGCATAGACCCAGACCCCGTGACTCGCTGAAAGAACTATTTAAAGAAATTAATATTTTAACAGCTGCTTCTCAATATGTTTACGACAACATCTTATATGTACGGAAGAACATAGAGCTCTTCAAAGAAAAATCCGATAACCATAATTTTAATACAAGAAATAAAAATAAACTGACAATGACAAAAATTAGACTTCATAAAGTTGGTAATTTGTTTGTAGGCAAATGTATAAAAAAAATTTATAAAAATCTTCAGGATTTGGTTGACATGCCTCTTAGTAAGTTTAAAATAATAGTTTAAATTTTTGATGGAGAAAGGCTACTATAATGTAGACGAATATCTTAATGATAAAAATGCATTATAAACTAATTGTAACAATGTAAACAAAACAATATTAAAAAAGAAAATGGATAATCTACCTGAGTTTCTTGCTGGTCTCTTCTCAGGAGAACCAACTTACCGAACCAGCGAAATAATCATTTTCTAATGGTTATTTATGTACTTAATTTAGTATTTTTATAATATTACTTGACAATAAATTGTCAAAATTTTAACATAAATTTTACATTAACATTCATAATGTGCTCTTTATGTGCCTAAACTGAATAAACGAAATTGATTCTTTGATTCTTCTTTGTACGATGATGTGATGTGGGGCCAACGTCACAGTATCTTTATCATTACCTTATGTTATGTCGTCGGTTACTTCGATCTAATATTAGTTACCTAGTTATAATATTTTGTCCTTAGTTATTTTTTTTTCAAAAAGGCGACAATTAACAATTATGTCCAAAAACGGGGACAATCGACTCACGCACCTGAAGTATACTCGTGTGTATATTAGTTAACTACCCAAAGGAACAGTATATACACACTCACCCAGTGTGTGCGGTGCTGCTATCTTGGCGACGGTGCGCGGCGTGCGCGACGTGCGCGACGTGCGCGACGTGCGGCTCTGAGTGGCGCGCCTGAGCACGGCGAGGCGCAGCGGCGTGGCGCGCGCGGGCGTGCGCGGGCTGCCCCTGCGCGACTCTATCCACAGCGACGCCTTGGTGGGGCCGGGCGCGGCGGGCGCGGGCGCGGGCGCGGTGCGACTCCGGCGCTTCGCCTCCACCTCGCCCTCGTCCTCGCTCTTGGTGCCGCGCGCCCGCTTGCTGGGGGCGGACGTTCGAGACACATGAGCGGCAGCGGCAGCGGGAGCGGCAGCGGGAGACTCTGTGATGTGGATACCATTTGTTAAGACTGAGTGTCGAATGTTGACCGCCGATTCTTTTTTCCGACTAAGAATCGAGTGAGCCACTCGTGTAGGTATGAGGCATGTGATAAATGTGATCTTTTAAATGAAATATCTTACCAGTTTGTTCGCCGGTGTCTCTCCTCTGTGGTTGAACGATGGCCACCTGCTTGCCACCGGCGTTCGCTACGACGTTAAAACGCAACAAATTAGTATAACATAAAAATACGACAAATATCTCAAAATTTGAACAAATTAGCTGTCAACGTCGAAACGATACAGTACATGTAAGGAAATACAAAACAGCGCTTTTTTCATATAAGCATATTTGCAATGGCGCTGAAAGTGTATAATAAACTACCAAGGAACCTAAGAACCTCAGAGAACATTGATTCATTAAACAACAGCTATCGGAATTTTTAGTCAACAAGACTTATTCCTCAGTCGAGGAGCACTCGAATGCTGATTGCTGCACTTGAATACACTTGGCATTGCATAACTTGGGACCCACAAGGATTACCAACTCATAAATTGACCTTGAATTTTTTTTACATTTGAGGTAAATTTTATGATATCTAATTTTGTGACATTTAGGTAATTTTTTTTAAATAAACTTTTTGACATTGTATTTCTTGTAGACTTGTAGTGACTTTGTAATATTAATTTCATGACATTTACTAAATAACATACATACATACATAGAAATCACGCCTCTCTCCCAGTGGAGTAGGCAGAAACCACGGATTTCCACCAGCTACGATCCTGACATACTTCTTTCGCTTCCTCAACTTTCATTGATGTCTTCATGCAAGCTCGCCGGTTACTGGTAATTTTAACCTGGCCTTTATATAGGACATCAGCGATTTGGTCGCCATAAGTCCACTCACTTGCTTTATGTATCTGTTTTGTCAATCTCCTGTCATCCATCCATTTTCCACCTTAGTTACTACATCTTCTGACATACCAAAACGTTCTCTTATCACACGATCAAAAGGATCAAAGTCCTAGTGAGAAAAATAAACAAAACTACATAAACTACAGCAAAAGATTCAAAAAAATAATAAAGTTAACTCAACGGGCGCGAAACAATCACAAAATTAAAGCATCCCAAAATATATCGAAAGCAGCATGGCAAATCATAAATAGTAGTAAATTGGGTAAACCCATAGATGATATGCGTCATATCCGTGTCAACAATGATGTCATTACTGATCCAAAAACAATAGCCACACATTTTAACAATTATTTCATTGATAAAATCAGTTTGGAGCGAGATATAAGTATAAGTAATAAGTTAGAAGCCTACGGAATACGTGGCAATATATTGAATCTATTCACAACATATTTAAATGACAGAAGGCAAATAACAACAATTTCCAGAATAAATAGTCAAAACCTTGAAACAAATTATTATTCTGAGGAACGCACAGTTAAACAAGGAGTTCCACAAGGTAGCGTTCTGGGTCCTTTATTGTTTATTTTATACATCAATGACCTACCTAAAATAATCAAGTACCCTATTACCCTATTTGCGGATGATAGTACCGTAGTTATACCATCGAATTATCCTGACCTATATAAATCTGACATAAATCAAACCTTGACATCCGTTATGTCCTGCCTCGACATTAATAATTTAAAAATTAATTTAAATAAGACAGAAATAATGCATTTCAGTCAACGCCAACCACATTCTCAAGATATGGTTATAAGCGGAAATGGTCAGCAAATATCGGTTGTAGATGCGGCAAAGTTTCTTGGCGTAATCATTGACAAGAAGCTAAATTGGAAAGCTCACATTGAGGAGATTTGTAAAAAGGTTAGCAGTTCGGCATATGCATTGTTTAAGCTCTCCCCAATCACTAATACAGATTGCCTTTTAATTTTTGTTACAAATGTCTCTTACCAGAACTAGTCGATCCCAGAAAGGCACGTTACATGCCATTGCAAAACACCTGCTTTTAAAAAGCCGACGAAATCGTGCTGTTTTCATCCGGACTATTTTTGCCCCTTGATCTGGTTGTAATCGGATTTTATCATAATGGGAGTTCGTAGAACACGCATTCTCTGTGTAAATTGCAACAATCTTGACACAAGAACACAGTACAGTACAGTAATCATCCTCTCATACCTACCCAAATAGAGTATAATTATAACACAATATGTGGTCCAAAAGTACCAAAGTCATTAGTGCGAGCTATACAGTTGGTCACTATTTGTACCACACAGCATTCGAGATGTGTGCGTATTACGTCTCTGTGTGCGTGATATAAAAACCTATTTGCGAACTATTAGAATTTGTATAAACGCTCTTAATGTACAATTAATTTTTGGGAAATTGTCATTTTTTGTATTGACATTTTTAAAATATTGACATGATCTATTTAATTTCCTATTTATGCTATTGACTATGTTTAATGTTTTTATAATTTGCTATTTCATTTTTTTAATTGTGACATAACATAACTTATAATTTGTTTAAGGTAATTTTTCAATAAATCAATAATGTTTGTGTGTACGCCTGGCCTGTCTGGGCAAAACATGTTGGCACTATAACAAACGACAATCATATTGTAACAACATCCATTAACCCGTGTTTATGCAAATAAATGAATATTGAATCTTGAATCAAAGAACGATTTTTTTTAATCCGTTTTAATGAATAAAATTTGACATTAAATTTTGTGACCTTTAATTTTTTTCACATTGTACGAGGGTGGATTTAAAAGTAGTCGGTCTAAATCTCCTCTGCAGGTCATCATGTCGCAGAAATTTAATATATACTGTAATATTTAACCAAGAGATAAACTTAAGGGATCATTTTCGAAACTATCAAATATACAGAGTAGGAAAGTATATTTATATCCTCCAGCAGAAATGTAACCAGTTTCTAGATAGAGTTACCAACTACTATTGAGCCCTGTTAATTTGTGTGTTTCTGTAGTGTCACAGTATAAAGAATACCTAAACCCACCAGTATGCCAACGCCTTTGTTCTTGACTTGAACGCCGACAGTGTCTAGACATGGATGCTTGTGGTTTGTGGCCTGTGGCCTGTGGGGTTGTCACACGTACCTATACAATACTGAGTAGGTATTTATAA
Organism: Nudaria mundana; assembly: GCA_963556515.1. Taxonomy (NCBI): domain Eukaryota; kingdom Metazoa; phylum Arthropoda; class Insecta; order Lepidoptera; family Erebidae; genus Nudaria; species Nudaria mundana. The sequence goes on along the minus strand of OY748308.1, from coordinate 347,329 downwards.
TTTATTTATTGACTCGCAATCATCTTGGTAATATTTAGGTATTATTATGTAGGTACCTATTAACATTAATTAAATTAAAATAAAAAAAGTGTGTGTCAGCTCCGACGCACGACTGGAGTTTACTCCTTAAGTACGAGTATCTAACCATAACAAATTAGAAAGTTGCGCACTAGAGGTGCGCACCAAAAACGTGACACGATTTTCGTTACTTGTTAGTAGGTTTTACCCCTCGGATTTTTCTCATACCGGGCGCCTTATATATGAAAATCGATTCTTAAGGAGTAAACTCCAAAAATCATTTTTTAAATCCATATGGGCGCCGCAGCCATATTGAATCTTAAAATGGACATGAAATTTTACTCAGCATACTAAAAGTAACCAGAGGCGCTCGGCAATGGACGAAGGAGCCACGCAATTTAAAAAATAAATTATGCCAAAAATCCCCATAAACTATACCCAACAAAATTTGCCATATTGTATTTTTAAAATGATGACTTGCGAAATTCGTATGCTATATTTTAATTATTTAATAAAAATGTAACAAATTCGTCAACCCTGAAAAATCGTACCAATCTTCGAACAAGATATTGTTCGACAGTTGGCACTTTTCCTGCCGCGTCTCTTAGCCCCCTCACGATTGACCTGTCTGGTTCGTCGGCCGACTGTATGATGTTTCGACTGTGATAGTGCACATTGCAAAAATGAAAAAAAAGTGTCAACTAGCACATACCAGGCATGGAGGTGCGGTGAGACAGCTGCAGCGTGACGCGCTGCGGGTCCGAGGCGCGGCGGGGGGCGCGCGCGGAGCGGCGGGACACGGGCAGCGCTGCGGGGAGGGGGAGGGGGGGGGGGGGTTAGTGGCGAGTCTCCTCACTCCGAGCGACACGAGGACTGAGGAGCGGCACTCACCGGGCAGCTGGACCTGCGGGCGCGGCGCGTCGGGGCGCGCGTACTCCCAGCGCAGGCGCCGCCCGCCGATGGTGATGACGTCACCGTGCCGCAGCGCCGCCACGCTCACGTCGCGCCCGTTCACCTGCGTGCCGCCGCCGCACACCGCGCGGACCACCGTCTGTACACACATACACGCCTACACTAGACGCTCTAAACTACATTGGCATACTCACAGGTCAAAGAGGGAAGTTTAAACTTTACTTTGACTATATATTTACAAGAAAATAAACATAGGCAGCAACTTAGATCTAAAATACTATAGATATTGGATTCAGTACAAATACAACGCGGAATCTTGGCACTCGAATACGGTACGGTATCGGTAATTATTACAAATACCATCTATAAAATAAACAAGATTGTACATTGATGGTTGACATAGAAATAATTCGTAATAATTAATACAAAAGCATTAATGTACAGCGCCGTTGTCGCATCCCTCGAGAGTCAGCAAGCGGAATAGGAACTTAGTATGGAAGCGGTTGAAGCGCGCAGGTGTGCAATGACCGAGGTGAAGTGGTGCCGTTTTTAAAGCACTGATCGGTAATCTAGGTATTTTTGATCTAAGGGCAGCAACATTATAATGAATAATAAGTGATTGAGATTCTTGTTTCAACAACATATATCATGAGTCCAAATAACCTGAATTTAAGCACATGCCGTGAAACGTGAATGAATGAACCATAAGAGTATGTAAATGAGTGTAACAGCTCAAAAGATGCATAAATATATTATTATTATTATAATGATAATCCATACCTCACTTCATTAGTTCATGCACACAAAGTTCCGCCGGGCGCCACCGGGAATTCTCTTAGTCTCTACCGGAGGCGCTCGGCAATGATCATTCACTACACCAGTACACCGTAACATAAACATACACCATACAAAGTGATACTGTAAGTCCCTTACTTGATTAGCATGAACCGCAACAGTGGCATGATGTGGGTCAACAGCCTCCAGCATGAACCGTATGTCGCAAGAGTAATCCCTGCCGAGTGTGACGACTCCCTCGGGTACCGGGAAGCGCTTCAGGTCACGCCCTTGGCGGTCCAACACCACTAGCTGGCCGCCAGACATCACTACAATACCAAACAAAACATGCACTTGTTGCTGAATTTGTTTTGGTTTAATGACATACACTTATTTGGAAGTTTGATTTATTTTTTAATTATTTACATTTGAACAAAATGCCACTTTTTGAATCTAATATATAAAATTCTCTTGTCACAGTTTTCGTTGCCATACTCCTCCGAAACGGCTTGACCGATTCTCATGAAATTTTGTGTGCATATTGGGTAGGTCTGAGAATCGGACAACATCTATTTTTCATCCCCCTAAATGTTAAGGGTAGTCCACCCCTAAAGCAAAACAACGTTTGCCGGGTCAGCTAGTAATATATATAAATTTGACTTTTTAATGTTTTATAAGTGCATAATAATAAACATGTACTTAAATTGACCGAGCTTTCGAAGTGTCTACATTTCAAGATAGGACAATTTCGCTTTAGTCCATCTGTCTGTATGTGGTGTTCCCGGCTAGCAGCCAGTTTCTATCATATCTTCACGAAACTTGGCACTAGTGTTCCTTGATTTAATTCAATTTTATCATCATGAGCTTTTTGAATTGGGGGGAAAAAATGGGGTAAATAAGGTCAAATAACGTTTAATTAATGTTTTCCGGGCTAGTGGCCCAATTTATTAACCCATCTCCACAAACCTTGGCACACGTATTCCATTACTAGAAACAATATTTTAGTAAGAGTTTTTTTATTGGGAAGGGTGGAGCTCCTAAAAGAAAATCCAAAAAAAATGTTTCTAACTTGCAATGTTCGCGCGGTTTACTGTTCTACCATAGGGCGTCCACTAGTCAAATTTAAATTAAATAAAATAAAATAAATACTTTGGACATTGTAGCACAAAGTTAACTAGACCAGGCCAAGCTATAAGCTTGTGCTATGGGCCCTTTCCAGAAGAGACGCTCCAGATGGGTGAAGAACTTATGGCATAAATTTCTATAGCGCGACAAGAAACATGGAAACATATCATAGCAAACCAGCTGCCACATCGGCTTCTATTAAACGGAAAACCATCGCAACGCCCGAAAAGGCCACCGAGACTTCCTAGTGACCCTGCAAATTCGAATGCTGAAGTTAGTGGCCCTTTTTAGTTCGTCATCCTGAAACTGGAAAATTGCCGGACGACACTGGAAACTTTCATCCCATCTCTCTCCTCTACACACCCACAAAATCCTGGAGAGAATGCTCCTAAACTGCCTCAGTAACATTAATATAGACCCGAAAGTAATTCCAGAACAGGCTGGTTTCAGACCAGGAAGGTCCTGCTGCAGTCAGGTTCTAAACTTGACCCAACCTAACCTTGTTACAACCTAACCTTGACCCAACTTTGTTAGGTTCGAGAGCGGTAAAGTCACGGGTGCTGTTTTTGTGGATTTGTCAGCAGCTTATGACAGCATTAACATTAGAAGACTGCTCTGGAAGTTAACCAACCTCACTGGTGACTGAATTCGTCCGAGTCCTTGGTGAGCTTCAGTGCAATAGATCCTTCAAAGTACAAATGCTGTCGGACAGGAGCAGGTGGCGCCGCCAAAAGAATGGGCTGCCGCAGGGTACCATTCTCGCTCCCATACTCTTTAACATCTAAACCAATGACCAACCACAGTTCCCAGAAATCACACGATTCCTTTATGCCGACGATGCGATCTGGCACACGCAGCACAAACTAAAGACATTGGAGCAGGCAGTCGTATCTATCAGCTGACGGTGCAAGAAAAAACTTAACCTTGCTCATTTAATTGATATGCTATTGATTTGTATAAGTGTGTATTAGTCGAGGAGACAAGGATTACTTTATACTTTATTTTAGAATTGTTAACTACTTTAAACACCATTTATAGGGCAAAAATGTCTCAAAAGGCTGACTACTGGTGCAGGGCTGGCCACTGGGTGTTTTAGCCTACCTAGATTAAGTAATTTATGCAACTATCAAACTCAGACTAAGCCCACTAATCTCCCCACAAGTGAATCCCTATTCCCGGGTTAGTAGGAAAGTGACTAGAACGCAAAATGTACACCTATGATAAAAGACGACATCGCAAAATACCCACAGATCGATTTGTAAAATGTCGAGGTCGTTATAAGCCTTGGTCGCAAATTGACTACATCGTGAAAGTTCTATTTTACTTGTAGGTCGTCGAAAGCTTTACTCGCATAATGACTATATCGCACAAATGCTTATTCTTCTCAAGCGGTCTGGAACAAAGCAGATGAATTGGGGCTAGTACCAAAAAAGGAAGGAGCCTTGTGAGGTTGGTATGTAATTTACCACTGCTACCATCGTCATTTATAATAAATGGCTGGAACTGCTAGACTATGCACGCAACTGCACTGGTATGCATTCATTTATGGATTATTTTGGAAAGGAATGGCCCAAAAATACAGCACTAATATCATGTTGTTATGAGAGGCCCGCACTACTAATGCCTTAGAAGCTTGGCATCGCCGTCTTGGAGTGCGAATTAATCGACATTCCACATTAATAATTTATTTATTTACTAAAAAGGGAGTCAAGATTCCAGGATATCAAATTAAAAGGGCTGATGTTTAAATCACCAAATAGGAAAAAAGCAGATATACCTTTTAACTGACAATACCGGCGAGAGCAAGTAATCTGCAGGATGAGATAGTAATAACTACTCTCGACTTTCTTATTAATATTGCTATTTCTGTTTTTCCTAGAATTATAAGCTCAGAATAATAAACACTGAATTGAATCTTATAAAACTATTATTATCTTTTCTTTGTCTTTTTAAGATGGAAGTTATTTTCAGTATATGTGATTAATGGCATCGTAGCTCTATTTCAAAGCGTGGTAGACATAGAAACTCGCAAAACGGACCCCAACATTCAACCTCGGCGATGAGCTCCTCACTACAAGCTATAATGGGATACAGTCATTTTGCGTCTAAGATGTTCTGTGACATTACATAAATTTAGTCGTTATGTATGTGTAGACATTTTGCGATTACGGCATTTTAACATTAAGATTTTAGGCGATATTGACATTCTGCGATGTCGTCTTTTATCATAAGTGGACTTTTTGTGTTCTAGTCACATTCCTACTAACCCCTATTCCCTATGTTTTGCAAACATTCTTATTCTCGAGCAGAATGGCATTTCTATGGGACATAGATAAGACTGGACTAAATATGCATGTAAGTAGAGAATGTTCCTTGTCATGTTTCCCACAAAAATTTATTCACAGGATGAAGTACTGCTCATGATCAGTTTTGTGCACCAAATCCAAATTTTAATTTGTTCAGTGGTTAGTTAGGGTGATGGAATAGTAATAAGAGATCCAAACACATGTATGAAATTCAGATAAGAGGGTGATGGAATAGTAATCAAACCCAAGCATGAGGCTCACCATAGAAGTGATAACAGGACACTGTCGACTGAACAGACATCTGACAATGATAGGAGTAAAACCAGACCCCTAAGGCCCGGAGTGCATGGACAGCGAAGAAACAAGCTTCCACCTGCTGGCTGAGTGCCCCTGTACTTGTACTTGTAGTCACAGGCTGATCTCCGCAAGTCCACATCTAGTGCGCGGGTTTTGCGTGGGCTGAGTGCCCCATGTACTCACTGATCAGATGGGAAATGCTGCGGTCGGACAGACTGAACGAAGGAGACAAGCAATCTGAAGGTAGAACAGATGATAAGATTTATAAAGGACACGGGAAGGTTCGACGGGGGGCCGTGAGCTGGATCAACCACACTCTCCCCAAGGGGAGAATTGGGGAAATGGACGAAATAGCCCGCAAACGTCGCGGGTGGATCGTCCGTCCGGATGCCGGCGTCCCCGTTGGAAATAATAATAATAAAAAGCATGAGAAATAAAAATTGCGTTAAGGAGAAATTTTTGTGATGTCAGTCAGTCAGTTGAAAAATGATTGTCCATGAAATAGCCATAAAACTTATTATGTAATTTATTAACATTCATTATTATTGAAGTACATATGTAACATAGAAGACTATTTCCGAACGAAAATATTATGATGCCATTTTGTGACATGACATGACATGACAACGGCATTTCCCGCCAACAACCACATGAAAAATTCTACGACATAAAACAAAATTATCCATTGAAATATTATAGTACTGAATAATTTACTACATAATGCAGTGTATTGTATGCAGTACAAAAACTGATGTTCAATTTGATCAAAATCAACAAGAACACCGGCAATTAAATTTGAACTTACCTATGTCAAACTTCTAACACCAATTTGGTTAATTTCATAAACATAATCAGTTCAATCACTGGTCTCACAGTAATATTCACAAAGAGATTCGACAAAATCACGTTTACTCTCGAAATCAGATAAAAGCATAAGCGTTTGCTAAATACCATAAAATCTGGAGGAACAGCAAGCGAAGCAAAAGAACAAAAACACTAAACAACAGACAGACAGTGGCGTCTTTTATTTTCTTTTTTTTTGGGTTGCCAGTTGAATTGCCAGAATATCCTACGGTTATGGCAATGGTTTTTTTTGGGATTTTATGGCTTCGTTTCGACTAGTTGGGTTGTGGCCAACAAGAGATGGCAAGTCTACTGTCTATGCGCCGTCATCCGAGCGAGAGGTATGAAACCAGTGTTGCCATTTTAGCAACTTTCTCGCAAGATCTAGCGACATTGCGTTTCCTACAGCGGCTTAAATTAACTGCCTAGCGACAAAAAAATCTAGTGACTATTCTAACGACTTTTGGAGTTTAACTAAATAAAAAATAACTAAGTAGGTAAGTATTTTTAACTTCAAAAAATATGGCCCTCTAAGCCAGGAAGTGTAACTTCTCTATATTCGGCACTGCCGTGCGTTCTGTAATCAGATATCACTCGGACAAGTCTGCATTTTTCCCACCTTTAGTTTAGTAGCCTTTGAATGAGATAGACGCTTGTAGTCTTGTCATTCAGAGTAATAGTTATCCAATTTCGGCACTGCCATAAATTCCCCAAAGATAAACTATTGCTGTAGGTAACGTAAACTCAAAGTCACTTAGAATAAATTGTCTGTGATTGATTAAGTTTGTATAACAATGTAAATACCTATAAAGAAAAAAGTTACTCACAGAAGTATAAAAAAGAGTAGGAAGATAATCCAGACTTCAAAGGATGATTGGCACTGGTACCATGTACAAGGCATAGGCATATTATTCAGCCATGTAAATAATATTTTATGCTGTATTTTAAATATACATTTCTTGGCTTTTCGTGTTTTAAATTTTTTTTTAAACTGATTAAGTGATTACAACTTAATAGTGTAATATGTAATAATAAAAAAAAAACAACGTAATAATAATACACTAATGTGTAAGTAAATTAAATATTGTGCCCTATTATTGAGCGGAGCGAAGCGTAGCGTATCTTAGACGACAAGTGTAAATCGTTTGTGTGCCAACTACTCCGAAACGGCTCGACCGATTTTGACCAAATTTGGCATGCTGGTCGACATCATACCCGGGAGTGCATATCTCTGAAATCATGAAAATAGAGCATAAAAAAAATTAAGAAAATTTGCTCCGCTCAACATTTGCAATTAGCAGCATGCATTGCATAGGTACCTAGTATATGTAAAGTCGCTAGGTATCGCTAGCTAGTTTACAGTGGGAAACTAGCTAGCTATACCTAACTCCCATGCCGTACCCATGCCGTACTCGCACTACTTTACAGTAGTGCGAGTACGGCATGTCGACATATTATTATTGTCGGTCCACCTCGTCTGCGAAAAATTCGTCGAAAAGAATTTGTCGGGCACAATTCGTCGAAGCACAATTCATCGAAAACATAATTCACCGAGGCACAGTTCATCAAAAACAATACGCCGAATCACATTTCGAATCGAAATTCACCGAAACATTATTCGTCGAATCATAATTTGTCGAAAACTATACAAGATAAAGTGATCAATAGTTCCTATAGACAAACTTATCTTAACTCCGTCAGAACGGAGAGGCGTTTACACATTCGTGCAAACTTATTAATATGCGAACATAGGCGAACTGAGACGAGCACGAGCATCTAAACAGGGCGCTCGTGCAGGCTCGCCGCTCGTCATAGCTCGCGGTGACGCTCGCCTTGACGTTTCGACGTGACCCGAGGCGAACCGCGAGACGAATGTCTAAATCCAGCATTATACTCGTAGTTTCGTCATGTCCGTCCTTGGCTTTCCTTCCAAACAGTTAGTGCTAGAAAAATGAAACTAAGTACATATGGGTTCGATGAAATTTCACTAATAATGTTTTTGACATAACCTCGGTTTAGGTATTCTACGGTGGGTGGAAACAACAAATCAGAGTTTTCATAAAAACTACAAAGTCTTGATAAACAAATTAGGTGTTTATGAATGGGTTATTATTTAAGCTATCAGATTATGCAATAAAATACCATCCAAGTGCGACTAGGACTCGCGCATAAAGGTTCCGTACCATCATTACATAGGTAGTATAAAACAAAGGCGCTTCCGTTGTATGTGCCTATGCTTAGATCTTTATAACTACGCAACGGATTTTGATGCGGTTTTTACCAATTGCGGGCGAAGTCGCGAGTGACCGTTAGTTATCTATAAAAAGGGCAAAAAAAATTGCGTTTGTTGTATACTGTATAGGAACCATTATAAACTTAAGACTAACGGGTCTTTTACGCGATTATTGACATATATACATACCTCTTTATTACCCGACGTTTCGGCCCTGTTACAAGAGCCGTGGTCACGGGTGGATGTATAGGAACCCCCAAAATATTGATTTTATTCTGTTTTTTAGTGTTAGCTTTTATACAGCAAACACTGCTGGCGAAGGTTAGCGACTTTTTTACATGTATGTACAGTTGGCAACACTGGTACGAACAGACAACTGGACAACTGGTCTGAACTGGTACGAGCCAAAATAGTAATTCACTTCACCTATTATCACTATTATTCACCAAAGAGAATACAATACTACCTACGTAAGATATATATCACTATTTATTTATTTTGATTAGGTATAGGTATGTACCTACTTTAATTTTAAATTAATCCCTTGTTTATTTACTTGAACAAAGTCGCAGGTAGTGTTGAATTGACGAATACTGTTTCAAAGCTATGGAAACTAATAATCCACTCAATCAAAGTTACTGGTATGTTCTCCGAGAAGATCAAAGTAATGTTATCTTTAGCAGCAATAACTTCACCATCCAGAATCCTCAAAGTAAGTTATAAATATTATCTAGTTCCTTGCGTTCAGTCAGATCAGAGGTAGTACTCAGTAGTTGAGACTTTATGAAATATCCTACCAGTATCTTGCATTCATTATAGGCAATGTTCTCATGGAAATGTAGAAAATTAATGAATGCAGGTATTAACTAATATAATTCTTGATGGTTTATAGACTTTGGATGTTATTGCTTTATTTTTATTAAAAAACTGATTTCTATTATTTTATGCAATTAGTTGCAGGCCAAGAAGCACGATATATTGTGGACACAGGTGATAGGCAGTATGTTCAGATAAATGAAGCACCTGTAGTAGTGCAGCCGGCAGAACCTTGTCATAAAGAAACCAGTGTGATCAAAGTCGAAGACCAATTCTGGGACAGAAACAGAGTAAATTTGCTTCTGACATTCTGTTTAGAGAATAAACACAGAATAGCTGACAAAGATAAATCTATTTGGAATGAAATTGCAACACACATGGGCACAAACATTAATGATTGTACTAAAAAATACAGGAACCTGCGACGAACTTACATAAGACTACTGAAAGATAAAAGGTTGGGCAAGGAGATAAAATGGGTACATTATACCATCTCCGAGAGTGTGTTCAAAGATAGCAAATCTCTCCCAGCATCAGTTCTTGAACCGTGGGATGAACAGAGAATAAGGCAATTGCTCACTCTTTATATTGAAAATCTGAGTAAGTTCCGAAGCTCTGATTTTTTACAAAAAGATGTCTGGAAAGAGATTGCATCACAGGTTGGCACTACAGAATATAACTGCTATCATAAGTTTAAGAATTTGAAGAGAGCATATTTTAATTGGAAAGAGAAACTGAGAGAGCCAGGCAAACCAACACTTAAATGGCCATACCTCCATTATTTTGAAAGAATATTTTATAATTACAATCCTAATATAGGTTCATGGGACAAAAATAAAACAAGTTTATTGATGGATGCATACATGCAAATAGCTGACAAATTTAAAAATCCAAGATTTCAAAAGAAAGAGCTGTGGAAGGAGATTTCTGAATCTGTTGGAGAAGAGCCTTCAAATTGTGATAAGAAATTTCGTAATTTGAAACAAACTTATATCAGACTAAAAATGAGGCAAGATACAGATAGATGTAGCCCAAAGTGGCGCTACTATAAGGACTTTGAGGCAATATATGGGTCATGGACTTGTTATAGTAACACTGATACAGTATCATTGAAACTGGGACACAAGTCTCAAGAGGACAATTATGTGAAAAAGCTGTTAACATTTTATATAGAGAACAAAGAGAGATTCAAAGATCCATTGGTGAAGAAGAAGAATGTGTGGAGGACGCTAATGCCTAGAATAGGACTATCGTCAGAGGAATGCGATCGCAAGTTTCGCAACTTGAAACAAACTTACCTCCGACTGGCAGACAAGAAGAAAGAAACAGGGAAGACCACCAACTGGCCATATTATACATATTTCGAACAAATATACGACGAACCTCTAGACCAACAGGGCAATAATATACGCAGTGACAATATATCCTTGGACCATATTACAACAGAAATCAAACGAGTAGTTCAAGAAGTTCAACACAAAAAGGATAATGATAAATTCGAGATATTAGTGAGATCTGTAGAAGAGTGTAACCATATACAAAGGGAAAGGAATAAAATATTGCAAGCATTGTTAGATAGGTACTGACATCACACTCGGTAAGCCTTGATTTGCAGTGTTGACAACTGTTAATGGATTGTGTTATGGGCATATCGGTCGTCTGCATTATTGATGCTGATTATCGTTGATCGTCAATCGGCACGATTCGACAGTTGGTACATTATATCGTCTTTAACAGCTTGATCGGGAAGCACCAAGATGGACTTGAATTGTGTTGCTATTACCACTATTACCATGATGTCAATGTGGTCCAAAGAGGAGTTGTGAAATAAAATAAGGAAAAGATCCTTTTATTCATTGTAATAATGAGCTACATTATACATAATACTTACATAAATTACACACAATTACAATTACATAAAAATAATAATGTAAAGCAATACTAGTAAGGTAAATGTCCCCTATTTCGGCATCTTAAGGCTCTTATGACTTTAAGATTTTTTAAATATATTACTAACGTGATATCAGTTTGATAGCTTTTGTATGATGAATACTGGTATTTTGAAAGTAAGTTAATGCATGAATTGCATACTTTTAGTTCAAGTTTTTTTTAAATACTAATGTTTTTGTAAACCTGTCATTTGAACCCTATTCCGTGATAAAATTAGGCTCTGCTTCTAAGTTCGTGAGTTCGTGGCCTCTGTTTCGGGATTAAGTTTCTTGTGTGAGTTATGATAATTTATTAATAAAAAACCATAAAATATATAAATTTAATAATTAAAAACTAAAAATTAATGCAAAATTAAGACTTATTAACGACTTTAAAAAATTATCATTTCTCTCTTTCATATAAAAAAAATAACATTAATAAAATATAAACTGAAAAACATAAATTATTGGAACCGTATCCTGCGCTATTTGAAAATAAAAAAATTGCACTACATATCTGCTACAGAATAAACGCCTCTTTTATTGAGTAGTATCGGGGCCTTTATTTTTTTTACAACATCTTCACAGTCGTACGTTAAGATGTCGTCCTTTTCTGGCCAACGCCAATTTACACGACCAGTAATTGTGTCCAAGCCACTCATAGTCATGGTCTTCACATCATAAGATTTCAAAGCGCCTTCAGATACTTTAGTGATCAGCCCTGGGAAATTTTCACCCTCGTATGTTATAACTACGTATTCGCCAGCTTTAAAAGATGTCTCCTTAGTCGGTGCTTTGTTCTCTTTTATCTCTTCTACCATACTTAATTTTACTTTATCCTTTTTATTGATTTCAAAATCTGTATCTTTATTTTTATTTAATTTAGTTTTAGCCGTTAATTTAGCTTTAGCCTTCTCCTCTCGTTCTTTCTTACGGGTCTCAGCTTTCTCTATTTTTTCTTTTTTGTCTTGGTGTAGGCGTCGCTGGTAATCCATGTACTCTGTAGATGTAGCAATCGTTGGAATCAATGACTTTTTGACTTTTTTCTTTGTTTTTTTATTGATCTGTGTCTCAGGCCATAATAAGGAGTTTTTGAAAGGAGTTGGGAACTGTGATTTTTTTGAGTTACTAGGAGTGCAATCATCATGAATTTCTGATATATTAATGGCTTCAGCATTCGAGTCTGTAACTGACTTCTTTGCTTGTGAGTTTGCATTTAAACGTGATTCATTATCTTTAGGAGAAATATTCTCGTTTGTTTGACAGGACTGTTGCGCTGGAGGAGTGGTGCAATTTGACAGATCCGAAGATTTTGTAGCCAAAGTTTGTTTTGGTGGAGTCAAATTTTCATTCAGAGAGGGTTTAACGGGTGCTGTAAAGTTTGGTGCTTCTTTGGATTTTATAGTTGGTGTGGAAGTATCATTATAAAAAGATTTAAAATTATTAAAACTTAAATTATCATTATCAGTATTAATTAGCTCGCTTTCTTTTGACGGTGATCTGGAAGACTCTTCAAAGCAGTTTGCAGTGTGTTTAGTTACTTGGGTTAGTAAACTGCACGTTAACTGGGGTGTTAGCGTTACAGTTCCATCATGCTCAACAACACCATCTAATATATTAAAGTTGTCAAAATTTAAAATATTGTCTTCTATATTGGTTAGTGTGCAGTCGTTTGCTACCAAAGTAGATTCACCGATTTCAACTTCGTTGTCATTGCAACCATTTACCTTTTTCCAAAAATAAAATAAATTCTCATCTTTAGTGTCTCCTTGCCAAACTCCATCGCAGTCTTTAAATAGCTTAAGCTTTTCTATGCCCAGCAACTTTTCAAACTCAGCAACAAAATGTTCAGAAATGACGGGAGATAAAGAAGTTTGTACGAGTTGATTTGAAGATCGTTCATCGACTAGTTTTTCGTCATCAAAAGGGGTGCTCACAGCAGAGCTAGAATCACTTGTAGATCCTGCATCATCGGGCTTGCTAGATTTGAGGAGTTTTTCATAGTTAACTGCATTTTGATCAAATGGAAATAAACCAGCATGTCGGAATCCATTTATCAAAATTTCAGGCTTCAGAGTCCTTTGAATGCACTCTTCTAAAATAGGGCCAAAATCTTCTCTTCCCAATTTTTTTGCGTTATTAGCCATCCGCCAGTCGTGAACACTTTTTTTCCAAGAATTTTTCAAAGCATGAAACACTGCTACGTCCATGGGTTGGAGTGCGTGAGTTGAGTTGGGTAAGAGTGCCACAAGAATAATGCCGTTTTCTTTACAGAACATCGTTAATGGTAGAGAGAGGTGTGAAACGTGTCCATCAAGAAAGAGCAACACGGGTTTTTTAATGTTCTCTTCCAATAAGAAGGCACTGAACGAATTTGCGATATACTCATAAAATGTCTGACACGTCATCCACCCATTATCAGACTTGCCAATTATCCACGTTTTGGGATATTTTTTAAGAATATTCAATGGGATCCGCTTATAAGGAAAGAGAGCTAGTATTGGCATTAGTTTTCCGTCAGCTGAAGCCCCAAGGGAAAGTGTTAAATTTTCTTTTTCATCATTACCAGATCGACAGTAGACACTTTTTTGACCTCTCCTTGCCAATACAGCTTGACCTTTCGGGCACAAAAAAAAAGCTGACTCGTCACAATTGAAAATTCGAGACGGATCTTGCAGAATTTCCAAACAATTGTTCTGTTCCAAGTACTTATAAACACTGTCGAACCAGTGTCGTATTTTTTCTTCTGTTGCACCAACTCGTGCTGTAGTTAATGCTTGACATACCCTTGAACTCACATTTGGATTTCTTTTCAAAAATCCTTCGTACCAATGTCTTCCTGGAATTCCATTCTTAAATGGATTGGGCCTATTTAGTTCTTTAATTAATTTACCAACAGAATGCAGCAACTGCTCCTTTGTGACGGGAAATCCAATCTCTGCCATGTGGTGAATCCATCTGACTAATAATTCTTCTTCGTCCTTCGTGAGAACTGTCGCATGCCCAGAAGGATTTGGATGTATATTTTTCAACTTGTCCAATAAAGTTTGGTACGGCACTTTATACATCTTTGAAGCCTTGTAAGCCGTCATTTCGCCATTCCTAATTGATGCCAAAGCTTGGTCTAAATTTTCAGTAGTATACTTTTTGTACGGCATTTTGTACTTTGCATGTTCCTAGAAAATGAAGAGAACTGATCTTTAATTAAATTATAAACAAGCCAACGTAGGATTGAATGTTTGTATTGTATTAATTGATCTATCACGAACTTGGAAAAAAGTAACGAAATAGAGTCTCTTGTTTCGTGTATTTGATTCTTGGAATTTCCCTACTCAAGTTTGTAGATATTTTTTATATTATGTAAATTAACTATTAACTACCCTATATATCATAAAAAATTACAAAAACAAATTAAATAAATCGAATAAAAAACTAAATTATGCTGGTAGTACTTATGCGAATTTACCTCAAAACTGTAAATTAAGGTTACCTTCAAACTCGTATTATAAGAATTATAATGAACAAAACATATCACGAATTTAGCTCATTAGAAACTAAAATAAATACTTTATTTGTTTTTTAATTGACATTCAAATTATCTTAATTATTATACAAATACACAAGCAACAAAAATGTATCTAGAATATCCCTGATTCGGTAGTGACACGAACTAGGGGACACGATAAATAAAATGACTGCTATTTCGTGAGTCGATTTATTGCAATTTTAAAGGAATTTTATGCTTGCATGTAACTGTTTTATAAATCAAATCAATTGTTGAGAAACACAAAAAAGCACTATTGAAAGTTTTATTTAAATGAACTTACCTTTTCCTTTCCGTAAGCTTAAGAAGCACGAGCGCTAACCTTACGGTGACAAGGAATACACGCTCACCGCACAGCTGTTCGTGGCCGACTGAGAGTTTTGAACGTGACATTGCTGTCACTTTAACCGCGAAAACGTTAGAATTTGATTTTTCAGATAGTTTAAATGATAGAGATTTTGTAATAAGGTATCATTTAAATAAATAATATTCAAATTACTTATTTTTTGCCCCAGAAACGAAACTAACGAAATAACGTACTAACACGAACCAGTGGCCCTTTACCTTAGTACCTACCATAATGTCAAAGCAGAAAAATAATAATGCAGAAATCCTGATACATAAGTACTGTATTTCTTTTTCTGACAGGACACCAACCTCAGATAGTCTACAATATAGTACAATCAAACAAGCTTTCGTGCCCCGAATAATTTCTCTGTCTCTGACACTTGGCATATATGATGAAAATAGGTGATACAGATTATAGATATAAAATAACCCAATAACTTCGTACCGTAAAGTATGCCGCCTGAGAGAAAAATAGTTTTACTCTCAAAGAAACGTAGTTGATTGTACTTTTACCTAGGTACTCTAAAGTTTAGTATTACTGTACTTGTAATATATATTGTACAATAGTTTGTTTCCTGAATAAAAAGAAAAAAAAAGAAATGAAACAAAATACTAATGTCGGTTTCACGAACCAAAATTAATTATACACCGGTATACATCAACAGTCGTGTATTTTCATATGAAAATAATGCTAAATATTTGTGTATGACACATGATGCAAAACTTCGCTGGAAGGCGTATCAATCAAATCAAATCAAATCAAAATATTTTTATTCAAAATAGGAGCGATTAATACGACACATTTTGAAGGTCGAGAAATCCCCCCATTCGATTACCACATCATTTTCATTTACGCCATAAAATCTACTTTTAGACTTCCATAAACCCGAACGCTATAGAAAAGACAAAGTGAGAGACCGACTAGCGACTCGGTAATACAAGTTACTGTTTACCTGATTGATTGATTGATGACCCCTGATCTATAGGCACTTTATTTAAGGTAGGAAGTAGGCGTAGAAATGATTGCTACTCTAAAATAATTATCATAATGACTTAGTGCTTAATAACTGCATTATAAAATAATATGATGTGATGAGCAAAGTGTGGCTGAGTCATAATGTAAGTAACTTTATCAAATACTAAGGCCTTGTTCGGCCACTGGGTATTCTCTAGTTCTTACCGGAGGCGCTCGGCAATGGACGTAGGTGCGGCCGCGCCCCAGGCCGCAGATTAAAAAAAAATAGGCCTACATTTTGGATATCGTGTTACTTATTATTGGAGGATGCAAACGCTGCGATGACGTCATGCTTCAATTCTAGTCTAGCCGTAGTGTGCCCGAAGAGGCCACACAGGTGACCAAAGTCCGCCGGGCGCCACTGAAAATACCTTCAGGGGTCACCAGAGACGCCCGCAGCAATGGACATGGGAGCGGCCTAAATAAACGCGGCATAAAGCCGTGGTGTGCTAGTAGCGCGACAGCACTACTACTTAGGGCTCCCCTACTTAGGGCAGACGTCTCCGGACAATTCTTAGGTAGGTACCTGAAATTTACTATAATGACCAAAATAATGTAATTGACACTTCTTAGCCGATTTCAAAAAAGAAGGAGGTTATCAATTCGACTGTTTTTTTATATGATTATTACCTACCTCATATCTTTCGACTGGGTGAACCAATTTTGATATTTTTTTATTGAAAGCTGTTGCTTCTGGTGCGCTTCTTGCAGACTGCGGTCCCTACCCGACAATTATTTGCTCCCATTTTGGTATGTTGAAGCTGGTTATGTCAATGTTTGACATATTTTTTACATTTTAAGCTATTTTATGTACATTAAGTACCTACCTATAATAATACTAGGTATGCAATGCATGCTACTAATTGCAAATGTTGAGCGGAGCAAATTTTCTTAATTTTTTTTATGCTCTATTTTCACGATTTCAAAGATATGCACTCCCGGGTATGATGTCGACCAGCATGCCAAATTTGGTCAAAATCGTTCGAGCCGTTTCGGAGGAGTTGGCTCACAAACGATTTACACTTGTCGTCTAAGATAGAGCTTCGCTTCGCTCAATTACTACGACTACTATTACGGATATTACCGACCCAGGTAGGTACCTACTTACTATTAGCACCGATTAAATAGTAGTACCTACAAGTTAGTGCTATTAGCTACGGACATGTATGTACCTAATTTTTATTATAATTTCGACCTTAGTAAAAATGTAATAAGTAAGTACGTATCTGACTTTATCCCTCGAACTGAATCTTGTCTGCATTTAGTTATTCTTAAAAATATGTAAATGATCGTTCTAAAATTTGTTGGTTGTTATTAAAAAATTTTGCACACCTATCCAAAAAACGAAAAAAGTTTGCCGGAGGTACTCGTACTTAATGACGGCACGCTGCTCGATTTGCTCCATTTGCGGAAATGATGTCAGATTGCTTTGTTAATAAATTTATAAAATTAAAACTAATTATCGTACACGTTTCAAACTTCACGCAATTAACAGGTCTGAACTGAACTAAATAATGTGGGTAGATTTGATTTTTAGAACTAAATGGATCAGTGTTAGGCCGACTACTTTTCAATTCACCCTCGTAGCTCAAAAAGCTAGAAGTTGAATTTGGGGAATCTCTGAACTCGATTTGTTTTGGATTTTTTACATACTTATTCTAAGTAGTAGTAGTAGGTAGGTACATAAATTTCAGCCTGATGATTTTTTCACAAAATAAAGGAGATGTAGCAGAGTGCGAAAACTATAGAGGTATTAAACTCACTTCGCATACGTTGAAAATATGGGAACGGGTTATCGACAAACGTATTACAGCTCTCATCAAGATATCTCCAAATCAGTTTGGTTTCACAGCATCCAAATCAACCACCGGCCATACAAGCTATTAGAATCTTAATGGAAAAACATCGGCTTAACAACAAAGACCTCGAAAAGGCATTTGACCGCGTGCCGCGTAAGCTTGTGTGGCAGGCACTTCGAGCCCAAAATGTACCGGAACGATACGTCCAGATGGTCCAGGATATGTACCACGGAGTTAGCACAAGAGTTCGAATTCTAGCAGGTCTGAGCAGGGCGTTTGAGGTTAAAGTGGGCGTCCACCAGGGTTCCGCGCTTAGCCCCTTGCTGTTTAATCTCATTAAGGACATACCGGCACCGCTACCATGGGACCATGCTATACGCAGATGATATAGTTCTAGCCGCAATACTGCACATCACCTACAGGAGGTCCTCAATACGTGGAGGCTGGCTCTGGAGAAGTACGGCTTATGAGTCAGTAGGAGCAAAACAGTTTATCTGAAATGCCCCTTCAGCGGGATCACAAAGGAGGATACTATATATACATCGGTACAACACCCATCCAACAGTGAGGAAGTTCAAATACCTAGGTATTTGACCTGGTATTTGAACCTAGGTTCCGTGATAACACTAGATGCAAACGTGGATGATGACGTCACTCACTGCGTTAATGTTGCATGGCAAAAATGGAGAACGCTCACAGGCG
>OY748308.1:225979-328469 GCA_963556515.1 Nudaria mundana | reverse complement strand
CAGGCTAATAGCGAAGGACTCGCCGTGCCTTTCCATAGCCTCACCCCAGACATGCGTTACGAATGCCAGAAGATCACCCGTTGATCGTTTTGGCCTGAAGCCGTATTGCCGATCATTGAGTAGCGAGTGATCTTCGAGGTATCGCATGAGCTGATTGTTGATGAGGAGCTCAAACACCTTGCAGATGACTGAGGTGACAGCTATGGGTCGATAGTTGCCCGGATCAGACCGATCCCCTTTCTTGGGGATCGGTTGTACGTTCGCCTCTTTCCAGACCTCCAGCACGATTTTTTTTTTTTTTTTTATTTTTTTTTTATATTAGGTTCGCCAAATTGACGCCGCCCGCCTGGTGGTAAGTCGTGACGACGTCTAGCGATTGTGGGCCACTCTCACAGCACACATTACTATTGAGAGTGGCCCTCAACTTGACGACCTACTGATGTGCCTCTTCACGCTCCGCTTAAAGAACCCAGGATTATATGTGGGAGGAAACACGTGCACAGGCAGGGCGTTCCAGGCCACTATCGTTCGGCAGAGAAACGAACGTTTAAAACGTTCGGTTCTCGCGAACATGCTATCCACTGTGTGGGGGTGGCATCTCTGCCCGGCACGAGTCGTTCGGGATCGGAAGGAAGAGGGTGGGATCAGATTGAAGAGCTCTTCAGAACACTCGCCGTGGTAAATACGGTAGAATGCGGCCAAGGAAGCTATTGTTCGGCGCTGAGCTAGCGGCTCAAGGCTTCCCGTTACCTCCGGACAACCAATAATACGGATAGCCCGTCGCTGCATAGCGTCGAGAGCGTCCAGCAGATACTTCGCGGAGCCGTCCCAGAGGTGAGAGCAGTATTCGACGCAGGGTCTAATCTGCGTCTTGTACAGCAGACACCTCTGGTCCGGTGTAAAGAATCTCTTTACCTTATTCAGTATTCCTAGTTTCCGCGAAGCTAGCCCTATACATCTTTCGATGTAGTTTTTATTATTGAGCTCTCGACGAACGTCTATGCCAAGGATATCAAGGTTGTCCTTCATTGGTAATAATGCATTCTGAAGAGAGGGTAGGGGAAGGAAAGGGGATTTCTTCGCAGTAAATGCACACGCCTGTGTTTTGCGGGCATTGAACTCGACCAGGTTCTCGGTACCCCATTGAGAGATACTGTCGAGGTTACGGTCGAGATCAGCCACGAGTCGTCGTCTCTCCTCCTCAATCTCAGATCGCCCCGCCGTCGGACGAACCGAGTAACTCCCGTGCAGTGTGCTGTCATCTGCATAGCAATGAATGTTCCCGAGGGATAGCATATCATTGATATGCAGAAGAAAGAGAGTTGGTGATAGTACGGACCCCTGCGGTACCCCGGTATTCACTTGCAAGAAGCGAGAAGCCTGGCCATCGCAGAGGACCCGCACTCGGCGCTCGTTTAAAAAGCTGGCAATCCAGCTGCACAGTTGAGGAGGTAGACCATATGCCGGAAGCTTGGAAAGGAGCGAAGCATGCCAGACCCTATCGAAGGCTTTGGCGATGTCCAGGCTAATAGCCAAGGACTCGCCGTGCCTTTCCATAGCCCCACCCCAGACATGCGTTACGAATGCCAGAAGATCACCCGTTGATCGCTTTGGCCTGAAGCCGTATTGTCGATCATTGATTTGCGAGTGATCCTCTAGGAATTGCATGAGCTGCTTATTTATAAGGAGCTCAAGCACCTTGCAAATGACTGAGGTGACAGCTATGGGTCGATAGTTGCCTGGATCGGACCGATCCCCTTTCTTGGGGATCGGTTGTACGTTCGCCTCCTTCCAGACCTCCGGCACGAGCCCTGAAGAGTATGACAGGCGGTACAGACGCGTTAATACTGGAGACAACTCAGCTGCACATTTTCGTAGCACCACCTCCAGAATGCCGTCAGGGCCACTGGCTTTCCGCGTGTCGAGTGACCGCAGCACTGCCCGTACATCACATTGCCTGATAACAATATCAGGCATTGTGTGGCCACAGTTGGCGATGGCGGGGGGCTGCAGGCCACGGTCGTCGACCCGGGAATTAGCCGCAAAGAGGTCTGCGAGCATATCCGCTTTCTCTTGGGCTTTGTGAGCCAGTGTTCCATCTGGGTAACGCAGCGGTGGCAGCGAGGGCTGACAAAAGTTAGATTGCACGGCTTTGGCCAGTTGCCAGAATCCACGGCTGCCCGTGGGATGGGAAGTGAGCTCCTGACCAAGCCGCGCGACGCGCTGGGCATCCGCTCTCTTAAAGGCCCTCTTACTCGACTTTGTGGCCCGGTTGTACGCTGCTTTGAGGTGGCCCACGTTTGGGTCGCGCACAGCCCGGGCCCTGATCCAGGCGCGATATGCCGACTGTTTTTGTCGAACAGCTTTGGCACAATCTCGCCCGAACCAGGGACGGGCTCTGCGGATACTGGCGACATCAGTGAAAGGGATGTAATAATCCATCCCTAAACTGATCTCGCCAGCAATAGCAGAAGCACTATCCGAAGGAGCCTTTCCTACAAAGCAGCGCTGGCTCCAGGGGACGGACGCAAAATAATCGCGTAGACCGTCCCAATCCGCTGACGAGTAGTGCCATAGTCGTCGTGACGTTTGCACAGGACGTGCAGGAGGTGACACCTTCATGCCAGCGTGAACAACACAGTGGTCGGAACTACCCAGTGGGGCTCCTACCGAAACACTACTGGGCTGGGCGACTCGTCAGCAGTAGATCCAGCAGAGCGGGCGCGTGATCTGACCTGTCTGGTATCCGGGTGATCCCGCATACCATCTGGGTCAGACCGTGGCCACGTGGGAGAGAGCGTACGCATGGGCGGCCCTACCCGCATGGTCAGTCTTGAGGGACCCCAGCCATTCAATGTGATGGCCATTGAAGTCCCCCAGAAATACTAGGTCAGCGTTCGGGAACCGCACCTGCGCTTCATCAGCCGTCTCGCTGAGGTACTGGAAGAGCTTTGTTGTCTCAGAATCCCCTGTGTGGGAACGGTAGACGCAAACGTAGATCTGGCTCATAGATCCATGGTCTGCGTGCAGCCAAAGGACGGAATTGGAGGGGTTCTCTAGGCAGCGCTACCGGCGGCAGCAAACATCCGCCCTAACGAACACGCACACCCAGGCTTTGTCTCGAAATTGTTTCTCGATGACATAGCCGGGGTAACACAGGTAAGACGTGTCGTCAGGGCGGCGTATTTGTGTCTCCGTGAGGAACATCACAGCGGGCCGTGCCGTCTCAAGGTGATGGTGGACGGCATCGAGGTTCGCATGGAGTCCACGGACGTTAGTGAACTCCACCTCGAAAAGTGAAGTTGTGGGGTTTCCTAGGGCCGCTGTGAAACGTTTACTTTTTTTTTTGTTGCACTGCCATTGTAGATTTTGAAGAAGAAGAAGCGTGAAGACAGGGCGACATCTGGTGCAGCAGTAAGTGACAAAGCGCAGGGGCTAGCTTTTTCTAGAACCGTGTGGTTAGGTCGGAGCCGACTCGCCGGACGGAAGGGCTCCCAAACCCCCCTGATGCAAGGCCGCCGCTACCCCACACCGGTTACCACCCGGAGCGGCGATCCCACATCAGGATTATGCGCAACATGTGGGGCAGCCTCCTGGGGTGGTTGGTCCCAGGCGGGCCCCATGACTGTGTTGCGGGCGGCCGCGGCAACGCCGTTGCTAAGGGTCTCCTTGGCTGGCGAATCGACCCACACCACCCACACTAGACTCCGTTTCGCCCCCACTGGTCCCATAAATCTTACTACTTAAATTATGTAGAAATACAAAAATTGGCGAAATGTGGGTGTCACAGAAATGTCACGCCTACCCCTTCTGGGACAACAGCCGTGAGCATATGAATGAATGAATGAAAATACAGAAAATAACCTAAAAATTTCTAACCCACTTAGGGACTAGTCATGACAAGCGTGCCCGGGGGGCTCAAAATACGCGCGCGTCAGTAAAGGCAGAACTTTGCATACAACTCATGTGCGCGCACAGGCGCGTGTATTTTGAGCGTATCGGGAGCGCAGCTGAGGCGCTTGTCATGACTAGTCCCTTGTTCATAAAAACTTAACGTTAACAAACGCTTGCTAAACAAACTCTGTCATTGTAATTTTCATGTCATTGGTTAGAGACAGCAATAGACTTAAAATGTGTTTTAACTAAAATAGGTTTAATAAACGATTATGAATATGAGCGTAAGTATAATATTTCGAGCTTCAATAAAAATTAAAATCACAGATCACATAACCAGACTATTTCGTTGTTTAGATTTCAGAGTCTGCCTAATATACCTAAAAATAAATCAACATTTAAAAAGTGTTATAAACTAAAACATTGGTATGAAAAAGGTATTTGCAAGAAAATATTCTTAAATGAATAGCAAATACAGAAAATAACCTCAACATGACACAATGACCTATAAATTATATCGAAACAACAATTGTGTTTTCACCTGTACCAATTCAATACCGGGTATTATACTGTAAATTTTTGAATGTTACCTAAATATACAACACGGCCGCGTTTTTGCGCTTCAGACCCACGGTACCCCTGGTGGTACCGTGGGTCTTTTAAAGTTAAACGGTACCACCGACTAATAGTGATGTGATGTTAACATCTACGACTGAAAAAAAAACGGATTATTCCCAGTTCGTTCAGCTTCATGGAACTCATGAAGCCAGTTCCACTTGGAACTTTTGCAACCTTACAATATACGATTTTTGTCCCATTTGTTCCATGTAATTTTATACTAACTACTTTTACCGCTGACATTATTTAAATAAAAATTATTTTAATTTTAAATTGTTTTATTTTTATGATCGCCTGGTACTTTTTCAGAATAATGAGTTCAAACATTCAATCGGTTTTCACTGAATTTAAAATCTTGAAGGCTCTAATGTTGTTATGTATTCCTGGTACATTTGAAGTTTGTGTCTTTTATAATGGACAATCATTTTCATCTGTACTCGGTGCACCTGTTGAGCACGCAACCCTTCTAGCCTGCTTCTGTAAGGACGGCGGGTGGCTATCCCGCCGTCCTCAGGCCCAGATCATGGAATTCGATGGTCCTGGGCGTAGATGAGTCTGCGGCGCCCTGGCCGCTGACTGCGAAACTCAGCGGGGAGGGTACGCTTCCTCTCCCTCTCGGCCGCCTCCTTCGCGAGCATTACTTGCTCGCAGAAGGACACGGCTGCGTTCCACCTAGTCGCACTGGAGACCATGGCTTGAAGCATTGTTTCCAGCGAGAGGATATCCACGCCCAGACCCACTACGAGGTCCCGGCGCTGACTCGCCCACGCTGAGCACTCCACCAACGTGTGGAGTGCGGTATCGTCGTCGGAAACCTCGCAGTGTTGACACCGGGGTTTGACCTCACGATGGATGCGAAACAGATAGCTACCGAAACATCCATGCCCGGTAACGATCTGCGTCGCACGATACGTGAGGTCACCATGCCGCCTCTGCAGCCACTCGTCCATGATTTTTAGTGTGTTAGCGATGTATTATTATTATTTTGTTTTTATAGTGTGTATTTACACACTATAAAAACAAAATAATAAGATGTAATAGGTAACTGCACTATCGTATTAGGTATCACCTGTAATGGTAGTAGTAGGTTGTAAATAAATAAATAAATAAAATGATCGGTCTCACCGCCGCCATGACGGTAGTTCCCCACTTTGGTTGCTCAAGTCGCACCCTCCAAGTCTCCATGAGATCCTGGCGGAGTTGGGACCGCTGGTCCTCGATTTCTCGAGACGCAGGCCTGTGGTCCCTCTCTAGCGCCTCCTTGTGCCATTGAAACAATGACGCAAGGGCTCTCGCTTCCAGGTCCCATGGAGGGGTCCCGGCTAAGAGACATGCAGCCTCTCCGGAGATCGTGCGGTACCCCCGTATTGTTTTGACGGCCAAGGTTCGCAGTGGTCTGTTAAACAGAGTCGCGTTCACCCTGACCACCAATCTATCCGCCCATACGGGAGCCCCGTATTTCGTCAATTCTTACTTAAGTGATAGGGTCCAGAAGGTAGTGATCAATGGTAAACAGTCACCTGGTTCTCCTGTAGCAATGGGGGTACCGCAGGGTTTGGGACCTTTTCTTTTTCTAGTATATATTAATGATCTCCCTCACCTCATAAGAGACGACCACGAGGTAGTTTTGTTTGCTGATGACACTTCTTTAATATTTAAAGTTAAACGTGGACAGCGCGAACTTGACGATGTAAACATTGCCCTCTCTAGGATAGTCCACTGGTTTTGTGCTAATAATTTATTATTAAATGAAAATAAAACTAAATGTGTAAGATTCACCTTACCTAATGTAAGACTTGTTAAAACCAGTGTTAAGGTTAGGGATGATATAATAGAATTGGTCGATGACACTGTCTTTCTGGGCATAACGTTAGACTCCAAATTGCAATGGGGGCCTCATATCGGGAAAATTTCGGCCAGGCTTAGTTCAGCAGCCTATGCTGTCAAAAAGATCCGACAACTTACAGACATTAAAACGGCGCGTCTTGTCTACTTCAGCTACTTCCACAGTATCATGACATATGGCATACTACTGTGGGGTAACGCTGCCGATATTGAATGCATCTTTGTGTTGCAGAAGAGGGCTATCCGGACTATCTATGGAATGGGGTCTCGGGAGTCATTAAGAGATAAATTTAAGCATATTAACATCCTTACAGTGTATTCACAGTATATTTATGAAATTTTATTGTATACCCACAAGAACAAAAGTAAATTTGTGAAAAATAGTGATAATCATAATCTAAACTTAAGAAATAAGGATAAACTGGCTGTTCCTAAATTTAGGCTTCATAAAGTGAGTAATTCTTTTGCGGGGAACTTTATTCGAATGTACAATACATTGCCAACCGAAATAGCAAATTTATCTGTCAATAAATTTAAAAAACTAATAAAAAGTAAATTGTGCCATAAAGCTTATTATAGTATTAATGATTTCTTAGATGACAAGGCGGCCTGGTTGTAACAACGTAACGAATTGCTCCTTTCTAAATAACTCTGTATTAGATTTAAGATGAAATATTTTGAAAAAAGCCGAGCTGAGTTTCTTGAGGGCTCTTCTCAGTCTCGTTGCATTTTGGAACCCTCGGTAGAGTCACACCAACTTCTGACGAATCTAAATAATTTTCTGAAAATTTCAAAGATAATAAACGTTATTTTATTTTATTTTATTTTAGGCCGTACTCCGCACGATCCCCAGGTTCAGTCTCCTGCAGGAAGCGTTGGGTCCCTTTAGGTTGGGCATGATTGGCGAAAGCGCGACTGATGCCTGGTTGTTGGTGTTGTTGCGATGTTGGTTCAAGATTCATTCCCCAAAAATAATTAGTGTGTTTGGGGAACGCCACCGAACAACAAACATATTAGAAGCCTTCCACTCAATAATAAACAAACCGATTAATAAAAACACGGTCACGTTGATGCGATTGCTTCAAGTACTGGAGCAAGTTCACACTTTGGAGATGGTGCCAAAAAAAAGACGCAAAGATCAAATCATCAACGATGACTACATTTTGAGCGTACAGCTCCAAATTGTAAATAAAGAAATATATTTAGGCTACGGACTAGAGAAATTGCGTTAGTTAGGTTTTTTTTTCTATCTAGACCCAATGTAAGCTTAACTAGTCTAGAATGCGGATAAACCTACTTAGAACCTTTTTTTTGTAAATGCATACATATTATACATAGGAACACCCAGACCAATGCAAATATAGATAGATATTCATGCATATGTGGCGAATACCTTATCTCTGACGTCATACGTCTAGATACTACAAGAAGGCGCGCCCAGAACTTTCGAGTACCTACCATAATATTCCACCAATAGCTAGATGCGCACACGCACTTCAACAAGTAAACAACTTGTAGGTACAACATAAGTATAGGTATTTAAACTTGTTCCTATTGTCTAAGCCACGCCTACCTAAACCAGTTTTGTATCATCGGGAATATTCTAGTACTATAGGTACTTGTATACATTATTATAAAAGCGAATGCATGTCAACAATAAATATTCATTCATCCACATACTGTGTTACTGTAAACGTCCCAATAATACCTCCCAACAACCACTACACATATAAATATTTGCACTGAGCGGGAATCGCACCCATCCATACCTATCCATTGTTAAAAATCATGATTTTTGGTTTATTCCCAGTAGTTCCATGAAGCCAGTTCCCCATGGAACTTTTGCAACGGGTTTATTCCCAGTAGTTCCATGAAGCCAGTTCCACATGGAACAAGTGGGAATAGCTACTTGTAGCGGAAATATAATAATATACCCAGTAGTTCCATAGATACACAAACGACAAAAGTACTAGGAGTACAGAACTACAAAAGAGCACTCGCCAACTCTTATCTCGCTCAGTTTGGTTTATTCAAAATGTGTTCAAAGAAGTTTTGTTCAGAAACCGTTCACCTTTGATCGTGCTTAAAAATGTCATATAGATTCTTCTGTTTTATGCTTTGATGAGGTAGACAGAGCTGTTTATTGTACCCATATTTCGTTAGTCACATTGATGGTGAGGCCATCTTTTATCCTAAATGACACGCACCTTGAATAAAATACTAGGACTACAGAATTACACAAGCACTCTCGAAATCTCATTTGAATCTCGATCCGTTTAGTTTATTTAAATGTGTCAACAGGTGCACTTCAGACCCACGGTACCCCTGATACAGATGAAAGTGATTGTCCATTATAAAAGACACAAACCTCAAATGTACCAGGAATACATAACAACATAAGAGCCTTCAATATTTTAAATTCTTTTAAATTTAGTGAAAATCGATTGAATGTTTGAACTCATTATTCCGAAAAAGTACCAGGCGATCATAACAGAATAGGAGGTTCTGGTTATGAATATGGATTTTTTTTCATTGTTTCATAACCAGTAATCAAACAATAATTTTTTTTCCAAAACCAGAACCTCCCATTCTCCTAGTCACAGGTAGGTCAACACATCACTAGGGTCACTTACTTGGTGGTACCGTTTAACTTTAAAAGACCTACGGTACCACCAGGGGTATGGCCAGGGGTACCGTGGGTCTGAAATGTTGCGCATTGGTACTTTCGCTCTTACTCGCTGTTACCGCCATGTATATCGATAATCGTCTACGTCGCAGCTTGAAGGTCAGCATCTTATGATGCGAGGTATACCTACCTATCCAATGACAAAATTCACAAGATGGTGGATAACATAACGAATACCACGAAAAACGTGAACATCAGGATGACGGGTGTACGTCAATAAACAGTGATTCAGTACACATGAAAGTAAAGTTCTAGCAATGTGATCAATGTGCCTAAAATTTGAAGCAATGTGCTTTTAAAAAACCAGAGTTATTTCAGAAAGTTGGTGAGCCTCCAACCTGATATCAGAATGACGGGTGAATTTTTAATACGAACAAATTGCTTACTATCTAAAGATGAAAACATTACCGTAGCAAAGTTCCGGCAATGTGCTCTCGAACAAACCAAAAGCAGAATCAGATGCGGTGAGTTTCAAAAGTAATTTTGAAAATAAAAATTCTAAGTTTTAACGCCTGCTGATTTCATATAGGCAATCCGACGAATAGTGTAGAGAAACATTTCTACAAGGGTTTCATGTCATCATTCATTTATGATAAACCTATAAATATGCAATCACAGTTCACATTAGTCATTAAACATTAAATAAGGTGAATTTAATATTCCCACCACAATCACACACGAGAAATGCGTGAATTCGTCAGTCTGGAATTGAAGCCCTAATACCTAATCAGTCCACTTCAAAAGAGTTGTCAAATTATTCTTCATCTAATACCATAAGTTAAGCTCATTAACAGCTATCGCCAAGATTTTTTTTTTTTTTTTTTTTTTTTGATGAGTCAATTGGGTTTTAGTTTCAGGAGTGGCGCTTATGGTATACGCCTTCTCCTGGAACCGTTTGCAAGTTGATTGTTTAGTTAGTGAAGTGTTTAGATGTTATGTGCCGTTAGAGTGTTTTAGTTGATTTACGATATAGGTGATGTGGTGGAGGAGTGAGTTAAGTGTATCTGGGGCAGTTATAAATAAGGTGGTTGAGGGTTTGCGAGATTATGTTGGTGGGGAGTTCGTGGGGTCATGATGAGTAGGAAGGAGTTTCTTGGTTAGGTTAGAGGTTTGCGAGATTGTGTTGATGCAAGGACAGAGGTCGTTGTTTAGGTTTGGTTGATTAGGTTAGGTTAGGTGGGACATCCGCTTCTGTGTGTGGAAAAGTTACAGGGGGTCAGTACTTTCCACACACTCCCTTAGTCGCCTCGTACGACATCCACGGGAGGATATGGGTTGGGGCTATTCTATTCTGCCGGCCACCACACGGCGGGCTATCGCCAAGATTAGAATTATTGTAACAATAAATTTAATGTAAGGTAATTATGTGATTACTAAAAAATATCCTTAATCATGATTCATCTACGGGTGTGCGTTCGCGCAGCGGAATGTTGTTGAATTTAAAGATTTTAATTATGCAGATATTTAGTGTATGACGTCGTGTAATTGTGTATGGTAAAAAAAAAAATTGTGCATGCAGCCATTGTGGAGAAATTCGCCAAAAACTGATTCCGCTGGGCGAACGTTGTCCTGGCGGAACTTTTTTTAATCCATGGACTTTTTTCATATAAAGCGCTTATATAGAGAGCAGTAAATTTTTACATATACGTTGTTTTGAATTTGTTTATATTTCTTTAAAAAACAAATTAAGAAAAAAATCGTAGGGTTTTATTGCTTCAAAGCTAAAAATATAAACGTAAAATACGCTTATAAGGTCTTAGTTCGTAAAGTATGCACTTTGGGGTCTAGTTTTTCACGTTTATACAAACCTTGTAAGTGTCTGCAACATCTTGCCAAGTATCAATGATGTTCCGTTAGTAATTAAGGTGTTATAGGACAATTTGCCATGAATAGACCACTGTTTACAAAGGTGTCCCTTCATCCAGCATACTCACCATGGAATCCTGATATTTCATGAATGCCAAAAAAATTTTGTATTTTAAAGCAATGAGTTTGCTTAAACTATTCTTAAAATATTAAGAAAGAAATTATAAATAGATCACAAAAACTGATGTCATCGGCGGCTTTCGAACCCACGGCCTTTCCCTAACAGGGGGACTGCTCTGACCAACTGAGCTACGATGACCACTACCGACAACATCGAATTTTGGCTTCATATCATATTCATAATTTCTACATCGCGCTATTAAGGTTAGCGTTGGATCCACCTACCGCCGTTCTAACGATACCAGTGGTACGAATCCCGCCGATGACATCAGTTTTTGTGATCTATTTATAATTTCTTTCTTAATATGCCAAAAAATTGTGCTGATAAAAATAGTGCTCGTATACTTAAGAAATTACAGCCATAGTTCGATGAATATGCTGGACGAAGGTTTCGCCCAGCCTACTCACCTCCGTTTGTGGAATCTGTGTACGCTTCAACCATAATTCATACTTAAAAAAATTGTGCCCAAATAGTGCCAAATGGTGCCCAAAAAGAAAAAACGGTGCTCTAATAACTCCGGAGTTATAGGCTTCGTTAAGTGAGTATGCTGGGCGTAGGTTCTACGCCCAGCATACTCACTTCACTACGCGAATGCCGAACGAGCTATAGGTACAATTTACGGCTTAAAAAATTGTGCTTGAAATAGTGCCCAATATCAGTCCAATTTTCGCTTGACTTTTGACCTAGAAAACCATTAAATTTAATTGTAAACTTCTACATACTAACGTTAAATGAGGTACAGTCGTTTACACATGTTTTAAGATAAACATATTAAAAATTCTTATTGTGGGCGGTTATGTGATTGGGAATAATTGTGGTATTTTCTCACATATCAAAAACTGACGATTAAATGCTAATTAAATTTATTTTAATTTGTATTAATTATTATTTTGTTTTTTTTTTATAAATAAATGAAATTGTAAGCGTAAATGAAATTACTCGTATTACTTCATTGCTTGTAGGCAATGATTTTATATACAATAGATTTCGGATCATCGGTCAAAAGTGTCCGAACTAAAAGAGAAACAAAACGCTAAAAGAGAAACAATCGCGCGCCAGTCTTGATTTTGACAACTGAACGACAACACGTTGCACAATGCCGTACTGTATTGTAAAAACGTGTAAAAACTACGAAAAAAAAGCAAATTGAAGACGGTGTATCATATTTTCAGTAAATAAGCTTTTGTTTTATCATTTGCAATTTATTATTTCACTTAAAATACAGTATTTCGTCGATAATAAATTAAAAGAAAAAAGTAAATATTGCAATCCAGTCCAATACCGAAGTATCTATCTGTCTCTTTCGAATTCAACCCAAGCTCAGTAAAAAGAAAGAGACCATTTCATTTTCACTGAATAATGTACTAACAAAATGACCATACAGATTTATTCGGATTACCGATAGCGATGAAACTATTTGGAACAAAGATTATAGTGGAGACGCCTTGGCTCTTTAAGGTTATTTTTTTCGTTATAATATGAACCAACATCTATTTCAGTTTTCCTCGGGATCCAGTACACTGTGCACAATGGAAAAATATTATTGCCGGCGAGAAGAATATTTTGATCCAAAAAATAACAATCTTGTTTGTTCGGCTCATTTTATGGACATAACAAAAAGAGGTCCGATCTTTATGAAGCTTGTACAAGAATGCCTTGATTGAATACAACAGCACAAAAATGTTTTTAATTTTCACAGGGTATCATTTTTTTGTCACAAATAATTATAATTACATAATTACACATGTCATTTTATTTCGTGTATGTACTGTTAGTTTTTTTTATTTGGATTCTCGGTAATGTATTCCCACGGGAATCGGGGCCGAGATAACTATATCTCGCGGGCGGAGTCACGGTGATCAGCTAGTAGCCAATAATTTCGTATCCCAAAAATTAACCATAAGATAAAAATAAATTAATGACGCGCAGTTTTAGCAACTAATTCAGTCACTTGAAACACGGTATCTTGTAGTATATATCTTGTAGTAGTATATCTTGTAGTAGACGTAGCGACATTGCGTTATGAAAATCGTAATGAAAGCGGAAGAACTTTGACACCCGCAAGAAGTTTGGCATTAATAATATTATAATTAGTTAAATTCATTAATTCCCTTTTTGTTATTCATACACTACAGTTACTTATTATGAAACTGACTCGAAAAAAAATAATCTTTGTCAGTCGTTAATAAGTTTTTCAGCTTATTTCGTCTAATATAAACAAGTAATTACAATTTATAAGATTATGGAAATTATTATAGTCTTACATAAATTATTACGCGTACGTAGGTACATATCATGGAATCCTTAAAAGACTTTAACAAAATAAACCTACTCCATTGTTTCTATGATAACGTAGTTCAAGTTGAAGCTGCATAAGGTGAATTGGTCAGGCGGACAGATAGAAGGTACGTAATGCGATAAATTAGTGCAAACAAAAGTGAACACTATTCCGTTGAATCAAGGTTTAAATTTTAATATGAAATTTTGTTCATATCTATGTATGCCTATGTATAATGTATAGGTCGACTCGGGACATTATTTTCTTGCGATTTGTTCTAGATCCTATGTCCATTGTATTATAAGGTCTTTGCTTGTAGGGTGAAATATTTCCCAAAAAAATGTCTGGGCACTAATAGTCTATTACAGCCAATAAAATTAATAAAATAGGTACCTACCTATTTTATTAATTTGAGATCTATTTGACATCTTGAAAATTTGTAAAAAGGAAATACGTAGGTCACACTATAAGTTTTGCGTAACTTAAAAAGCATCATGCCTTTTTCCCCGAAGGGGTAGGCCGAGGTGTGCAAACACACCCACATCTCGCCAGCTATGTTAGGTCCCATGTAATAGGGGGCGAGCCTATTGCCATTTACCGGGCACAAGTACCAGACTCTGGGATAATTATCTGGGTAAAATTTTAAAGAGAATTATACATTATCCACCAGACCCAGGAATCGAACCCGAGACCTCGAGCGTGGCAGTCCGTACATAGTACCATTGTGCCACCGAGGTAGTAAAAAATTGTGCTCAGAATACCTACATTACAATTAATAAGATTGACGACCCGAATGCACGGTAATACTCGAAGGAGTTTTTGTTACATCGTATTATTGCAATTCATATGTATGTGTTTTTCTTGTAAGATTTATAAAAATTAACAAATAAACATAAACACAGACACGTCAAACTTCCGTCGTTTTTGCGTCGGGGGGTTAAAAAATTGTTATACAAAATGTAAGTTATTAGAAAGTTTTGAACTCGACTGTACTAAATCTAATGTTATGTAAAAGTTTACAATTAAATTTAATGGTGTTCTAGGTCAAAAGTCAAGCGAAAATTGGTGTGCGTCAGAATGGCTGGTTGTCTGTGGCGTTGGTCTATGAGAGTTGATTCGAAAATTGCTACATAATTGCTTCATATAATAAATAATTGCTACATTGGATATATACTTAGAAATTAAATATTTTTTTTGACCAGCCATCCTGACGTTTAGTTGGCTGGTCACCCCCTAGTTTAGAGTCAAGCATGCAGTTTCCCAAAATTTATTGCGTCAATAATTGCTTCATAATTACTTCATTTATAAAATTTTGTAGTAACTTCAAACATATGCTCGTATGTAAAATAAAGGATGTAACCATTATTTAAATTATCCCAAGGACAAGTGCCCGATGAAATAATAAAGGCAAATACTTAGTTATGTAGGCGTCGGTTTTATTCGTTAAGGCTCTGGTACCCGTGTAAGTAAAGTAAGTAGGTACTTACCCCGAAGGGGTAGGCAGAGGCACATTACACACCCACAATTTGCCAGTATTTTTAGTCCACACGTAATAGGGGGCAAGCCTATTGCCGTCACCGGGCACACATATGATGCGTAGAACCTACGCCCAGCAAACTCACTTAACGAAGCCTATAACTCCAGAGTTATTACAGCACCGTTTTTTCTTTTTGGGCACCATTTGGCACTATTTGGGCACAATTTTTTTAAGTATGAATTATGGTTGAAGCGTACACAGATTCCACAAACGGAGGTGAGTATGCTGGGCGAAACCTTCGTCCAGCATACTCATCGAACTATGGCTGTAATTTCTTAAGTATAAGAGCACAATTTTTTTCCTTTGGGCACTAATTAGCACTATTTCAGCACAATTTTTTTTTCAGCATTCATGAAATATTAGGATTCCATGGTGAGTATGCTGGACGAAGGGACACTTACAAAGCAGTCAATGGAACTAATAACAAACTAATGGAAGTAGAGGATGGAACTACTGGGACACGGCGTATTTAAGGAATTGCATAGTAAAATGTATTCCAATAATTAGTTTATTAATTCAACTACTCACGTGCAAAATTTCACCTCATTAAATTCAGTAATTAAAGAGAAACAATTAAAATACTGACAAAGCACCGAAAACCTACATAACCCGACCAAGTTCGGATGGCTACAAAAAAGCATTTCAGACCCACGGTACCCCTGTTGGTACCGTAGGTCTTTTAAAGATAAACGGTACCACCAAGTAAGTGACCCTAGTGATGTGTTGGCCTACCTGTGACTAGGAGAATAGGAGGTTCTGGTTTTGGAAAATAATGTATTGTTTGATTACTGGTTATGAAACAATGAAAAAAAATCCATATTCATAACCAGAACCTCCTATTCTGTTATGATCGCCTGGTACTTTTTCGGAATAATGAGTTCAAACATTCAATCGATTTTCACTAAATTTAAAAGAATTTAAAATCTTGAAGGCTCTTATGTTGTTATGTATTCCTGGTACATTTGAGGTTTGTGTCTTTTATAATGGACAATCATTTTCATCTGTATCAGGGGTACCGTGGGTCTGAAGTGCACCTGTTGACACATTTAAATAAACTAAACGGATCGAGATTCAAATGAGATTTCGAGAGTGCTTGTGTAGTTCTGTAGTCCTAGTATTTTATTCAAGGTGCGTGTCATTTATGATAAAAGATGGCCTGACCATCAATGTGACTAACGAAATATGGGTACAATAAACAGCTCTGTCTACCTCATCAAAGCATAAAACAGAAGAATCTATATGACATTTTTAAGCACGATCAAAGGTGAACAGTTTCTGAACAAAACTTCTTCGAACACATTTTGAATAAACCAAACTGAGCGAGATAAGAGTTGGCGAGTGCTCTTTTGTAGTTCTGTACTCCTAGTACTTTTGTCGTTTGTGTATCTATGGAACTACTGGGTATATTATTATATTTCCGCTACAAGTAGCTATTCCCACTTGTTCCATGTATGGAACTAGTGCGTTGCAAAAGTTCCATGTGGAACTGGCTTTATGGAACTACTGGGAATAAACCCGTTGCAAAAGTTCCATGGGGAACTGGCTTCATGGAACTACTGGGAATAAACCAAAAAAACATGATTTTTAACTATGGATAGGTATGGATGGGTTCGATTCCCGCTCAGTGCAAATATTTATATGTGTAGTGGTTGTTGGGAGGTATTATTGGGACGTTTACAGTAACACAGTATGTGGATGAATGAATATTTATTGTTGACATGCATTCGCTTTTATAATAATGTATACAAGTACCTATAGTACTAGAATATTCCCGATGATACAAAACTGGTTTAGGTAGGCGTGGCTTAGACAATAGGAACAAGTTTAAATACCTATACTTATGTTGTACCTACAAGTTGTTTACTTGTTGAAGTG
Organism: Nudaria mundana; assembly: GCA_963556515.1. Classification (NCBI taxonomy): domain Eukaryota; kingdom Metazoa; phylum Arthropoda; class Insecta; order Lepidoptera; family Erebidae; genus Nudaria; species Nudaria mundana. The sequence continues at coordinate 311,749 of OY748308.1, read as the reverse complement.
CGTGTGCGCATCTAGCTATTGGTGGAATATTATGGTAGGTACTCGAAAGTTCTGGGCGCGCCTTCTTGTAGTATCTAGACGTATGACGTCAGAGATAAGGTATTCGCCACATATGCATGAATATCTATCTATATTTGCATTGGTCTGGGTGTTCCTATGTATAATATGTATGCATTTACAAAAAAAAAGGTTCTAAGTAGGTTTATCCGCATTCTAGACTAGTTAAGCTTACATTGGGTCTAGATAGAAAAAAAAAACCTAACTAACGCAATTTCTCTAGTCCGTAGCCTAAATATATTTCTTTATTTACAATTTGGAGCTGTACGCTCAAAATGTAGTCATCGTTGATGATTTGATCTTTGCGTCTTTTTTTTGGCACCATCTCCAAAGTGTGAACTTGCTCCAGTACTTGAAGCAATCGCATCAACGTGACCGTGTTTTTATTAATCGGTTTGTTTATTATTGAGTGGAAGGCTTCTAATATGTTTGTTGTTCGGTGGCGTTCCCCAAACACACTAATTATTTTTGGGGAATGAATCTTGAACCAACATCGCAACAACACCAACAACCAGGCATCAGTCGCGCTTTCGCGAATCATGCCCAACCTAAAGGGACCCAACGCTTCCTGCAGGAGACTGTACCTGGGGATCGTGCGGAGTACGGCCTTATACGGGGATCCCGTATGGGCGGATAGATTGGCGGTCAGGGTGAACGCGACTCTGTTTAACAGACCACTGCGAACCTTGGCCGTCAAAACAGCATGTCTCTTAGCCGGGACCCCTCCATGGGACCTGGAAGCGAGAGCCCTTGCGTCATTGTTTCAATGGCACAAGGAGGCGCTAGAGAGGGACCACAGGCCTGCGTCTCGAGAAATCGAGGACCAGCGGTCCCAACTCCGCCAGGATCTCATGGAGACTTGGAGGGTGCGACTTGAGCAACCAAAGTGGGGAACTACCGTCATGGCGGCGGTGAGACCGATCATTTTATTTATTTATTTATTTACAACCTACTACTACCATTACAGGTGATACCTAATACGATAGTGCAGTTACCTATTACATCTATTTACACACTATAAAAACAAAATAATAATACATCGCTAACACACTAAAAATCATGGACGAGTGGCTGCAGAGGCGGCATGGTGACCTCACGTATCGTGCGACGCAGATCGTTACCGGGCATGGATGTTTCGCATCCATCGTGAGGTCAAACCCCGGTGTCAACACTACGAGGTTTCCGACGACGATACCGCACTCCACACGTTGGGGGAGTGCTCAGCCTGGGCGAGTCAGCGCCGGGACCTCGTAGTGGGTCTGGGCGTGGATATCATCTCGCTGGAAACCATGCTCCAAGCCATGGTCTCCAGTGCGAGTAGGTGGAACGCAGCTGTGTCCTTCTGCGAGCAAGTAATGCTCGCGAAGGAGGCGGCCGAGAGGGAGAGGAAGCGTACCCTCCCCGCTGAGTTTCGCAGTCAGCGGCCAGGGCGCCGCAGACTCATCTACGCCCAGGACCATCGGGGCCTGAGGACGGCGGGATAGCCACCCGCAGGCTAGAAGGGTTGCGTGCTGCGGGGCCTTTACCTCACAGCACGCAACCAGATTCACTCACTGACGCGGGATTTTCTTTCCGACCAAATCACCGAAGAGGCCACACTGGTGCCCTAAGTCTGCCGGGTGCCACTAGAAATGCCTTCAGTGTCACCAGAGACGCCCGCAGCAATGGACTTGGGAGCGGCCGCAGTCTCGTGGAATTAAAAAAAAAAAAAAAGAAGCACTCGAAATCTCATTCGAATCTCGATCCGTTTAGTTTATTTAAATGTGTCAACAGGTGCACCGAGTACAGATGAAAATGATTGTCCATTATAAAAGACACAAACCTCAAATGTACCAGGAATACATAACAACATTAGAGCCTTCAAGATTTTAAATTCAGTGAAAACCGATTGAATGTTTGAACTCATTATTCTGAACAAGTACCAGGCGATCATAAAAATAAAACAATTTAAAATTAAAATAATTTTTATTTAAATAATGTCAGTGGTAAAAGTAGTTAGTATAAAATTACATGAAACAAATGGGACAAAAATCGTATATTGTAAGGTTGCAAAAGTTCCAAGTGGAACTGGCTTCATGAGTTCCATGAAGCTGAACGAACTGGGAATAATCCGTTTTTTTTTCAGTCGTAGATGTTAACATCACATCACTATTAGTCGGTGGTACCGTTTAACTTTAAAAGACCCACGGTACCACCAGGGGTATGGCCAGGGGTACCGTGGGTCTGAAGCGAATGCGCAACACTCCTCGCACTCTCTTTTTATGTGAATACAATTTTCTAACAGAATTAGCTAGGATAAGTCACTGGTAGTCTACATTTACTCTTTGGACCTTCCTTGTGACACCCAAATTTCAAAATGGCAGAACGGACCGAATACCACGCAAAAAGAAATGTAGCCATTCTACCAGTGACCTCCCGAAACGAATTACGAAAGAAAATTGCCATTTTAATTTTTTTTTGTTTTCCGATCAATAGGTAGTCCTAGAGCCCGTGTTTCCAGTCCCGCAGCGTACAGCGAACGCGACAAGCGGCCATGCCGCGCCTGCTTGTTGTGGTTCGAGAGTTAGTTCTTGCTGCCTCTCGCTTTGGTCTACTTCGTGTCACACTTACGATTGGGGAACACTAAATAAAAAATGTGTAGATGTTTAGAAATGCTTTTACTTTATTATTACCGTTCTTTTGTTTTTATAATGTATATGTACAAACAAACTATAATAGATTATCAGTTTTTCATTCTGAAATGAGAAATCGTTCACAAATGTAATGACATGTCGGGGGCTACTTCATACAAAATTATCAACGTGTACAGTACACACACACTGATTATGCTTACTGTGTCAACTTAAAAATACATTTGAATTAAGACTTACTTTAATATTAAATTTGACATTCATAACACTACACCACAGAAGGAATGAAACTTTACTTTAGAAACAAATTACAAAATGTAAGTTACGAAATCACAGACGGGCGTCGCCCGTCGCTCGGGACCGAACCGACCGCCCTGCTTATACCTGGACCGGTAAGTGGCTACCGCGACCGTTCGCTCACACTCGCACTCGCACAGACACTCTCACCAAGTCGATACAATACCACACTAACCTAGACTGCATTACCACACTGTCGTACAACTAGAGGCGCCGCCGCCCGCCGCCGCCGCTACCCGCAGCTGGCGGGGGCGGGCGGCGGCGCGAGGCGGAGGCGCTTCACTTCTTGGCGTTCTTCTTCGGAGACGGAGCCTTGCCTTTGGAGTTATTTGAAATCTTCGACTTTTTACCCTTCGGTTCGCCATCCTCATCGTCCTCATCCTGAAATGACGCGTCATTACTAAAAGTACCACATTTTATGCAGTTAAATTATCTTCAATTAAATGAAATAGACTCCCAAATCATTGGAGTTAAGAGGTCTTTTTCACAATATCAGTGCTAGCAGAAGGTAAAGGGACATTCAATGGGTACAGAAAACCACCAGCCAATAAGTAATAAGTATACTTTTGTTAACAACAATTTTGTCAGTAATGTGATAAACCCCAGTTGTACAATGACAGTAAACTAATAGGCATGACGATAGATTATCAAATCCTCTGCTGTATGAGGTACACATTCACTTTTTACGAAAAACCTTTATTTCGATAATAAAGTAAAGTTCGTAATTTAATCAGGTTTTCCAATATTTCTTTCAATAGTAGCTTCCCGTCTGACATATTTATAAATTGTGAAACTGTTGTGTCAGACAGAACAATGACGTCATGTGTTGTTATTTCTGTTTCTTTTATTTTATTTTTATTATATTAAACTCATTTTTTTAACTAAAGTAAATTAACGAAAATCATTGAGTCTTTGATTAATTGATACTGTCGTCACTCCTATTCTGAGCTCATAGTGTAAGCAAGACTTGTCATTGTTAACAAGGTAGGGTTGTGAGGTCCTTCTTTTCCCTCTGTTGAGCCTGTTGCATGTAATTCTATTTTAGTTGAAGGTTTTCAGTACCTCATTTGTCTTGCGCTTTCCTGCTGCTGATTTCTTTTTTTGTTCATCTTCCTGGAAATTCAGCAATCTACTGTATATTTCATTTCATATCGAGATACAATCCAAACACATACATAACTACAAATTGTATTAGTCAGCTAGTTAAAGATAACAAGTCATGTTAGTACCTTGAACTGAGAGTCATCTCCTTCCTCCTCATCGAGCATCTCTTCTTCCATCTCCTCCATGTCCTCAAACTCTTCCACTAGAGCACCGAGTAGGTGTTGGCCAATCAAGTGCACTGGTCCTGAACCCTACACACAATCATATAAATGTGTTAAAATGTTCAAAGTCAGCACCAATATAACTATATAACATTCAGTCAGACAAATGCCTCGAGAAAATCACAAGCAGGTAGTGAAACAATCAGAACGATGTCACACCACCTTATCATGTGTTACCAAAAGTAATTAGATTTATCATCATTATATTACTGTATAATTAGTTCTACAACCATTTGTGAACATTCTGAAGTCATACAAACCTGAATGAGTGAGAACACAACAGGGGCATCGGGGAACTCAATATCTAGACGTGCCTGTCTTTGTTCCCCTGCCTTCAATACTGCTATTGGTATCTTGATTGTTTCTTGAAGTGACATGGCTTCAACCTGCATAAAAAGAACCTAAGATTAACTATGGAGCCAACAATTTGTAGAAATTTTGGTCAATATTTTTGAAATAATTTACTACTCTGTATAATTAGATAATATGTAGAGAAAATGGAAGGAGATTGAAGGAACATACGATTGTGATGAGATAGTAAGATTGTGTGCATGGACAGGTTGGACAGTAAACCGAGACGAGCACATTCTCACCAAATATCAAGGTGTGTGTAACTGGTGAGCACATTTTACTACAAGCTCATCTTGCCTTTATGGGATCAATCATTAATTGATGTAATTTTGGCTGTTATGTCTTATAGCTAGCCATTGAACTTAAAGGTTGTGGGTTCAAATACCACCCAGGATAAAACTGTGTGTTTATCAGTTATCATTGGAACAAAAGTGTATATTAGCTTACTTTGGGCTAGGTGATGTCCTAAATATTATTTATTATAAAGACCTATTTAAAATCAATATACAGCAAGTGTCACAGACAGGATTTTAATTATTAAATTTGGAAAATAACAATAAAGCTGATTAAATCATCTAAATTAAGTAAGAAGGTAAGCCTTTTACATACCTGAATCACATTGAGTTCATCTGCTTTAGCATCAGGTCCTAATAGTGCCTGACGGATGAGTAGTTTATTACTACGGGGGTATTCAGCCTTAGCCTCTGGGTCCCATGTCTCTAGCGGGTGTGCAGAAGACAGGGTAACACCTGAAAGCATTCGATACACATTGTGATCACCCACTTGTAAGACATGCTGTGCAGTTACACTCGTGTTATTTTGACGAAATAACCTAAAAAATATTTTCCATTCAGACAGTCGAAGAATTGTTTACAGCTGTCATGAACAAGTGACACGATAGCGGCTAGGACGCTTGAAATTTAAATTACGCGCCGAATCACTTACCATTGACTCACTTCTTCAAGGAATCATGCGTTGATGGAAAAATCAATATGAAAATAATGTATGTAAAAAATTAATATAATTATGTGATCGTGAAATAAACCCCATTACAATTTTGTAACAGAACAATACCCTGAATCGAAATGGCGGCAAGTCGGATTATAAACAAAATAAGTAATAACAGACTAAAATAGACTAAAATCGGGAACTTACAACATCTTTCCTGGATAATATAAAAGTAAATTCAAGCAATATCTACTTATTTCACGAAATATAATGAAATAAAATGGCGAGGCGAGTACCGGGTGTCAAAGCTTATCGCTTTGTTATAATCACAATTAAGGACGAAGTACTATACCAAATAGATAAATACACAAATTGAATGATCTAAATTGAAATAAAGAATAATACGTACCATAAAAATATTCGTCCGACATGGTGATTTCACTAATATAATGAGATTTTTGCGACACGTTCACGTGCGATGCCGGCACACACAAATCTGCAATTTAGTGTTGCCACTGTAGCTAGCATAGCTTCCCACAATTTTAATACTAAACGACCGGACTATTTTCTCCCAGATTGAAAAAAATGGGAATTAGGTTTGTAAATTCGTACAAATCGATGATATCAAAATACCTATAAGTTGAGTAGTCACATCACTGTAATTATTGAAGTTAACTCCAAAACAATTGATTAAAAATGTCAATTGCCTAAATTTGACGTTGCCATGGCTTTTGCGGCAGGAGGACGATTATTTTATTTATTTTATTTTATTTGGGAAGCTTACGGATATACTACACATTAGTTATGAATATTATGCAAACAAATGCCAATTACAAGCTTCCACATATGGTTTATAAACAATGTAGGCAACATTAAATAGTCCACTCAGCGGGCCGCAGTGTGCGGCATACAATTTACACAACTACATACAATTTATAATGGAATAGGTAGGTACACTCAGACACGTTCACCCGAGCGAGCATACAAATATTACACAGGTTATAAGAAATACCTACCTACAAACACAACCATAATTATAGTAGTAACCGGACTGGTTTACACACCGTTAAAATGCTAAGTGCGAGTGCAACTGATTTTACTAATCACTTAGTCACAAATAAGAAATGTATGAACTCGCACTCAACACCAAGCAAAGTGCAAACGGCGTGTTGCATTTATTTTATTATATATATTTATTTATATATTAGGACAATGCACACAACGCCATCTAGTCTCAAACTAAGCAGAGCTTGTGATATGAGTACTAGATAAACTGATATAAATACTTATATACATTTTTTTTTTTGTAAATACATACATATTATACATAGGAAACATCCAGACTTCGGTACAAACGCATATGTCATCACACAAAGTTTGTCCCGACCGGGAATCGAACCCGAGACTCCGGCGTCGAAAGCCGATGCACTACCGACCACGCCACCGAAGCAGCATTAGAGATAACAAGTACATAGGACTTAATAAAAGTACCTGAATTAATAATAAAAATAGGATGCAGCATAGGCACGTACAAATGTGTTAAGTAGATTTAAACGTCTAAACTACAGACATCCAGACAAATACCTACGTTCAAAAAAGAAAAATAATAAAAGCAGATAGAAAAAACAATAATATACGTAAAGGTGATGTATATCCATACATCTACGGCCACAACCGTCTATATATAATTATTCAGCGTTGTGATTCAAAATTACGAAATATTGTAATAAACATTAAAGCCTGTAACTATCTAAATTTAATAGAAAATATAATCTTTGATGTATAAAAAAAAGTTTTAACGTATCAATTAATAAACTACGAAACCGGAACCAACTGCTTGTTAGAGTGTAATAGTGAATTAAGTTAATACAGTGGTATTTACAAAATCCATAGTTAAATTTGATCGTATGGAATGTATACTATTGAAAAAGAGATCGTATTGACTGTCGACGTAAAGGTTGTTAAACTTTGCTAGTGCTCTGGGCAAATAACTGTTTCTTCTGAAATTGGTGTGAAAAGGTGCAACGTAGAATACAGGAGTATGCCGCAACCTTCGAGTTGGTGCTCTTAATTTTACGTCACTAAGAATATCAGGGCAGTCCACCCGTCCCTGGGCCAAATTCGAAAGAAAAGTCAAATCAGAGACATTACGTCTCACGTGAAGCGGTAGTAAGTGTAAAATAACGCAACGTTGTTCATAAGTGAGTTCCTCAAGATGGTCTAATTTAAATTTAAACCCCAAGTAACGGATGAACTTTTTCTGAATCCTCTCAACATCATTAGAGTGGCAAGCATAGCACGGGTTCCAAATTTGGGAAGCATACTCCAAGTGACTTCTAATGTAGGCACAGTAGAGGACTTTGACAGTTTTCATATTCTTGAAGTCACCAAAGCTGCGGATAATGAACCCTAGTGCTTTGTAAGCTTTGCCAACTACCCGTTTTACATGTTCATCGAATAGGAGCTTGCTGTCGTGTAAAACGCCAAGGTCCTTTGCAGTGGTTTTCACCATTAATCTTTGACCATTGATATCGTAATCAAATTTGAATGTCTGTCGTTTACGCGTAAAGCTCATGGTAAAGCATTTAGAGACATTACGGTCAAGGTAGTTTGCACGACAGTAGGTATCAAGACGCTTTAGATCATCCTGCAATAGGTTAGCATCACTCTCATTGTTGACCCTCGCGAAAACCTTCATATCGTCCGCGAAAAGTAGAAATTTAGAGTGCTTGAAACAGGAACCAATATCATTAATAAATACTAGAAACGTTGTTGATGATGCCCCTGGTTGGGGGCGAAACACGTGTCGAGGTTTTTTATTATTTTTTGCACGATAACACAACTCTCATATTTATTCTATTTTTAAAATTATTTCTCTATTCTTTCGTCCTAAGTGGGTTTGGAGGGCGGACTTGTGCATGAATAAATACGAGAGTTGGGTAATTTGCATGTGGCGGAATATTGCAAAGTAGTTAGATTTATTTTATTTACAGGTATTTACTCTTGGCTCTTTGTCAAAACACCTCCGATTTGAAAGTATGTTCCCCTAGGTCAACCCTTAGCCTTACCCGCTTGTCAACTGCACATTTACAGGAGATACACACAAAATGGGGGATATGTTTACGATTAAACTGGCAACATTTGACAGAAATCAAGTCTCTACTCTATGTACCCTATTTGCAAACATTAAAGTCCCCATTCAAGATGTAACCATTTGGTTTTTGCAACCATCATTTTGTCAGAAATTATGGTTACACCTCAACCGAATGGTACGTAGGCGCTAGTCTAAAGTTGTCCGACAGCTGTGAACGGAACAATAGAATTCCCTACACTGGATCGAAAATTCTATAGCCATTCACAGTATAGTCTATGGCTTGTCCGAATGATGAGAACAGCGCTCTACCGTTTGAAACACATGGCCATAGATAATACACATTGTGCATAGCTTCACCATAGAGGATAGTTCCCCGAAATTTTGTTCACTTTAACCTTCGAATGAAATACATTTCATGCCTATATCCCCGCAGGGGTAGGCAGAGGTGCATAACACACACACAATTTAACAATTAAAACAATTAACAATTTAACTAGTGGTATCCGAGTGGGTTTATACACTGCAAAGGTTAAGCAAACACTAGCCAGGTCGGTCTTAGGGTGGATGACCATACAAAAACTGTGATCAGGGCAGGGGGAACGAAGTTCCTCCTAAAACAAGAGAGAAATAGATAACTGATATGGACAGAGAGAGAGAGAGAGAGATTTCACAGACACACAGCACACACACACACAGCACACATGTGCAGGGCCACAACTAGTCCCAGCCGCGTCGAAACCGACCCACCTCCGGGTAATATAATTAATAAATAGTTATAAACCAAAATGAACGCTCGAAAACACTAGCAGATTCTCGCTTTAATTATAACTTTAAGAACTATGAAAACATTTGACTAAACTTATAACACCAATAAAATAACTTGTCCCTTCAAAATAAAAATAATTTTAATACTGTGTTTTTCATTTTAATCTATAAATATATCCATCCTTAGCTCCCAAACAGTTAGTGCTAGAAACATGAAACTTGTATATACATGAGGCACACTAAAAGTTTTGCACTTCTAGCTAATCGGAACTATTTGAATTTCGAAAGTTATATTTTTTTAAATGTTGCAACCTTCTTAGTAATAAAAAAAACAATTGGCGGGAAATCATTTGTCAATTGTTTTTTATCACACATCAAAGTTCTACGTATGCAACGAAAATGGAATTAAGTCGAAAAGATTTTAGAGCGATGATTTTTTATGATTTTAAAAGTGCTCTCTCTCCGCAAGACTGTGCCGCTCGTCTTCAAAATGCTTTTGGGAGAGAAGCACCTTGTTTGAGCACCGTGAGGCGATGGTTTGCTGAATTTGAGAGAGGTCGAGTTTCTTTACATCGCCTCTTTACAAGAATAACGTGGTATTTTTAAAACCACAACTTTACAGGAGAGTAATTTCAAATATTTAAGTGTTCATAAATTCTAAAATATTGATAATTTTACTGTAGCAAAACAATTCAATTATAGCAGTTATTAATGTTCTTTCTAAAAATAAAATAAAGAAACCAAAGTTCAATATGAAATAAGTAAAAAAACTGGTTTAAAAAAACATAGAAACACATGTTACGTTTTTAATGAAAATATGTCACAAAATGCTTGTAACATACTGATATATCACATTGAAAGTGTTAAATGTATGTGTAAGGCTGTGTGATAAATTTAATAAAACACTGTCAAAATAAAGATATTGTATTTTAAAAACACAATTTTACAAATACAATGGCTTACTTACACCCTGAAATTAGTTTAAGGCACAATAATCAACAAGAGATCACAATGAATCATATAGTACTAAGTACTCGCTTTACTTAAAATTATAAGATAACTAAAACTTTACTTCCACAATAAAATATCAAAAATTTTACTTTACTTATCTAATAAATGACTTCTAACAAAATTATGGCACCAAGTTTTATATTATTAGACATTCAAAATAGGAACATTGCTATCACCCTTCATAAACATAGAATCACAAATTCTCTTAACTCTAAATACTATTAATAATAATATTTCTCAAAAAAATACTGTTCAAAAAATCTTTATACTTAGATAATCAGTCTTATTACAATGATTGGTAAAATGGCTTGTGGTATCTAGGAATGAGGTTTTTATTGACCAAATCCATGAGATCAGCTTTTTTTCTCTCGGCTAGTCCAGGTTTCTGAAGATAAGCTTTTTGCCAATCTAAATTAATGCTTTGGCTATTATGATTTCTCTTTTTCTTCACCACTATAGCTTTCTTGAATAATTCATCAGCGTATGATTCTTTGAAAAATATGGCATCGGCATCAGACCTTTCAACTTTTATCATCTTTAGTCCAGCCAGTTTTACAGTATTATTGTCTTCATCTTTCGTTATTGCAAAGTTCATTTGAGCGCATATATTTTTCCAATCAAAAAAATCATCGAAGCACATTTCATTAACATGAAATGGTTCGCTTTTTTTTCGTGCTGCCTTTATAGCCCCGATGAATGCGTCAGGTGTATACATTGGTCCTGATTTAAGTTGCCTTTTAACTTCTCTCTCGATTTGAGAGTGAGCTGAATCGCCCTCGTTCTGCGTATGTCCTTTAATGAGGTATTTGTGTGTGATCGATTTAAGATTTGGCAGAGTTTTGATCACATAAGTGTATATTGAGATCATAAATTTATTTTTTTGCTGTCCAGCACAATTATCTGAATAAAAGACAACATCGAGGTCAGCCTTTGCAGAAATTTTCTCGAGGTATTTGTAAACACAGGTACCAATTTCGTTTACACCTCTATTGGCGCTAGACTCATCCCATACATAACTCTCAACTGAATTATTTTGTAAGTTATAGATAGTTAAATTAAGTACATTTAATTTGGACTTGTAGTAAAAAACTGAGACGTCTCCTTTGGGGCATTGGAAAACGGCTTGAAGATCATAGACCGCTACTAAAATATTTTTGTTGTTCTTATCTTTTTCTTTTTCAATACGAGACAAATTCTTTTCTTTAATATGTAATTCATAATCTTGTTTCTTAGATTCTTTCTCTTCATTTGGAATGTTTTTATAGGCTTCGCATACATCACACAAATCCTTTTTAGGAGTGAAAAACGAAATATTAAAATCTTGTGTGAAAATACGATAAAAAGTAATGTAGGTTCCATAAGGGACATTTTGAGATTTGCATTTATCCACATAATCTCTATGAAGATCTGTGACAGCTTTGCTACCATCAATGTATTGTCGTTTTGAGTTAGCCCGGATGTAGTGTGACTCAATCTTCGGTATAGACTCAATAAACAATTTGATACCATTTTTAATGTCGTTGTTCACTTTACAATGGTTTGAATGAGTACCTCGGTTATCTTTCATGGAAGAAATATTAGTGTTACTATTTTTTTTTTCAAAGCTGTTTCTATAGGTCGATTATTAATCCCCAAAGTGTTTTTGAAGAACAATTTACAAACTCTTGTTTTTTCACCCGAAATAGTCAGAAAAAAAGTGTGATTGTTGTTTCGAATAGTTGCAACATTTCCATCCGAATCAACTTTAACGTAACGTTGTTTTGGGATGACTATGTCTACGCTATTAGCAATAAATGTCCATTGTTTCTCTATTGCACCTAGACTCCAGTAATCATTCAAAATGGTCTGTCATTGCTCCTCTGTAAAATTGAGACTGTTCTCTCTGAGACAGTCTTGATAATGCCTCGTTTAGAGGCGAAACAATTGTCGACGTTTTGTTGTCCTTTTGATTCTGCGAAAAATTAATGCTATTAATTAATGCTAAAAAGTTTTTTCTTAAAAAAATTTTTACTTACCATTGTTTTGTCATGGATTTTCGCCAAGTAACGCCTGTTTCTATCCAATATTTAGAGCCACATTTAAATTTACATTTGTCTTTACAAGAAGGTTTCAATTCACGACCTGGTATGTTTTTTTTTGATTTGGTAGATTGATAAGGTTTCCCACTATTTCTCAGTCGTTTAGCTACAATGACTTTCCAGTTTGCTTCATTTAATCTTCTTTTTTTACCAGTTTTAGTTGGACTAGAATTATATACACTACTGGACTTGCAGCATTTTCATTACTTCATTTTATTCATTTTCATTTTCAATCGCTGAATAGTCGCTGTTCTCTGTCACACCGAGATCATTGAACTCCATAGCAGGTTCATTAGTAGATGAGTGTGGTTCTTCATAATTTTCCGCGTTTATTGATACTATATTAGGTGTTACCGAATTTTGATCATCCAAAATGTTGTTACAGTTGGTACTGACATCTTGTTCCACGTCAGTATCTGAAGAACATTCAGCACGTTTTGTTTGTTGGACTTCATAATTAGGATCCTTTACTGAGTCGTCGCTGTCTGAAACGTTATTAATGCAATCAATTTCTTGAAGTGTAGATGTTTCACAAAATTCACTCTACATTTAAACTAGCTTACTTTGATACATAGATAGACCACTGTTTGAAGAACTACTAGAATTCGAAGAACTGCCTGAACTTGAGGAACTGCTGCTACTAGTTGAATTACTACGAGGTCAGATGGAATCTACTGCGGTGTCTTTGTCTACAAAGATGATTGAAATAATGTAATTATAGGAACATAAATAGAACAAATAATATTAGTACAAGTAAAAAAATACCTTCTGTTGATCTCTGCAAGTTCGAGTTTTTAGCATTTTCATTCTCGTCTTGCGTTGTAATATCCATCTGAGAGTTTGAATCAGTTAATTGTACGCTTAAATTATTCTTGACATCTATAGCTAACTGAACTAACTTCCTAGATCGTGATTCCATCTGAAAAACAAATTCGTAGAAGTTATTTTATTTTAGCATGTATAATGTAACATTTTAGCATAATTATAGGCCCAAACTAAAAGGTTTTCAAAAATAATGATAATAAATAAAATAACCCATAGTATTTAAAAACAATTTATCAGCAACATTGTTACCATCAAATATATCACAAAGAAAACTTGTGACTTTTTTATCAATAATGTGACAATATTAATTGTCTCATTTTCATTACACACGAGTTTTACAACAAAAACGAGTTAAATAACTATATCTATCACATTATTAAAGTTAATAACAACTAGAAACATACCTTTGCACTAAAAACGTGGTATACTCGTGATGCCACGTTTTTTTAGAAAAGCGGGAGCACTTCACTCGTCTCGCGTGTGGGGCTAACTGCCGCGTCGCGTTGTCAAAGTCGAGCACCACACCGAAAGAGACAACGTGGCAACGCCATTTGTCACGGTCGTGTTGTCTTTTTCTAGCATAACTCCTCGAATTCACTTTAAAAATGCCGCGTTTTTGTAGAAAATAAAATTTGTCATCGCGGTTTTGAATATCAAATAATAAAAATATCGTTTTTGATGAAATGTCACCTTGTTCTTGTAAAGGCGACATGACGAATTTAGTGAAGGGCGGCCTTCAACTGCCGTCAACGAAAATAATGTGGCTACTGTTAAGCGGTTAATTGAAGAAAACCCGCGGATTACCTATGAGACAATTCGAGGACTATTGGGGATTGGTATGAGTCAAATCCAGAAAATTTTACACGAAGAATTGAAGTTTCGGAAACTTTGCTGTCGTTAGATCCTTCATGAACTGACAGCGGAGCAGAAGCGGACTCGCATGGAATGGTGCTCACAGATGCTACTGAAGTAGGTCCACGGACATTCTAATGCTGTTTATGACATGGTCTCAGGAGACGAAACGTGGATTTATTGTTCTGAACCCGAAAAGAAACAGTAATCTTGTGAATGGGTGTTTGAAAATGAGAACAAGCCAACAAAAGTGATGCAGGCGAGAAACGTTGGTAAAAAAATGATCGCGTTTTTTTTCTCAGCTACGGGTGCCATCTGACAATTCCAATTGAAGATCAAAAGAGTGTTAATGCCGAGTGGTATTCTACCATTTGTTTACCCAGGGTGTTAGAAAAAGTCCGCGAAAGACGACCCAAAATCCGCGTTCTCCTACGTCATGACAACGCTTCTTCACACACGGCCAACAAAACAAAGTCATTTTTAACTTCCGAAAAAGTACAACTCGTCACCCATCCTGCGCATAGCCCCGACCTAGCACCCTGTGATTTCTGTATTTTCCCCAAAATCAAAGATTTGATGAGAGGTTTCACTTTTACCAACTCCGAAGAGGCAGTGATAGCGTTCAATCGGCACGTAGAAAACATGACTTCAGATCTGTGGTCCTCCTGTTTTGAAAAATGGTTCGATCGCATTAAAAAGTATTTAAAATGTAAAGGAGAGTATTTTGAAAAGCAATAAACATAATATTTTGGTTTTAACATGTTGTTTTTTTAAGTTACGCAATACTTATAGTGTGACCTACGTATATGTATGTTTACTACGACGACAAAGTGCTTAACTAAAGTTTTGAATTTTTTTTTGGGTCTACTTAATTTTTTTCTCGCGTCTACTCCATCTTATGGGATATCATTAGATAGGTCTTTTAAAAACCGCGAGAGGATGCTAAGATGTATTTTTGAATTAAAATTAAAATCTAGCAGCTGGCGTGAAGAACATGGAAAAGGTCATGATAGTAGTCTATGTAATGAACTTTGAGGGAAAACTATAATGGATTAGACAACTTTGTTTGTTCAGGAGTTATATATGCTAATATGGATGGCTACGGAACCCTATTCTATGCTTGGCCCGACACGCACTTGGTCGGTTTTTTTCATATTTAACAGAGCCTTGTTCGATGGTGGGTAGATGGACTTGCAGTGGAGGTTGGATTGGGTAACTGAGATCGTGGTGTATGACCACCATGAGTATGATATAGTTAGAGGTATTTGTTTGGAATAAAATAACACTTAATTTGTATAGGTTCCTAATAATTCACTTCAATATTGTTTCTTGTGATACATGAATCAGAAGCAGTTCTAAGAAAAGCACTTCGTCTCATCGGCGAATACGAGTATTTACGACGATTGTGTTTACAGCTTTCTTTTGGATAGTCGTGGCTAGGGATTATTTTCAACTTCGACTTGATGATACTATGAGAATCTGTGGCTCTTGAGTAATCATAGGTTTTAACTTTATCTTATTCTATAGACTCTGTTAGGGACTTATAAATTTTCAGTTGTGTATTTTCGTAATGTAGATCAGCATTTACTTGCAATATATTCAAATATTGTTTGCTATTCGGTGACGCACTTGAACTATTTACTAAATTATCAAGGACAGTATTTAATGTTTTTCGGTTTTCTTGTAACAGATGTATTATTTTCTTACACATCTGCGAAGAAAACAAGTACAAAATGTATTTTTACCATAGTACAAAATTATTGGACTGAAGCAGTCTTTAACGAGTGTTTAACGACCTTAGCGGGTAAGCACCCACATGACTACAATATGATAGAGGTTAGCAGAGTACCTATGCACTTATGGTAAGGTAAACAAAAATAACAATTGCAACGATTACCTTTTTGTTTTGAATATGTATGTTTCCAAGCTTTTTTAGTAGAGCAACTTTGCTAGATTTCATTTTCATATATTTGGCACCAATATTATAAATGACTTCGTCCTTTGCTTTTAAGCCATCAAAACTCTGTTTGTTGATATCTTCATGACCCTAAATACACAAGTAACATAGTGTAATCATCACTCATCATAATATTTAGGAACTGTTCATGAACACGGCTTTACTACTCTGTTCGTCCCGATTCGTCCGTTTCCTTAAGCCTTGCCGCCGGGCGCCACTGGAAATACGTTCTGCTTGTAACCAGAGACGCGAGAGAGGTATTTCCAGTGGCGCCCGGCGGACTTTGACCACCTCTGTGGTCTCTGCGGTGTACATCCACGTGTATTAGTTTTGTCTATCCTACGAGCATGGCAATGTCAACTTCAGTTGATCAACATTTTCAACCAATGATCATCATCATTCACCGAGCCTTTTCCCAACACAGTTGGGGTCGGCGTTCCACTGTGATTCGGCCGAACTTCGAATATATTGTTATTTTCCGTGAAGCTACTGCCATCTGACCTTATGATACCTTTCAACCAATGATATCGCAGAAAATTTTGGTCAGATGACTAAATTAATATAATTATTTTTTTGTTAAAATGACCATCGACTTAAGTCGACGCTGGCAGTGCTAGGCCTGGAGGTGTCGTTCTAGCACTTCCCACATGTCATAGCTAAATAAAAGGACTGATCGACTGTTATAGTACCTACAGTAAACGTTGTTAAATATCACAATACCAGACAAGATACAAAGAAGGCACAGTGAATTATAACAACACATTTGAGGTAACTCATAGAAAAATTATTACTACTAACATTCTCATTTTGTCGTATCTCACATTCATTGTGCTTTGATAATCTCGTAATCTCATTTATCAGAAATTCTTTTTCTTTAGAATTGATGTCCCTGAAAAATGTTTTAAATTATTTACCTATTTTTTTTTTCTTGTGTTTATGTCGTAACATAGTAATAATATGTTACTTCATAACTATTACAATCTAGCCTTAAGACTAATAAGTAATTTGTAACTAACTTAAATTGCTAAATAATTAAAATGTAAGAATGTGTCCATTGGCACTTTTCTTATTGTATCTATATGAATGAATAATGACACTATGTTCATGTTGTCTTAAAGTATAGCACTCACTGCACTATAACACTACACTAACTCGTAAGGTTTAGTCCTTCTCAGTCTTCTCACTATGTCCGTGGTATCGAGGAGCTGTATGGCCTCGACATTCACATGGTGAATAAGTCTATTTTGATGAGCTTCTGCGTACTTTTGTATTACCTTCACGACGAGGTCCACACCTAGATCACGGTGGATGTCCTCATTTCTCACATACCAAGGAGCGCTAACGATACCCCGGAGTACTTTATTCTGAAACCTTTGTATGATCTGCATATTGGTCTGTTTGGTACAACCCCACAGCTGTATACCGTATGTCCACACTGGCATTAGTACTTGTTTATAAAGAAGTACTTTGTTCTGCACTGACAGTTTAGACTTTTTGCCAAGGAGCCAGTACAGTTTTTTATAGCGAAGTTCTAGTTCTTGACGTTTCTTTTTCACATGGGCCTTCCAGCGGAGCTTTGCATCTAACGTCATGCCGAGATATTTTGCTGTATTTTCGTGTGGTACTATTTGACCATTTATATATACAGCTTCAGTATCTGATCGCTGATTTGTAAAATCTATGTGGGTCGAATTAGACTCATTTAGTTTGATTCGCCACTTTTTTGTCCAATCGACAATGGTGTTAACAGCCAACTGTACTCTGTGGACTGCTTCTTTACGTGTGTCTTCTACAGCCATAACAGCCGTGTCATCGGCGAAAGTGGCGATGGTGTTATTTTTTAATTCAGGGATGTCACTTGTATAAAGGAGATATAATATAGGTCCAAGGACACTGCCTTGTGGTACACCAGCTTGAATACACTTCAGTTCCGAATATGCATCTTCATGCCTTACTCTAAATGTCCTTTCTGTAAAATATGATTCTAAAATATCTACAAAATGCTTAGGAAGCATTTGTCTTAATTTGTAAATGAGGCCTTTGTGCCATACCTTATCAAAAGCTTGAGCAACATCCAGAAAGACAGTACGGTACAGACTTTCTTTTCTTCTAGAGCTTTTTATATCACATTGGTTATTCTATGAACTTGGTCGATCGTTGAGTGTTTTTCTCTAAAGCCAAACTGGTAGTTAGGAATCAGATCTCTGTCTTCTATGATGGGTTTTAGCCGTCTTAACATTATTTTTTCAAATAATTTTGACATAATTGGCAGAAGTGAAATAGGTCTATGTGATGTTACTTCAATAGGCGGCTTTCCTGGTTTGGGAATAATGATCACTTCTGCAACTTTTCATAGACTTGGGACGTGTTTAATCCGTATGGTAGCGTTGATAAGAGTTGTTAATTTAACTAATGCTCTTCGTGGGAGATGTTTTAGGATGTCACCAGTTATAAGATCGTATCCAGGTGTTTTCTTATTAGACAATGTCTTTATTATGTTATAAACTTCTTTTGGTGAAGCAAGTTTTATGTGATGGTCATCGCATGAGTCTTCACTGCCTTTGTCTTCAAGCTCTTCGTCTCCTTCTGTTTGAAAGATTTTCTCTAAATGTTCTGCAAACCTAGAGGCTTTTTGCTCATTATTCACAGTCCACTTTCCATCTTCTTTTTTAATGGGCGAAGCATGTAAAATGGGTTTGTTTGACTTTTTATTGGCTTTCCATAATGAATACTCTGCTGTGCTGTTATTTGTTAACAAACTGAGGTAGTTATTTGTGTTATCATCATGGAAGTTCTGAATAGCTCTGCTCAGACATTTCGTGAGATTGTTTAAAATTGTTTTATCTGGCGGATATCGCGAACATTGCCACTTATGTCTCTGTGCTCGCTTTTTTGAGAGATGAGATCTGTTATTTCTACTGGATAACTGTAACTAGCTGTCCTTAACTTTAGTTTGGGTGTATTTCTCCAGGCACTTAGTTGGACGTCGTTAATAAATTTTGTTAATTCGTCATTTAACTGCTGTTTATTTTTGAGTGGCACTTTAAGGTCAGTGATGTTGTTTAAATCTATTTGGAAGCTTTCCCAATCAGTGTTTTTGTTAGTTAGCCTTGGAGCACTTTCTTTTTTAAGAATAGTCTCACTAAGGGTTAGTATAATAGGTGAATGGTCCGAGTTCATATCATAACCCTCTACTATGTCAATATATGAACAAGATAAATTTTTATAGATTAAAAAATCGATCAGATCTGGTATTTTAGAAACGTCTGTGGGCCAGTTGGTTGGCTTTCCCGTTGATACTACTGTTCACTTGGCTTCTTTAACTGCACAAAGTAGTTCCCTTCCTTTGGTAGAAGTTAGCCTAGAACCCCAGTGAGTATTCTTTGCGTTAAAATCACCTCCTAATATAAATTTATTTCTGAATGTTTTAAGAATTCTTCGATACTGGTCTACTTTTAAGGCATGCCTTGGTGGACAGTATATAGAAGCTATAGTTATATTATAGTGTTTAGTTTTGATATCAACACCTACTATTTGAGCATAGTCTTCTTCCCATTTAAATTCCAAGTTATGTTGGATGTTTTCTTTAATAACAACACTACTACCACCTCTAGCATTATTGGAGGGGTGAATAGCATGGTATGTGGTATAACCGTCTATCTGAATGTGAGATTCTTTTGTAAAATGCGACTCTGATATAAGGCACACATCAATTTGTTCGGTTATTAGAACAGCCTGCAACTCGTTTCGATGCTGCAGGAGTCCGTTTGCATTCCACGCCATAATTTTTAATGTATTCTTCATTATGGGTTTGAAATTGACAACTGTCTGGTGTTATTGGACTCTAAGTTTTTCAACCTCTTTTCAAACGTGGTCAAAATGCTCAAAATCTTGGAAATATTATCATCTGTTTTTGAATTTTCTTTCTCTGAAGACTGTTGCGACACAGCTCTGGGTTGGCCTTGTTTGGTTATATTAGCGAATGACACGTTACTAGTAACTAGCCGAGCGATGCGTGGCTTGGAGTTTTTTGAAGTACCAGACAACTGGGGTATTGTAGGAGTAACCTTTTTTCTCTGGTTTTTACTTTTTAGGAGTTGCAGTTCTTTTGCAACCAAACACCCTCTGTAATTAGCAGGGTGAGGTTGACCACAGTGAAAGCACGTAGGCTTTGCTTCCGCTGGCTTTGTGCAGTCTTTGGTGAAGTGCTTACCAGTGCATTTCACACATCTTGGTTCCTTGGCGCAATACTTTTGCGTGTGGCCGTAGGCTTGGCATCTCTTGCATTGTGGGATTAACTTTGATGTTTTCAACGGCTGAACATCAACCTGAAAACCTAGTATGGACTTGATACGGTATATCTTGTCTATATTTTCCTCTTTGTCAAAGGAGAGCATAAACATGTTAAGGGGTTCTTTGTTCCTCCAACTTAATTTGTTAACAGCCTCTAGTATTTTATAACCCTGACCCTTAAGGTCTTCGACTATTCTATTTGGTAGACAGGTTGAGTGTAGGTTTTTAACCATCACCCTAATAGGTCTATCTTGTTTATTTTCGTATGAGTACCAAACACAGTTGTTTTGCAACAGTATTTTGGTAATGGCTCTATACGATTCCTCGTCTTTGGCGTTTACTTTGACATTGGTTACGTTCATCATTTTGAGAGTGAACGATTCTTTGTTTGTTACTGTCAATAGAAGGTCGTATAACTTTTGGTAGTTTTGTACGTTTTCGACAATTATTGGTGGGGGTGATAGTGGTTTTTTGGCAATGGGAATTGTACTGACCGGGGTATCCTTCGAGGTTTCGCTTTGGGAGAGTGGGGAGAGTGGGGAGAGTGAAATATTTAACTTTCTTTTTTTCTTGCTTTTTTGACGTACCCACTCTGTCTCTCTAGCAAGGTCCTCTTCATCAGTCTCATATTGAATTGATTTCTGAGTACCCTTTACGGCAGTGTCCACCTTCTCAGAGGTAGTACTCTTTTGTTCCATAATCAGTTTAAGTTCGTTTTGCAAAGTCTCAATCTGATTGCTAAGATTGTTGACAAGTTTTGCAGTTCTAGACGCTCATTCTGTTCTTCCTTGAATCGAGCATATAACGTATGTTCTAGTTCCGTTTTCAAATAAATTTTATTTGGGGAATCCATGATTGATGCTAGTTATAATTAATAAATTACCATAATAATGCATAAGCAGACGAGACGGATATCACAACCGCGTCAGCGTTTTTACTCGCTCACGAAATAGTGTCACTACGTATGCGACGCGACCGTCTAATCGAAGAGTCGATAGATCACTGTGACCTACTGATTTACCTATTGAATACATTAATATTTACTACAGTCGTAATAATCTGGTTCATGCATTCAGGTGGTCTCATTAGTATTACTCACCGCGGTCATGTCAGTGACAATGACATGTTACACTGTATAGTTTTAGAGTCCAAAATTTAGACGAACTCGATCGAGTACGTCGTGTTTGGTCGACCATTCCAACCGTGTGGAACTGGCTTAAGTTGAACATGGCAGAATAACTATAACATTGACTAGTTTACGTCTACTTCTTCGAAAGCACTCCCAGCAGGACGGTAGGAAGAGTTTGTCGATAACCAATGATATGGCAGGAAATCTCAAAAAATGTGTTGATTACGTCAAGTCATTGACATTTCCTGCCATATCATTGGTTATCGACAAGCTCTTCCTACCGCCATGCTCGCCCTGCAAGAGCATAGCGATGGGGCATTATGTCGATCGACGAATGATATCGCAGAAAATTACAAACGATGTTATATCGTTATAGGTCGATCGACATTGCCATGCTCATGTAGCGTGCTGCAGGCAGATTAAATGATCACCTTTCATCTACAAGCTGCTGGTGTAAATTTCTGCTGGTCCTTTGCGCGCTTTTTAAATTAACATATATTTTTTCCTTTTCACGAGCCAATGTACCGATTGCTGCGTCTCGACTTTCCACAGACACTTTGAGAGAATCAATTGTTTGTTTCAGCGAATCGATTTCAGTTTGTAATTTCAATACTTCTTCAGACTGTGTTAGGTTTTTCCCTGAAGACGAAGATTTCAGGGATGTTTTCGACAAAATACCTCTAAAATTCATAAATTTGAAACTTATACTAAATCATTATAAACTATTCAAACTTGAATTAAAAACGAGTATTTTGTATAGGATGACTTCTTAAAATCAACATTTTGTTTGCGTTTCTCCACTCTGTCCCGCTTGTCAGTAAATGTCAGTGATTAGTCTTGTCGTTGGTTTTGTGTTCGCAACAATAATTGCATAAATTACTTCCAATCATGCCATAGAATCCGAGAACTATAAAAGTAAAGTCACCATGGATGGACAATATTATAAGCCACCGTAGTCAATTCGAGACAATGTAAATATTTTTAGTAATTATTATGTATATTTTGTACATTTTAATTCTTATTGTAAATAAATAACTTCTCCTATTTTCATATGATTTTTGATTGCCAGCTATCGTCCTTGGATGCTATTTATTGGTGTACCTAATATTATTAAAGTTTGTGTGGTTAAAAACTGACCAATGGCATTAATTAACGTGGCAATACAGCCAGCATTCTGGGAACCTTCCCAGTCGGCAATGACGCGGAGGATTTTTTGACTGGCAATTTGACGCTTTGACTGACATAAGTTGAGCCATCTTGATGACAAATGACAGACACCCAAATTGACACAAAATTTGTCAAAATAAAATACCGTATAAACATAATTGCCTCTATCCCATTGTTTCTTTTATGTTTTCTTCCGTCTCCCCCAGGTTTGTTTTACCCATCGTTTGGCAAGTTTTACTCGCAAAATCATTACAATTTGATCGACACACAATCAACACAACTGAGTGAGTAAATTGTATCGGTCTAGTAGTCTTGACCTTATGCCATCGCCACTCAAGTCATTACCTGTTTTATGTTGTGTAACGGGACGACGCCAAATACCTAAGCAGACCGATGCCAAGTTTCATATCAACAGCCTCGAAACTATAATATAAATAAGGAGTTTCGCGTTTTGTGATGAAGTATTGCGAGCTGTCAATGTACCAATGAGAAATTCTTTAGGTGAAATTATGCACGCCTTTCTATTTCACTTTATGAGTTCAGACGTCGCACTATTTATTCACGTCTTTCTATTGCGAATTAATTTATTTTTAGGTCGTAAGAAACCGTCTAGAGGCGTTCGTGTAGAAACAACACTCGAGTATAATCAGTGCACACCTGTGTCAACATAAACCTGGCAATAGCGAAGAATCTCGTATGATGAGAACCTCATAGTAGTATATCGTGAAGTGTAAAAAGTGAAGTTGATATCTCAATGTTATAATTGATGGTATAATGAGTGAGGAGGTGCAGAATGATGGCAGTACGAAGCCTGCACCGCTGGAGCACGACTGCGCCGCGTCTCCGCCGCCGACCGCTGCGACCGACCCGCCCGTCGACTGCCCGCTCGACGTCTCCACCAACCTGTCACAGACCAGCATCACCCAGGTTACTATTGTTCACAGATTATGCATACACGGGTAGTGACTGGTAGAAGAGCGTTGATTGGCTGTTTAACTATGTTTAGGTAATGAATGAACTGTTTAAGGTTCAGATGACAGATTGATTATTGATTTTCTAGCCAGGTAACAGTAATATGCTTGCTAAACCAAAGTACTGGCATCTCTGCCCACCCTCAGATATACACATATTCTAAGTAAGACAGTTCAGTTTATCATATGCAATCAATAAGATATCACAGAGTATCAGTATCAAAATCAGTAATATATACACATACGTGCTAGGATAGACTAATAAAATATTTCAAAACTAGCTAATGGCGGTTGTTCCGCCTGTGTAATATAGTTTTCTTGTTCCCAGATCCCATGGGAATACATTACCGGGATAAAAAGTAGCCTAAGTTACTCAGGGATAATGTAGCTATATATCAGTGAAAGAATTCTAAAGTAGCCTAAGTTACTCAGGGATAATGTAGCTATATATCAGTGAAAGAATTCTAAAGTAGCGTAAGTTACTCAGGGATAATGTAGCTATATATCAGTGAAAGAATTCTAAAGTAGCCTAAGTTACTCAGGGATAATGTAGCTATATATCAGTGAAAGAATTCTTATATATTACTTGACAAAATTGTAAAATTTTGACATTCATATGTGCTCTTTATGTGCCTAAACTGAATAAATGAAATTGATTCTTTGATTCTTGATTCTTTGATTCTAAAGTAGCGTAAGTTACTCAGGGATAATGTAGCTATATATCAGTGAAAGAATTCTAAAGTAGCCTAAGTTACTCAGGGATAATGTAGCTATATATCAGTGAAAGAATTCTAAAGTAGCGTAAGTTACTCAGGGATAATGTAGCTATATATCAGTGAAAGAATTCTAAAGTAGCCTAAGTTACTCAGGGATAATGTTATATAGAAAGAATTCTAAAAATTGGATCACTTCAAATAAACAATCAAATTAATCTTTCCTCTGTATAATCCTACTAATATTATAAATGCAAAGTTTGTATGTATGGATGTTTGTTACTCTTTTACGTAAAAACTACTGAACGGATTTTGATGAAACTACAATAATATAGCTTATACATCAGAATAACACATAGGCTTCAATTTATAAAGATACGGCGACGGGAACAATAATCACGCGGACGAAGTCGCGGGCGACCACTAGTATTAGTATAGATATAATATTTTGGACATTCTCACACAACTGATACCTATATATATGTGCATTGTCACACTGAATAGAAAGACTTACACCACACTGCACACTGTTGGTGTGTGCAGATGTTGTATGTTCAAGTGACAGTTGCACGGTGCACAGTACTTCATTGTCACACTGAATAGAAAGACTTACACCAAACTGCACACTGTTGGTGTGTGCGGATGTTGTATGTTCAAGTGACAGTTGCACGGTGCACAGTACTTCATTGTCACACTGAATAGAAAGACTTACACCGCACTGAACACTGTTGGTGTGTTCGGATGTTGTATGTTCAAGTGACAGTTGCACGGTGCACTGTACTTCATTGTCACACTGAATAGAAAGACTTACACCACACTGCACACTGTTGGTGTGTGCGGATATTGTATGTTCAAGTGACAGTTGCACGGTGCACAGTACTTCATTGTCACACTGAATAGAAAGACTTACACCACACTGCACACTGTTGGTGTGTGCGGATGTTGTATGTTCAAGTGACAGTTGCACGGTGCACAGTACTTCATTGTCACACTGAATAGAAAGACTTACACCGCACTGCACACTGTTGGTGTGTTCGGATGTTGTATGTTCAAGTGACAGTTGCACGGTGCACAGTACTTCATTGTCACACTGAATAGAAAGACTTACACCACACTGCACACTGTTGGTGTGTGCGGATATTGTATGTTCAAGTGACAGTTGCACGGTGCACAGTACTTCATTGTCACACTGAATAGAAAGACTTAAACCGCACTGCACACTGTTGGTGTGTTCGGATGTTGTATGTTCAAGTGACAGTTGCACGGTGCACAGTACTTCATTGTCACACTGAATAGAAAGACTTACACCACACTGCACACTGTTGGTGTGTGCGGATGTTGTATGTTCAAGTGACAGTTGCACGGTGCACAGTACTTCATTGTCACACTGAATAGAAAGACTTAAACCGCACTGCACACTGTTGGTGTGTTCGGATGTTGTATGTTCAAGTGACAGTTGCACGGTGCACAGTACTTCATTGTCACACTGAATAGAAAGACTTACACCACACTGCACACTGTTGGTGTGTGCGGATGTTGTATGTTCAAGTGACAGTTGCACGGTGCACAGTACTTTATGCTCAGAATGAAATAATATAATTAATGTTCATATTTGAAGGTTTACTGCAATGTTTCAGATGACAGCAACTTCCGTGCCGGCCAGTGAGAACTCAAAGTGGTATTGTGATGTGTGCACCTATGAGAACTTTCCCATGTCCAGAAAGGTATTTATTACTCACTAGTTGACCCGGCCAACTTACACAATCATTTTATTATAATGGTTAAACCTTCCCTGAACGTTCAAAAAGATTTCAAGATTAATTTAGAATTTGCCAATGCTGATTATCACTCCAGCCGTTCCCGAGTTGTAGCAATACCAAGAACAGCAATTACTTTGCATGGAAGCTTTATTTTGTGAGGATATGTGTTCAGTGCTACACTTAACTTGTGCTGAGTGATTACTTGACTAATCCAGAAGGATGTCAATGTTTTGAAATATTACCTTTGTCTAATGTTCTCTGTCTCACAACTGTGCCTGCCTCATCGTAGATCTTCTTCTTCTCCACCATTTTATTAAACAGGAAAATGGTAGAGAATGCCTTAAGTATTATGTCCGTCAATGAACATTTTGTGCTAGAGTTTTAATGAAATCAAATCAAATCTCTGTACACATTGTGCAAAGCAACAATTTGACGCTTTTGTATCAATTAGTATACGACACAGGCGACGGCGACGGCGTGTGCTTTGCGTATGAGCGCGCCCTCGGACAGATATGATCATCTCCGACACCTGTTACGTCAACTACTCCAACTGAACTAAATGCTTGAGCAAAAAAGGCTTCTTAAAATTCCCTAACTTTGCATACTTGCTCGTGTTCAGACACCACTTTAAAAAACACTTGCAAAGTATCCCTATAACATAGAAGTGCAGTTTTTTTTTGGAGAAGTAATGTGGGATGTGTGCGGGTTCCCGCATGCGCAATTTGTCATTTACCTCTGTACTATTATAGAGGTGAATGACCAATTGCGGCAGTTGCACTCTTCTATCAAATCCAAGGTTCCACATGTGACGCCGCCGCCGCGCCCCCGCGCGGGTGTTGCACGACAGTCACTAATGGTCGCGCGAGTCACAAGGTGAGCAGATGCGAGCGCTGCCACTTGTTATCATTGAGATTGAGCCAGTGCTTGGAATGCACTGGCTTCTACCTCTTTAACTAAACTTTTTCTTAAACCCCTTGCTCTTTTTTTTTAATTACGCGACTCCGCGGCCGCTCCCATGTCCATTGCTGCGGGCGTCTCTGGTGACACTGGAAGGCATTTCCAGTGACGCCCGGCAAACCCCTTGCTCTGTCGTAACCTCGTCGTTTCCCTAATTGAACAATGATACTTACATCAAATTTACTTCATGCCATTAATTTTACTAACGAAGGCTGAAGAATTAAAAGACTTCTCCGTCATTCCACGCTCCCTGTCCATAGCAGTGAGCATCCAATCAGCCCATCTTTTCTTTTGCCTACCTACTACTTTCTTTGGCCCTCTGGGCCTTTCACTTTTGCTAAAATCATCATTCACCGAGCCTTTTCCCAACTAAAGTTGGGGTCGGCTTTCCAGTCTAACTGCAATTCGGCTGATCATCGATATTTTTGCTAAAATGTTTAGCATTATGTAAACTTATTTATTATACACAAACATTTTATTGTTATTATTGTTCAGAAACACAGCAATGGCTCCCGGTAACAATAAATTTTAATGTCAATGTGTATGGATATTTCGCACTGCATTAGGAATTTGACGGCTGTGCGTAAAAATATACAAAATCGATCGTATCGGCACGACATAGATACATGCTTGACGTTGACTATGAAATTGATAGTCGCCGGGAGCCTTAAGGATCTCTGGCATACGATATCCTTGCGTGTGTATGTATGTGTGTGTGTGCATGTTGTGGCAGTGCACGATGTGCCGCAGCCTCAAGCCGGTGCTGAACGAGGACATCTTCAAGCTGCAGGACGGCGCCAGCGCGCTGCCCGCCTCGCCTCCCTCGCCGCCGCCCGGCACTCCTCCTCCGCCACCGCCCTTAGACGTTTTTGGTAAAGTATCTGTTCAACACTTACACTTATGTCGAAATAACAAAGTTTTATTTGCATAATTCGATTCATTCAAATAAGCTAATTTTTTTATTTTTTTTTATTTTTTTATATTTAGGTCGACAAATTGACGCCACCCGCCTGATGGTAAGCTGAGGCGACGTCTTGCAATTGAGGGCAACTCTCACAGTACACAGGAATACTATAGAGAGTGGCCCTCAACTTGACGACCCAGTAATGTGCCTCTTCACGCTTCGCTTAAAGAACCCAGGGTTATATGTTGGAGGAAACACGTGCGCAGGCAGGGCGTTCCAAGCCACCATCGTTCGGCAGAGAAACGAACGTTTAAAACGCTCGGTTCTCGCGAAGACGGTTTCCACGGTATGAGAGTGACATCTCTGCCCGGCACGCGTTGTTCGGGATCGGAAGGGAGAGAGTGGGATCAGGTTGAAGAGCTCTTCAGAACACTCACCGTGGTAAATACGGTAGAACGCGGCCAAGGAAGCAATTGTTCGGCGCTGGGCTAGCGGCTCAAGGCTTCCCGTTACCTCCGGACAGTCTATAATGCGAACAGCGCGTCGCTGCATAGCGTCGAGTGCGTCCAGCAAATACTTCGCGGAGCCGTCCCAGAGGTGAGAGCAGTATTCAACGCAGGGTCTAATCTGCGTTTTGTACAGCAGACACCTCTGGTGCGGTGTAAAGAATCGCTTTACCTTGTTCAGTATTCCTAGTTTCCGCGAAGCTAGCCCAATACATCTCTCAATGTATTTAGTGTTATTGAGCTCTCGACGAACGTCTATGCCAAGGATGTCTAGATTGTCCTTCATTGGTAATATTGCATTCTGAAGAGTGGGTAGGGGAAGGAAAGGGGATTTTTTCGCTGTAAATGCACACGCCTGTGTTTTGTGGGCATTGAACTCGACCAAGTTCTCGGCACCCCATTGGGAGATACTGTCGAGGTTTCACCCACGAGATGTCGTCTCTCCTCCTCTATCACAGATCGCCCCGCCGTCGGACGAACCGAGTAACTCCCGTGCAATGTACTGTCATCTGCATAGCAATGAATGTTCCCGAGGGAAAGTATATCATTGATATGCAGAAGAAAGAGAGTTGGTGACAGTACGGACCCCTGCGGTACCCCGGCATTCACTTGCAAGAAGCGAGAAGCCTGGCCATCGCAGAGGACCCGCACTCGGCGCTCGTTTAAAAAACTGGCAATCCAGCTGCACAGTTGAGGAGGTAGACCATATGCGGGAAGCTTGGAAAGGAGCGAAGCATGCCAGACCCTATCGAAAACTTTGGCGATGTCCAGGCTAATAGCCAAGGACTCGCCGAACTTTTCCATAGCCTCACCCCATACATGCGTGACGAATGCCAGGAGGTCACCCGTTGATCGTTTTGGCCTTAAGCCATATTTCCGATCATTGATTAGCGAGTGATCCTCCAGGTATCGCATGAGCTGCTTATTGATAAGAAGCTCGAGCACCTTGCTGATAGTTGCCTGGATCGGACCGATCCCCTTTCTTGGGGATCGGTTGTACGTTCGCCTCCTTCCAGACCTCCGGCACGAGGCCTGTAGAGTATGACAGGCGGTACAGACGCGTTAATACTGGAGACAACTCAGCAGCACATTTTCGTAGCACCACCGCCGGAATGCCGTCAGGGCCACTGGCTTTCTGCGTGTCGAGCGACCGCAGCACTGCCCGTACATCACATTGCCTGATAACAATATCAGGCATAGTGTGGCCACAGTTGGCGATGGCGGGGGGCTGCAGGCCACGGTCATCGACCCGAGAATTAGCCGCAAAGAGGTCTGCGAGCATGTCCGCCTTCTCTTGGGCTTTGTGAGCCAGTGATCCATCAGGAAAACGCAGTGGTGGCAGCGAGGGTTGGCAAAAATTTGACTGTACGGCTTTGGCCAGTTGCCTGTATCCACGGCTGCCCGTGGGATGGGATGTGAGCTCCTGACCAAGCCGCGCGACGCGCTGGGCATCCGCTCTCTTGAAGGCCCTCTTGCTGAACCTAGTGGCCCTATTGTACGCTGCTTTGAGGCGGTTCACGTTCGGGTCACGTGCCGCCCGAGCCCTGACCCAGGCGCGATATGCCGACTGTTTTTTCTGGACAGCTTCGGCACATTCACGCCCGAACCAGGGGCGAGCTTTTCGGATGCTGGCGACATCAGTGAAAGGGATATAATATTCTATCCCTAGACTGATCTCGCCAGCAACGGCAGCAGCGCTATCCGAAGGCGCCTTCCCTACAAAGCAGCGCTGGCTCCACGGGACGGACGCAAAGTAATCGCGGAGACCGTCCCAGTCTGCCGACGAGTAGTGCCATAGTCGTCGAGTCATTTGTTCAGCACGAGCAGGCGGTGGCACTTGGAAGCTGGCGTGCACCACACAGTGGTCGGAAGTGCCCAGTGGGGCGCGTACCGACACACTGTACTCGGCTGGGCGACTCGTCAGCAGTAGATCCAGCAAGGCGGGCGTGTGGTCTGACCTGTCAGGTATTCGGGTGATCCCCCGTACCATCTGGGTCAGCCCGTGGGAGAGAGCGAATGCATGGGCGGTTCGTCCCGCATGATCGGTTCTAAGGGACCCCAGCCACTCAACATGATGACCGTTAAAGTCCCCCAGGAAAACCAGGTGAGCGTTCGGGAACCGCACCTTCGCATCGTCAGCCATCTCGCTGAGGTATTCGAAAAGCCTTGTTGTCCCAGTGTCCCCTGTGTGGGAGCGGTAGACGCACACGTAGATGTGGCTCATGGAGCCATGATCCACGTGCAGCCAAAGGACGGAGTAGGAGGGGTTCTCCAGACAGCGCAACCGGCGGCAGCAAACATCCGCCCTAACGAACACGCACACCCCGGCTTTATCGCGGAATTGTTCCTCAATGATATAGCCCGGGTAACAGAGGTACGACATGTCGTCAGGGCGGCGTATCTGTGTCTCCGTTAGGAACATCACAGAAGGCCGTGCCGACTCCAGGTGATGGTGGACGGTATCGAGGTTTGCATGGAGTCCGCGGATATTCGCGAACTCCACCTCAAACGAAGTCAACTTTGTGGGGTTTCTAGGGGCCGCTGTGTACCGTCTATTATCTTGTTGCACTGTCATTGTGAAATATGGGGAAGCGTGAAGACAGTACGATATTTGATGCGGCAGTAAGTGACAAAGTGCAGAGGCTAGCTTCGTCTAGAACCGTGTGGTTAGGTCGGAGCCGACCCGCCGGACGGAAGGGCTCCCAAACCCTCTGATGCAAAGCCGCCGCTACCCCACACCGGTTACCACCCGGAGCGGCGACCCCACAACAGGATTATGCGCAACATGTGGGGCAGCCTACTGGGGTGGTTGGTCCCAGGCGGGCCCCATGACTATGTTGCGGGCGGCCGCGGCAACGCCGTTGCTAAGGGTCTCCCTGGCCAAAAGTTTAATTTCTAGTCGTCCCAGAGGGAGAGATAAGCTTTGAATACTTATTAAAAATGGTTATCCTTGACCCTGGTCCCTGTTGTAAAGTCACTACTGACGTAGATATATGAACTAGTTGGTTAGATAGATGGATCATGTCCCGCGTCAACGATGGTCGATGGACTCCTCACAACCAGGACACCTGTAACACTGTTAACTGGGTAAATACGAGTACGTTACGATATTTAGGTACTATTGATTCCTGTATCAAGTATTTCAAGTCTCATTAGAATGTTCAGTTTCACGATCATGGGTAGGTAGGTATGGTATGGCATGAATCAAAGAATCAAAGAATCAATTTCATTTATTCAGTTTAGGCACATAAAGAGCACATATGAATGTCAAAATTTTACAATTTTGTCAAGTAATATTATAAAAATACTAAATTAAGTAAGTACTTAAATAACCATTAGAAAATGATTCTTTCGCTGGTTCGGTAAGTTGGTTCTCCTGAGAAGAGACCAGCAAGAAACTCAGGTAGATTATCCATTTTCTTTTTTAATATTGTTTTGTTTACATTGTTACAATTAGTTTATATTATATTATACGAGTGGCCAACAACAGAAGATTAGGGTGACCATGCATTTTTATCATTAAGATATTCGTCTACATTATAGTAGCCTTTCATCATCAAACATTTTTTAACTACTATTTTACACTTACTAAGAGGCATGTCAACCAAATCCTGAGGAATTTTATTATAAATTTTTATACATTTGCCTACAAACGAATTACCAACTTTATGATAATTAATAATAAAGTCTAATTTTTGTCATTGCCAGTTTATTTTTATTTCTTGTATTAAAATTATGATTATCGGAATTTTTTTTGAAGAGATCTATGTTCTTCCGTACATATAAGATGTTGTCGTAAACATATTGAGAAGCAACTGTTAAAATATTAATTTCTTTAAATAGTTCTTTCAGCGAGTTACGGGGTCCGAGTCTATAGATTGCTCGTATAGCTCGTTTCTGTAATATGAATATTGTCTCAATATCGGCAGCTGAGCCCCACAGCAGCAGACCATATGACATAACGCTATGAAAGTAGCTAAAATAAACTAATCGTGCCGTTTTTTCGTCAGTCAGTGACCTTATCTTTCTAACCGCATAGGCAGCTGAGCTAAGTTTTCCTGCCAAGGCTGTGATATGTGGACCCCATTGTAGTTTACTATCTAGAGTTATCCCAAGAAAAACTGTGGTATTGACTATTTGAACTAATTCATTATTCATAGTAATATGAGTATCCACCTGTCTAACATTAGGCATAGTAAATTTTACACATTTTGTTTTCTTCGCATTGAGCAGCAAATTGATACTTGAGAACCAATGCCATATTTTCGAAAGGGTATTATTTACATCGTCAAGTGCTACTTTTTGTCTATCACTTTTAAAAATTAATGATGTGTCATCAGCAAATAATACTATCTCACAAAGATTTTTAGTGAAATAAGGAAGATCGTTTACGTATACTAAGAATAAAAGGGGTCCTAATATCGAGCCCTGGGGTACTCCCATGACTAATGAGGCGCCAGAAGAGTCGGTGCCATTAATGTTTACTTTTTGTACTCTACCAGTGAGGTAAGACTCGAGTAAGCCAAGTGAGCTGTTCGAAACACCATAATAACCTAATTTTAGTAGCAAAGTCTCATGATCAACACAATCAAAAGCTTTTGATAGATCAGAAAATATACCAATGGCATCCTGCTTTTCCTCCCAAGCATCAAATATATGTTTCACAAGTGCAACTCCTGCATCCGTTGTGTTCCTGCCTTTAGTGAAACCAAACTGTTTGTTATGAAGTAACTTATTGTCTGTAAAATGTGAAAGCAATTGATTAAATATTATTTTTTCAAAAATTTTACTGAGGGTTGGGAGTATGGAAATAGGTCGAAAATTTGAAGGATCACTTTTGTCTCCTGCTTTAAATAAAGGATTGATTTTACTGTACTTGATAAGATTAGGAAACTGATTTTCATCTATACATTTATTGAATATGAATGCAAGGTGAGGCGCTATAGCGGGCACTATTGATTTTATTATATTAGTTGAAATGCCCCAAAGATTCTCGGTATTTTTTATATTTAGTTGTTTAAAAGTTTTAAGTATAGTGACAGAGTCAATATACTGAAAATCAAAGTTAATTCTACATTTATCAACACTAGATTTAAGAAGAGAATTGGCTACGTTTTTTGACGAATTTAACTTATTTGTAGTGGTGATTGGAACATTTGTGAAAAAAGATTCAAATGCATTGGCCACTTCAGAATCAGTTTTAATATGTTTATCATCTATTTTTAACTCGAAGGATTGATTACGTGACTTTGCTTACTTTTTTGAATAGTTTGGAGTACTTTTTAATCTGTTCAATTACTTGTGGTTCATTAGTAGATGCCTTTGTCTCGTATAATTCATATAATTTCCTTCTACTTTTATAGATTCCAGGCGTAGCCCAATCACTAAATTTAATTTTGAATTGATTTACATTTATTGTTTTTTTAGTGAAAATGTTATCACATTCGTATTTGATTACTCCGAACAAATCTCCGTAATGATCATTCGGGTTTTGATCATTATTCAACTCCAAAATGTGGTACCTAGTGCAGTACGTGTGGTACTAGTGCCAGCTCACCACTGTGTTCTGCAGGTGCCGAGGCCGTCTCGGAGCGCCTGAAGCCCCTGAGGATCTCCTCGCCGCAGGGCGCCAGCGCCTCCTCTGTCGCCAAGTGGCCGTGTCCTGTTAGTATTCTATTTTTTTTTTACATAATCATTCTGTTTTCCTTTCAGACGGTATGTTTTGTGGTTTTTAATCTTTAAATCTATTTTTTACTGTCTACATATACAGGGTTACCTGGTAAGTCGTGCGAACCCCGCTCAGGGGTGGTAGTTCCCACCATTTCTGACAAATTTCACCTTGGACCTCTGCCCCTCAACCGAACCCTTTTCAAGTTATAAGTCGAAGTTGAAGTTCGTTGAAGTTTGCTTTGTACTGATTTTTTATTGATGCTATAACTATCAATCTTCTATCTACGACCCATTTAGTTGAGGTAACTCTAATTTTATTTTTCGAAAGGATAGGCCAATAGACAAGAAATGGGCATTTTGTCAAAAAAATCTTCAAAGCCTTATAACTTGAAAAGGGTTAGGGTGGGGGGCAGGGGTCCAAGGTGAAATTTGTCAGAAATGGTGGGAACTACCACCCCTGAACGGGGTTCGCACGACTTACCAGGTAACCCTGTATACATAATACATGTTTGAAATTGTTTTTGTAACTTTGTTTGTTGTTCCAACATAGTTTACCTATCTAAACGGAATTGTCTGAACTTTGATATGATATGTTATTAACCTGGACTCTCGTTAGAAGTAAAGGTATCTCGTAAAGAGCTCGTGTGTAGGTCTGGCTGCTCATACAGGTGTGTCGTTCCGCAGACGTGCACCTACGACAACTGGCCCAAGGCCACCAAGTGCGCCATGTGCGGCGGCGCGGCGCTGGCCCCGCCCCCCGCGCCCGCCCCGCCCCCCGCGCCCGCCCCGCCGCCCGCGCCCCCGCCCCGCCCGCAGCTCGGTACGTACTACACTCTACCTACGTGGCAGACACTGCTGAGCGAGCTATTTAAGACACTCGTCAACTAATCTTATCTACAAGATGTTTTATAAATATCTCATGTGTGTAAAAACGCGTTGTACCAATTTAACAACAAGTAAATTAAATTGAATAGTTATTTATTTCAGGTCACAATTATGTCAAATACACAAATACACAAAATTATGTCACGTTATTACAAAATTGGCACGTTACTACAAAATGATGTCAAGTTACATTGTCAGCCGCAGTCAGATTATTATCATTACCTAGATTGTTATTCAACAATCCAACCGTTCAGCTATCATTACTAGAGTGGCGCCGGAGCCGGTCCGCACTCTGCGCACTCTGCGAGGACGCACGCAGCTTGCGTATAGTGGTGTGGAAGCAATCCACGTGCGCGTCCGCTAACGACCGCTAACTAAAGTTTGACCTTAACCGAGCAACGGACAAACCTGCGAGCTATCATATTCGCTGGAACAGACAGGGCCCTCCGCTCCTGCCCAGTATCAGCATCGTCCGTGAGGTCGGCAGACACCACAGGACCCCGGTATATAAACTGCTTAACAGTGTCTAAGGGCTCACCATAAATTCGCCCTGGTGGCGGAGATTTGGTACCGGCCCCAAAGACCATACACTTACTTTATTTAACACACACACACACACACACACACATACATACACATACACACGCATATCACGCCTATATCACCGAAGGGCAGAAGGCAGAGGTGCCTTACACTCCCACAAGTGTTTTTTTTTTTTTTTAATATTGGGTCGCCAAATTGACGCCGCCCGCCTAGTGGTAAGTCATGACGACGTCTAGCGATTGTGGGCCACTCTCACAGCACACAATACTATAGAGAGTGGCCCTCAACTTGACGAGCTACTGATGTGCCTCTCACGCTCCGCTTAAAGAACCCAGGATTATATGTGGGAGGAAACACGTGCACAGGCAGGGCGTTCCAGGCCACTATCGTTCGGCAGGGAAACGAACGTTTAAAACGTTCGGTTCTCGCGAACTTGCTATTCACTGTGTGGGAGTGGCATCTCTGCCCGGCACGCGTTGTTGATCGGAAGAAAGAGGGTGGGATCAGATTAAAGAGCTCTTCAGAACACTCGCCGTGGTAAATACGGTAGAATGCGGCCAAGAAAGCTATTGTTCGGCGCTGAGCTAGCGGCTCGAGGCTTCCTGTTACCTCCGGACAATCTATAATACGGATAGCCCGTCGCTGCATAGCGTCGAGAGCGTCCAGCAAATACTTCGCGGAGCCGTCCCAGAGGTGAGAGCAGTATTCGACGCAGGGTCTAATCTGCGTCTTGTACAGCAGACACCTCTGGTGCGGTGTAAAGAATCGCTTTACCTTATTCAGTATTTCTAGTTTCCGCGAAGCTAGCCCTATACATATTTCGATGTAGTTATTATTATTGAGCTCTCGACTAACGTCTATGCCAAGGATGTCAAGGTTGTCCTTCATTGGTAATAATGCATTCTGAGGAGAGGGTAGGGGAAGGAAAGGGGATTTCTTCGCTGTAAATGCACACGCCTGTGTTTTGCGGGCATTGAACTCGACCAGGTTCTCGGTACCCCATTAAGAGAAACATTCGAGGTTCCTGTAGAAATCAGCCACTAGTTGTTGTCTATCCTCCTCAATCTCCGACTGCCCCGCCGCCGGACGAGCCGTAGCTCCCGTGCAATGTGCTGTCATCTGCATAACAATGAATATTCCCGAGGGATAGCATATCATTGATATGCAGAAGGAAGAGAGTTGGTGACAGCACGGACCCCTGCGGCACCCCGGCATTCACTTGCAAAAAGCGAGAAGCCTGGCCATCGCAGAGGACCCGCATTCGGCGTTCGTTCAGAAAGCTGGCCATCCAACTGCACAGTTGAGGAGGTAGACCATATGCCGGAAGCTTGGAAAGGAGCGAAGCATGCCAGACCCTATCGAAGGCTTTGGCAATGTCCAGGCTAATCGCCAAGGACTCGCCGTGCCTTTCCATAACCTCACCCCAGACATGCGTTACGAACGCCAGAAGATCACCCGTTGATCGTTTTGGCCTGAAGCCGTATTGCCGATCATTTATTAGCGAGTGTTCGAGGTATCGCACGAGCTGTTTGTTGAAGATCAGAGAACACATTGTAAATTTTTAACATTGTAAATGAATCCATGACTACAGGCGTACTCTTCACAGACCTTTAGCAGCTTCCTGATACCACACAGACGCACTCAGTAACACAATATCATACTCCGTCAATATGACAACCGACATGCTGGCTACTGGCTAGTGGCTACTGAGCGCGACGATCAGGTCGTTAATAAACAGGTTGAACAGGGTTGGAGATGTTAACTCGCCCTGTCGGCATGTCGGACACCACACTCGAGCCTATACGAGTCCGACACAGTCACACAAAAATAATCTTATAATTTTTTTCAATCAAGCTTTTATGATCATAATATTGCATTATCATGCGACTTACATATGCGGGCAAGGTTTTAGCTCAATCGGAAACCGGGAAGTGTGTTAAATTTAACTTGCAAGATTTGATTACACACTGACTTCGGGACAGGTGAAAGTAAATAAAAGCTTGTGATGATATTATGGTGAAATGTTTCCTGACTGACAGAGTTGTATCGTTGTCAGGTATAAACGACCTCTGCAACAGCCAGAACGTGTCGCTGCACGACCTGGACGCGGGCAAGCGCTCCAAGCGGCGCGCCAGCAACAACGACTGGCTGTGGCTGCAGGCCTGTCTCGGTGAGGCCACTGCATACTACATACGAGTACTCCATCACGTCGGTCTCATATTTAATAGGAGGATTTTTGACATTGGGAAGAGTTAGACGGATGAGACTAGCTTGACCTAATTAATTAAGTTGCTAAGTCGAATTGTTTTTGGCAGACGAGAGTAACATTTCAACAGCATAGTATAACACCTAGTAATTGCTATAAATTTAAATATTGGTCCTTCGAGCCGGATCTGCAGTGCTGTTAAAATATTCGTTTCACCAATTTTTTTCGCCTACGTACACTATATCTATATCGATACTACTATTATTAAGAGGAAAGATTTGTTTTTTTGTGTGTATGTTTGTAATGAATAAACTCAAAAACTACAGTGCCGATTTCAAAAATTCTTTCACCATTAGAAAGCTACATTCACCCTGAGTAGCAAAGGCTACTTTTTATCCTGGTGATGTGTTCCCACGGAAACTGGGAATGAGTAAACTAAATCACGCGGGCGGAGCTGCGGCGATCAGCTAGTCTTTAAATAAAAGTTAGGGTATATCGTCGTGGTCGAAGTTGACCTTCACCACAAACGTAGGCACGCCGGCGGGACACTATTTTGTCGTTATATTCTCAAGGGGTAGACCATACAGTGGTCGCTATCTCGACTTTACTGAAGCTGGAGCAACAGATGTGAAAAGCAGACAACTCATCCATCACATCCAGCTTCTGTTGCAGGAACGCCAGCAACAGGTTTGGGGTAGGTTCTGGCGCTGATGCGCGTTACATCATACAGTGTGTGTGTCGCAGGCGTGGTGGAGGGCTCGGCGCGCTGCGTGGACGCCTACCTGGCGAGCGGCGGCGACCCGGCGCGCGCGCTCAACGCGCAGGAGGTGGCGCTGCTCAACCGCGCCTCTGCCTTCGACGCGGGCCACACGCTGGTGCACCTGGCCATCAGGTATGTGTCGTCCGCCGCCTCGGCCCCTCCCCGCACTGCCCCGCCCTGCCCCGAGACACTACTCACACCCACTGTTGCAGGTTCCATCGGCAGGAGATCCTGTCCACGTTGCTGTCCAGGATATCGGGGGGTGGGCCCGGACTCAAGAGGTCTCCCTCCTATATAGGTATGCGCTCCACCCTTTAGTTTTTTTTATTCGACCATCCCAAATGATGAGACTTCGGTAAGGTAACTTCCCCTGCGTCCCTGTTTCAGCCCCCGACCTGGCGTCGGGTATAAGGCGCCACATAGCCTCGTGCGTCCGGTACAAGAAGGGCAGCTTCCCGTGTCGGTACATCAACGAGTTCTGTACCTTCTACCTGCCGGCAGGTGAGTGCTCGCCAGTCGCCGGACGCCGTGCGGCTCGGGCTGGTCGCTGACCCTCGCGTCACGTTGCAGATATCGAGGAGCTGCCGGCGCCCATCCAGGAGCAGCTGTTCTCGGAGCTGCTGGACCGCGAGGCGCAGCGCTCGCTGGAGGCCGAGCCGCCGCTCATCAACTGGAGCGGCGAGCTGACGGGCCGCCTGGGCTCGCGGCTGTACGCGCTGTGGAACCGCTCGGCCGGTGACTGCCTGCCGGACGCCGTGTGCCAGGCGGCCTACGGCGTGTTCGACCGGCACAACTGCCTGCGCGGCGCCCTGGCGGCCTCGCTGCAGGCCGCGCGCGGGGCCTTCTACGCGCGCTGGAGCGGCTGGGAGCGCGCGCAGGCCGCCCGCCTGGGCTACGCGCCCGAGGAGGCCCAGCTGCGGGGCGAGTGGGCGCGACTGGCGGGCGCGGCAGGCCGGGCCGGGGCGCCGCTGGCGCAGCTGCACGTGTGGGCGCTGGCGCACGTGCTGCGACGCCCGCTGCTGGTGTACGGCGAGGAGCTGCACCACTCGTTCCGCGGCGACGCGCTGGGCTACGCGCGCTTCCGCGGCCTCTACCTGCCGCTGCTGTGCGACCCGTCGCAGTGCGAGCGCTCGCCCCTGGCGCTGGCCTACACGCGTGGGCACTTCAGCGCGCTCGTGGCCTGCGCCGGGCCCGCGCCGCACACCGCCTACCTGCCGCTCACGGACTGCGACCACAAGCTGCTGCCCGTGCACTTCCTCACCGGCGAGGAGCTGTCCGAGCCCGAGGGCGTGGTGCGGCGCTGGGTGTCCGCCTGCGTCACGGGCGGCGGCGTGCTGGCGGCGCGGCAGACGTTGCACGCGCGGCCGCTGCTGCAGGCGCAGATGCTGGAGGAGTGGCTCAACCACTACCGCCGCCTCGCGTGAGTGTACTCACCTCACCTTCCACCTCACCCCATCTCGCTGTGAGTGACCAGCGGTGTATCGTTCCGCAGACAACAGACGCGCGGCCCGTTCCCCCCGCGGCTGCAGGCGCCGGCCGCAGACTTCTCCAGCGACGCGGACACCGACGACGAGTAGCGCCGAGCCGTGCCTCGCCTCGCGCCGTGCCTCACCGTGCCTCGCCTCGACTCGCCTCGCCTCGCCTCGCCTGCCTCCCCGCGATCTGCGGCTGCTGACAAATTCCCGTGTTGTTAGGTAGCTCGCTACTGAATAAATGAAACGAGCAACGTTTAGAAACCGTGAGCCCGTAGTGTGAGTGAAAGGTGAATCCATCGCTACCTAAATGATAATCGTTAAGTAAAGTAAGAGTGAGCCCCGGTGCATTACATATAGTAACGCGTCGCCCGCGCCCCCTCGCCCCCTCGCCCCCTCGCCCCCTCGCCCCCGCGCCCCCTCGTGGAGCTCGTGGAGCTCGTTCATTTTATTAGTTCAATTTATGACTTAGTTGTTTGTTAGCACACAATGGATGCAATTATATTATTGTGTAAAAGCCACTCGTAGTTTGCGTTTAGACACTGAACTGAAACAGTACCGATATAGGCGATGCAAGTGTACTTTATTGTCATGTAGACAATTTGACAACATTTCTTTATTTCAATATTCAAAGTTTCATTTAGTTTTGTCATCAAATTCATATTGTACTGAATATAACTTTCTTAAATCTTGAATTTATTTCTCTTATATAAGTAGCGCTTAAATGTTATACCAAATCTATTATTTACAATCTATTGTATTTACTATTTTCAATATTTACTAGTAGGTTCTGGGACGAGACTCTGTTAACTCGTTCCCAGAAGTCAACCGAACACATTATAATGGTAAACTGTATTGTCTCAATTCAGACAATAGTTAATCTTTGTCCAACACATCTGTTCAATGTTTTACACAAATAATCTACGACAAAATTAATGTAAAATAAAAAAAATGGGATTCGAGAAGAAAAAAGAAGCTTTGGTTTTAGTTTATTGTCGAAATGTTGTCAATTGTAAGTTTGTTGTTTGTCTGTCGTTTATATCAAACATGTACGTAAACAGAGAGGTGACTGCTAGAGTGGGACCAGCGTTATATCGGATATGTAGTCGAGACACGAGCCTGTCTCACTAGTGCAATATTACTGGCAGCCCGCCTCGCTCGCGCCAGTTAGACTCACGCGAGATGGCGTTGTGTTTAATACCATTAACCAATAGAAAGAAGCTTCTTCCAAATTTGGACGATTCGACGCGGATAAGTGTGCGTATTTCACCGTAGGATTGTAAAACCGTAAGATTGTAATCACACTCGCATGGTTGATGGAATGATTGGCGATTGGAAAAGACTGGCCCTGAGTATTTATTGCCAGGTTCTTCTCTAACAGGCTCTACCTCTAAAAACACACAATGTCACCGTAAAATTGTAAATATCGTCAGATTACAAGCAATCTCGCAAGACTGAAGCAATAAGCGCAATTACTGGCGATAGGAATAGAGTGACTGTGAATTTTTGTAGTTTTCATGTAGAACGTGTGAGAAAAGAACCTGACTATAAAATCTCAGAGCCACTCTTTTCTTATCGCCAGTAATTACAATAATTCCATCAACCATGCGAGTGTCAATCTCATATATATCAAGGTTTCATATACAACATTTAGAAGTTCGTTGCGTCGGTCTCGCTCGGCGCTTACGGCTTGGATAAGTGTGCGTTAATATACGAGTACATCAGATATTATAATATTTTGTAACTATTGTCCAACGATTTCTTGTTAAAAATAATTATTAATTTGTAACAAAATGTACCGGGAGGGTAGTGCGAGTGGCTGGTGGTGGGAGGTGGGGCGGGGTCGCTCCAGTGTGGATGACGTGAAGGTTGCGATACAACTCGCGATTATCGAAACGTTGATAGATACTAGAACATTACTACATTACATTATTATGTATTTTGATTTATAAATTATTACGTTTCCTCTTAAAAGGATTGTAATTTTTGAAAGGTAGTTTATTAAAATTTCGATATTTAACATTGCCTATGATATCACGCGCCTTAAATTCTACAAAAGCAATAATATAATACTGCAATCGAGAGTGTGTTGTTGTCCGACAGTCTTCAACAAGAGATCTATTGAGAAACGTTGAGCCAAATGTGAAAAATGCAATAACCCTATAAATGAAGAGTCTATTATATAAACGCATTGTACAGAGAGTATAAGGTTCTAATATTTATAATTATCTTAGTTTTTCGGTTGTAAATAAACAAAATAATTTAAAGTAATGATGATAGGTGTATGGTTTACCATTGTACTTCGTGGGGACGTCACATGTAGTGACGTCACTACGCCGACCCGCACCCACCCGGTCCGGCTCGAAAGACCAAACGCCGAGCGCAGACCGGACTCACAGCATGGGGGAGTTAGATAGCTTGCAACTAATAAGACTATTTGATTGATCTAATGGATACCGTTTGTTCATTTTGTCCAAATCTGTAAATATTGATGGTACAATTGTCACAGAATCACTTATTCGAGCTAATTTTGTTAACTGTCACGTAACCAGTTATTTAAATTATGTACCTACTAATGTTTAATCAATAAAGCACTTATTTTATGAAGTTGTTCGATAATTCTTTCTGTTTTATTTGATTTAACCTGTTCCCTTATGCTTCGTAGGCGAAAAGAGACCCACACGTGGCTAATAATAATTCGATAGATAATTATGGAATAACGATATTAAGGAAAAAAGATATTCGAAATTTCCAAGTATTCCCACCAGCCTCCGGGATACTTCCTGTGGTCTTTATACATCTTATATGGACTCCGCACACGATTACGATACACGCTTCAAATCGTCGCCGCCCACAAGCTGTGGTTGTTCACTCGGCCCTGCGTGATCATTGCTAATGCCATACCAGCTACAAATAGTAAATCTGCTCTTGTGACCCCCTCTAAAATTGGAATTTGCGACCCCGTCTGGCGCAAACACCCCTCCACTTCCCC
This sequence comes from Nudaria mundana, assembly GCA_963556515.1. Lineage (NCBI taxonomy): Eukaryota > Metazoa > Arthropoda > Insecta > Lepidoptera > Erebidae > Nudaria > Nudaria mundana. Next base: position 268,631 of record OY748308.1, on the reverse strand, counting down.
TCAGCGTTCTTATTATCGAATTATACAGCGATTTTTTTCCACTCGTGCAGACCGTCCCGCGCGCAAAAGTTAGTTCATAAACATTTTAGAACGCACAGCAGGCATCTGAGAGGTTTCTAATCTTTCTAAGTTTTTGTTTCTAAACGAGCGCTTGCAGCGCGGTCGTCTCGTCGCGGAACTCGATTCGCGGGATTTTGACAGTTGCACGACAGCGGGAGCGTTGTGGATAGTGTCCTGCCCAGCTTCTATAGAAAATTAAATAAGATTTTCACAAATTCTGAGTGGAATAGGCTACAAAATAGTGTATGTGTTGTAATAGTGGTATTGTGATGATGAAAAGATAAATTTATCAAGTAAATCTTCGTTGGATCATAAGCTTAGCGATCGAGCGTAACAAAATGGGTGAGTGCCGGTCTTATTTTATTCTTTTTGGTTTTATTTTATCGTATAAGAATGAGGTGGCAGTGGAATTCAACAACTTTTTTGTAGATTGGTGATATCTACAAGTTATTGATCTAATTATCATCCTAATACTGAGTTGTACTATTTATTTTATTTGAGTCAATATCGATTTTTCTCATGCGTCCCCTTTATTTCCGTGAGCCCTGTCTTTTTTACTGCAAATTATAGTTTCTAAACCATTGGTTTTTATATTTATTAATCATTGAAGGAATACAACATAACGCAATTCCCTATATAAATAAGTGTCTTGTCTAGAAAATAAGAGGAATGCGAGAAGTGTTCATAATGTTAACAGAGAAGTTATGCAAAGCGGTGATAAATATTTAGCAAAGGTGTGCTAGATGGCAGGTGTTTGAAGCACGCGGCGGCGGCGGCACTAATCGCTACGTCCTTGCCAGCCAGCTGTACACAATGTCTACAAGTTGCCACTTGCATGTACCCATGTAAATTATACATTATTATTATGTATTCAATGTAAAGTATTCACTTGCCGTTCAATGAAACCTGAAAACACTAAACAACATACAAAATTTCATATACATATATTTTGTATCCAGTAAAACAGGCAAATTATTTCATGTGATTTGAGAGCACAATGACATACTTAGTAAGAAGCAGGGTGGTTGTAGGTTTGGTTTGATGATAAAAAATGTTTGATGAAAAAAGGCTATTACAATGTAGACGAATATCTTAATGATAAAAATGCATGGTCACCCTAATCTTCTGACTTCCCACAATATAAATTGTAACACAAATATAAACAAAACTATATTAAAAAATAAACTCCTAAAATCTACCTGAGTTTCAAGAACCAACTTTTGAACCAAACTAAATAAATAGGTAAACAAAATTTATTCTTTGATTCTGACCAGGAGTCACAGTACATACTGCAAAGCTTTTATGTGTGGGACCTGGGTAGTTCTCATAATATCTTTTGCAATTTCGCTTTTTACATATGGATCCTTCCCTCCTCCTGCATAGATATGCATAATGATATTATGTACATTTTCACCTTTCATTGCCTGACATACAAAAAAATAAGGAACAAGTTTTCTGTTATCAGCAGCCACTATTATTAACCATTAATTTAATGATAGTAGCTAATAACATACTTCATTAAGATGCTTTAACTTCCTATCCGTCCAACATAAGAGAGGGTTTCTCCTACGTAAACACACCTGTGCTTCGTGTAGGTCTCATGTAGGTATATTTTATGTAGGTATAATATGTATGTATATGTGTATCGTATTTATCTATGTATCAATGCAAAAACATCATTATGGTTAACACCCCGACTCAGAGTACCCTGTTTTTTATAAACCACCCAGAAATAGGAGCCCCGCCTAGTGGGGCTCCGTCGACCTATCTTTTGAGTGGTATGTCAAACGATTTTATATTAAATGTAGGTATGTAATGCTTATAAAAATAGTTATTTTAAAATTATATCAATCTTTCATTATATTAACTAATCGCTATATTAAATAAAATTATAGGTTCCGTTGTTATAAATGTTGTTAATATTAGAAATTTTGTTGTTATATCATCTATTACTTACCCATATTTCTCTATTGTTTTCTTCTCGCTCTTAAAACTTTTAGGTGTACATAAATAAATAAACTTTAAAATGATATCTTCTTTCTTAAAAATGTGGCTCCATCAATGTTCATCGATGATTTCGCCAATGACAAGGTAATGCTTGATTAGTTGATAGCCCCGCACAGAAGGAAATAGTTATTCCTAACTAGCTCCAGGTGCAGGACAAGAAACATTGTTCGGTATGTGAGTGTCTGGAAACCCGATTTTTGCGGAGCACCAGAGGTAACCTAAAAAGCCACCAGCCACACCAAAAATCAAACTCCATTAAAATGACAGTACACTTTAATGATTTATCTGAAAAAATATTCTAAATGGATAACAAATGAAATGAAATATCTTTATTCATGTAGGTATAACTTTTTATATTTACTGCTAGATTGGCAGACCCATTAGTGAGTAAAACCCATCCCAGAAGTAAGGACAACTCACCCATGTTGTTACTTCAGTTTTGTATGTCAATATAGGAATATATTATTATGTATAATCAGTTCAGTTTTGTATATAATATGACTAGGAAAACTTATAAAAGGGTAAGGGTAACACTTGTTCATATTAAATCCCCATTATATAAATATTCAATGCTACAAGTAAAACTGAAGTCTGAGGCCGGGCTTCAAGCAGAAAGTTGGGAATGATAGTTACCCTCTTCATATATGACTGTAAACATTCAGCCTGCAGCCACCCTATCTGCTATCTGTAGTATATTCAGGTGAACTCGCAGGCAGCTGTCAGTCACATGCCTCCAAGGTAGTGCCCCTAGATACTTGCGTTGAAGGACGCGACGCGACGCGACACCCACGACGAAGGGTAACTCTATATTTAACCACAAATTACGCGGTCAATTACCCTCGTGGTATTTTTAGCGCGGCTCGTTTGTCAAAGAGCTTATAAATAAATACGTGCCAATATTTATATTGTTCTATCTATACGCGTTTGTTGTCTATCAGTTTTTTTATTGCTTCTTTTTTCAATTATATCAAATGGGGGTTTAACCATTTTAGCCACAGTTACGATGTTACTACTACTACTAGGCTGCTGAAGTCAGTCAACCTATCTAATCTAGCTATCTAGTAATAGGTATAATTAGTCACTGTGCTAACTAAAACATTGGAGACATATTAACCTTGCTTGTCTAATGACTAACCTAACCCAACCCAAGTACGAGGGTGGATTGAAAAGTAGTCGGCCTAACACTGATCCATTTAGTCCTAAAAATCAAATCTACCCACATTATTTAGTTCAGTTCAGACCTGTTAATTGTGTGAAGTTTGAAACGTGTGCGATAATTAGTTTTAATTTTATAAATTTATTAACAAAGCAATCTGACATCATTTCCGCAAATGGAGCAAATCGAGCAGCGTGCCGTCATGTACCTCCATAAGAAGGGGCTGTCATCAAAAGTCATCCATGATGATATGGTCAGTACATTAGGGATTGCGCTCTTTCATATTCATCCGTCAAAAAATGGATAGCAGAATTCAAGTGTGGTAGAGAGAGTGTGAAAGACGAACCCCGCTCTGGAAGGCCTTCGACGTCCACTACTTACGAAAATGTTAAGAGCCATTTCACGTTTTCGCACGATTTTCTAATATTTTGAGCTCCTAAATTACCATAGTCTGTAATAACTAGAAGTTATTGAATATGCGCAAAAAATGGGCCAAGCTTTCGTGTTGACGTTTAATGTAACACATTTACTAAAAATAACTTATTTGATCTATAGTAATCAATTTCCCACAAGCATTTTATTGAAAAACGGGCGCAGAGTTGATTTCAGAGTCGTATTTCTATCAAAAATACTTATAAATTGAGTTTAAAAAAATACATAAAGCATTGGATATATATTTGAATCGTCATTTAATGTAACAGATTATTGAATTGTATTATAATTATTTAGTGAAAAAATAAACCATTGGGCCAATTTTTGAGTTTAACATCGCAATTTGATCGTGATTTTTGGTTTAAATACACAGTAATTACAAAAATAAAATTATTCCAAAATAAACTAAGTTCATTAGAGAACCGATTTCTGCAGTAATATAGGAAATTCTTGCATATACTTTGTCAAAATATGGATATAACTTCAATCGAAATTACAATAAAATACGATACACAAGTGGGCACAGTACTAAGACGGCGCATTTTGTGAAATGGCTCTTAAAAAAATACTCGACTTAATTATGAGAATTAGATTTGAAAATTAGAGAGATAGCCGAGATTATAGGCATATCTTATTATTATTAATCTTTATTGCAAGCATGTAGCCCATATAAAAATCTCATACATTACATTACATCATTTGTTATATAAAAACATAAATTTAAAATTATATAAAAAACAAACAAAGCAATAAAAATGATAATTAGACAAAATGTATAAATAAAAACTAATAACATTACTTAAATAGAATCAAATAAATAAATAATATCCAATAAAAATAAAATCAAATCAAATAAAAATTAAATTAAATTAAAAGTCAAATTAAATTCATTTAAATTACAATTCATTGCTATCAAATTAAGGATAAAAATTAAAATAAAATATAATTAATAAAACCTACAGCTTATAAAACAAAGTAGGAGTAGGTCCTCCTACTTTATGTTAACAAGCGCAGGTCTGGAACCAACGTGGACCACGTTCCAGTGCCTCAGAATGGGAGAGCAATAGCGACCACCTATTGACCGCAGGAGGCTGTTGGGGCTGTCTCGTACGCGTCGCCACGTGGAAGCTATTCGCTTGCGCATAATAACTTCGAAGCTGTCTATGCGAGCTTCGACAAACATCGTTGATGCGCTGCAGTAACGAGGCAGCCCCATCAACATCCTGAACGCGTTATTTTATTGAACGCGCAAGGTTGCGTAAGTCCTCTGCGTATACTCGACCCATAGACTGCACGTGTAGAACGACTGGCAATAGGCTCTGAAAAGGGTTTGTTTAACCTTAGTATTACACTGTGCAAATCTACGGGCGAGCATATTCGCCCTCATAGCAAACGCATGCGCTCCCTCTCGATGTCGGCCTCATCTGATAAACCCTCCGTGACTCAGTGCCCCAGGTACTTATGAACGTACTCAAAACATAATAGTCCACGAGTTGGGTTTCCACAAGGTGTCTGCGAGGACCCTCCGTGACCCAGTGCCCCAGGTACTTATGAACGTACTCAAAACATAATAGTCCACGAGTTGGGTTTCCACAAGGTGTCTGCGAGGTGGGTTCCGCGACTGCTTTCAGTTGAGCTAAAAAGGATGCGATTGACTATTGCACGCGACTGTTTGGAGTTATTTGAAGCTGATCAATGTGGTTTTTTGAATCGTTTTGGACTATGGACGAAACATGGGTTCATTACTGTACACCGGAAACAAAACAACAATCAAAACAGTGGAAAAGACCTGGTTCACCACCCCCAAAAAGGCTAAGTCGATTTTGTCGGCAAGTAAGGTGATATCTTCAGTATTCTGGGACTCGAAGGGTGTGATTATGGTTTATTATCTTAAAAGGGGTCAGACTACAAACTCTGATTATTACTGCATGTTACTACGTCGTTTACGAGAGGAAATAAAAGAAAAACGTCAAGGAATGATCAGAAGAAAAGTCCTGTTTCATCAATGGCAGAAATTCACAACTATGGCTTTGAGAACTGTTACCGCATCCACCTTATTCACCTGATCTGGCACCTTCAGACTTTTTTCTGTTCCCTAACCTAAAAAAGCACTTGGGAGGTCAAAGATTTTTGACAAATGACGAGGTCAAAGCAGCAGTAGACGCATATTTTGACTCTAAGCAAGAATCATTTTTTTTCAACGGGCTTAATGCTTGGAAGGGAAGATGGCAAAAGTGCATTGAACTTGATGGTGATTACGTTGAAAAATAAAAATATATTTCATTTATAAATAAACAAATATAATTATGTACTAGCTGTTGCCTGCAGCTCCGCCTGCGTGTTATAGTTTTCTTGATCACTAGTTACGGATTTATTATATATAGCTTTTGCCCGCAGCCCGCCTGCGTGTTAGATCTTTAGATCGACACACTTAACTTTTTTATTTATGAACCGATTGAAATAAAACAAAATGTTAAATTGAGTAAACCGCAACGAATTACTGAAAACCGCATTCAAATCGGTTAAGCCGTTTCTGAGATTAGCGTGTTCAAACATTCAGACAAACAGATAAACAGACAAAAATTCTAAAAACCATTGTTTTGGGTTATTTTGCGTTTATAAAGCCAACAGTACAACAGTTTCTCTATTATATCTTCGATGTACAGACATCGACAACTTACAATTTTATTCATCATTCACCGAGGCTTTTCCCAACTCAGTTGGGGTCGGCTTTCCAGTCTAACTACGATTCGGCTGAACTTCGATATTTTCCGTGAAGCGACTGCCATCCGACCTTCACAACCCGTGGGCTATATCGAAGTTCTATAGTTAGACCGGTCGGATTTTTGATTTAGGGCTCCAACTACCCCTAACGACTGCCATAGATGTTAGTATGACAACCGGGACCGACTGCTTAACGTGCTCTCCGAGGCACGGAGGGGTCTCAGTGTCTTAAGAAATGGTCACCCATCCTAAGACCGGCCTGAGTCGATGTTGCTTAACCTTTGCAATGTGTTAACATTGTCGGTTACCACTAGACCACGAGCCCCTCTCACAACTTACAATTTTATTATAGATATGTATTGATTATTATTATGTATTGATTAACGGTGTTTGGACACAGCCAGCGTCTGTATCAGTACATACATTGGGGTACCTAATAGTGTGTACTAATAGTAATTATATTTAACAATCACTGTAATTGTCTGTCCCATTTAGAATTTTATCCAAAGGATTTTTATTTTGTCTGAATTTTTGAACTCGCTTATCTCAGAAACGGCTTAATTGATTTGAATGAATTGTTCACTGGTTTCTGAGACCGAGTTATTGCCGACAGTACTCTTTTTGAACTCAAGCGAGACTCCCTGTCGGTGAAGGTCTCAGATTCACACGACATAGCATGCGCCTCGCGATCAGCAGTCAAACGAGCTTCGCGTTGTTCATTGGTTTCCTGAAACCGATTTCGTGCCGACAGCACTCTTTGAGAACTCAAGCGAGATTCCTTGTCGGTGAAGGTCTCAGATTCACGTGACAGGGTGTGAGCCTCACGGTCGGCGGATAAACATTCCTCACGCTGTTCACTGCTCTCTCGATTTCGATAGGCCATCAATTGAGAACGCTGTGAACTCAGTCGTGATTCTCGCTGAAGTGACGTTTCTGAAGCACTTAACCTAAACCTGTCGTTCCTGAGATGCAGTAAGTCTTGCTTCATGATCCTCTTCAGATTCCTGAGATCGAAATAATCTTAACCTTTTATCATTTATGCTGCATTGGCTGAGGTTCGATTTTCTTCGAGGCATTCTCACTTACTATAATACGACTTAGAGATGAGTCGTATACAATAATACTTATACAGTTACAGGCAGCACCTTACATACCACTATTATTTCAACTCTCTCTTTGTTTAATTTAGTATAGTATATAATATTACGGAGAGTGACTTAAAAGGTGACAAATACTAAAAAGCAGATTATTTTGCCGTTTTGGCACGGAACCTTTTGTGCTTTCTGACACGCATTTCCCCTTTTTTTATATATTTTTATAATTACATACGTATGTATATGTATTATGTATACACACGTGTTATAAACAGCAAATAGTGGAAATCAAATCTGCAAACAGAGTTATTTATTACTGAGCTACTCAGACTGCAGATATATTAGTGGTATGTAACACCTGTCCTGGCTGCGGTAATTTTGATTTAAATTATATAGTAGTTATGGATCTTCTAATGTGCCCTATCAGCAATAGGCTTCCCCTCTATTACGTGGGACCAACAACAGTACTGGCACAGTGTTGATGTGTAACGCACCTCTGCCTACCCCTTCGGGAATATAGGCGTACTGTATGTCTGCCTGTCATGTAAGTCACTTGATATATTTTATGCCAATTGGTGACCCATCCTAGTTAGAACCGTGACTGGGGTTGCTTAACTTGTGCTTATGCGTGATTCTTTAGATCGACATAACTTTTTTATTTATCAACCTTTTGAAATGAAACAAACACTAAATGTTAAGTTGAATGTACCGCAACGCATTAGTGAAAACCGCATTCAAATCAGTTAAGCCGTTTCTGAGATTAGCGTGTTCAAACATTCAGACAAACAGACACAGAGACAAACAGACAAAATTCTAAAAACCTTATTTTGGGGTTCTATTGCATTCATAAAGCCCCCCTGCATCAATTTCTCATATATATCTTTCTTGTACAGACAGCGAACAGTTATAATTTTATTTTTATAATTGATTTATTTTCTTGGTTAGGCCGATTACTTTTCAATTCACCCTCGTTTTAGGTACGTACTGAGGAAGTTTTGTTGATTTGAAACAAAGTTTACTGATTTTTTTTAATAACGCAAGATTGGCAGAGTTGGTAAAAAATAGATGTTTAGCAAATGTGTGGTTGATTCGACATCACTCTAACAACTTGAGCCATTTAGTGAGGTTCACTAATGTTGTTAGCAAGTGTGAGGTGAGGTGGGAACATGTACTCGCTAACTGCACGTAGGTACTGTGAGAACTGGTAACATAAAGGCTGCTACTGCTACTGCTACTGCCTACGCTGTACTTACGCAATATACGTAGTAGCGAATGCCTGTCGTTTTATTGTTCCTGTTCCTGTATCCTCTCTCTACTTCGCGTTTTTGTCGTGTGAACGAGCTTCTATCGAACACGTTGCTCTCTCTAAAATAAAATTGTCGACCGCATACAGACCTATCTATATTATCTGTAGATAGAGTTGTGATAGAGTGCAGCGCAGGGGATAACGTTGCATTGCAGTAGTGGCGACGGTTCACAGGGCCGGTGTCCGGCGGAGCGGCACGCCCGCGCCGGTGTCCGGTGTCCGGCTCGCGGGATCGCATGCTCCGTCGCTTGCTCCGGTTACAATGTACACACGCCGACACAAGTGTTACTGCCAATTGTCTGTTTAGCTTAGTGCAGGATACTAAGGATCGCGAAGTTCATCTCAAGATCGAATTCGAATAAAACTGCTTATTCCTTATATTTGACGACGTGGCTTGTTGGTCCAGTTTCTTTTTCAAATATTTGCATGTAGGACATTTAAACCAAATAAAGCCCTATTTTGTTAAAAGCTAAAATTGTGTCGTATTTTGATCATCATTCTAGGGACGAGTAGAACCCGAGGATTTGGAAAATACCACGTAACTACACCATCGTTGAACCGGTAACGAGTGTCACTAATTAGCTAATTAAGAACGAGCCTGGAAAGTAATAATGACAGACGGTAAACTGGGCACAACTCGAAAATCTCTAATGTTCTTTCCAGGTCTTGTCGCTATTCCTTCCTTGTTTCCGATTTGACCATGCACGAGCGACACGAGCACTTGAAGAAATCACCAGTAGGCTGAATGTCGGTGCTATACACGTTGCACTATCGCGTTATCACACTTGAAGGATATCTTGAAAGTCGTTGATTACTTTATGATAACACACCAGTGAGTTGAGATGCGTTCGAGTGTTATTCGTATTATATGCATTTATACATACATATAATTATGCTTGTCATACATAATGTTTTATTATAAGCAGTAGGTAAATATGTTGAATCTCCGTTTACACGTAATCGCCTACTTGTATATTGGTAACTATTTATAAAAACAGCAACTCAATTGATGAAGGTAAAATTGGAATAATATTGCATATGAAATCTTACAAAACTACAGTAATAAAGATCATTGTAGGTGTATTATAATTGTTAATTCTGTGAGCGACTGTACCTACTCTGTGGCGACCTTCGGCGAGCACTTTCCTAAATCATCAGGAAAGTGTGTAATGTCCACGCTCTAGTTGTTTGGTTGAATCTCGTGGTCACATATTTGCTAACTGGACATTATCTAGACGTGGCAGAGATGTCTCTGTGCAACACAGGCACGGTCAAACATTTACACTAGAAATGACTGCTACAAATCCATAAGAGTCAAGTACGTAATATACAATCACTTACAATATACTGTTCATGTATTACGTGTTCATGTATTACGTGTTCATGTATCATCCCTTGGAGACCGGGGACCCTCTTTAGTCGTACAATGTAGCTTGTTGTTGTCACGGTTTGTGCGACAGTTTCCCCTTCCCACATGACGGCCACAGGAAGCGACGAACGTCTATTTCTAGAGCTACACCCTATAGAAACGTACTAAGTACCAACCAACCAACACTAAACGCATTACATAATACTATCTATTCTATCTTCGGTAGAACAACTAGGTTTATTCTAGACAGCCGTACATCCGTACCGTGGGCGTTCCTGCACTCGGAACCTATATGACCTATTACAAGATTAGCCTGAAAGATGCATTTAATTACGTTAAAAGTATAGTTACTGCCGGACTTGCGGCCAAGAAGCCAAATCGGTCGGTCTTGTTGGCCTCGGAAATCGAATTATTCTATGTATGATTGCACACTTTTTGATCATGCGACATTTTGCTAATTTCAACACAGTACTTAATATAATTGCCTTCTGCGAGTGACACAATACATGTGCGACTAGCTTTGCCATAGCTCATAGGTCCCATCTTGTACTTACGTGAACTGTGGTGCACATAATGTTATTCTGAAACAAGTTTGTTTCGGCCTTTGGTTATAATCGTTTACTTTTCCTTTCGATTACGCTTTATACACGTTTAATATGAGTATGAGCTTCTGTGATTTTATAGCTCATACATAAAGTCGATGAGTCAGATGACGGGAGTTGTTTAATTACGAATTTCAATAACTAGGTGAAGGCGAGCTAGCTGTCGATGTCGCTAGCGCAGCGCTACGGGTGCGGGCAGGCCGGGCGGGCGGCGCGGGCGGCAGCGGTGGGGCCTTTACGTAAAACCTACACTCGAATATTAGCGGTTCATGTTTGTATGCTAAACAGTTTTATTAGTTATGTAACAATTGAAATGGGAACAGCTGATTGTTATATTTTATGTCGTTCTCACAATATCTACTGCCGCACTTACCACCTAACGCAGATGTCTGCATAGGAAACGGACAGGACACTACACAGAAGCCTGTCACGTCCGTCGCCAGTTGTAGACCAACAACCATGCTAAATTTACATGATGTGGTGCCTCGTATCATTCAGAGTTAAATACCATGCAATACTAAACAATATGCAGAAAATCTCAAAAAAATGTAAATACTATTCAGCCATTACTGAAATATTAGTAAAAACTTGTCTTCATTGATTGTACCAGGTAGGTCTATATGTTTGCCCCCTAACCGATAATTTAAGAGATAAAACAGAAGTCTCTTTTACCATCTTTATACCACGACATTATATCCCATAATATAGTATAGATACAAGGATCCCGAAAAATAAAACACTTGAGAAAAGAGGCTGCGTGGTTATGCTTTTACCTTCCTTAACATTAATCTTCAGTTAGTTAGTCCATTATTTGTAACACAACCACGCCACGCTACCGCTACCGACGCGGGCGACGCGGTCGGTGAGGTAAGAGAAAACCACAACACACGAGTACCGAATAAAAGTGACCTGAGTACCTACCTACTTAAATCTATTTTACTCACTCTCTCAAAGTCAGTCTTTGTCATGTCACGCGAGGGTAGCCGCCACTCGCCAGTCATTATAAGGGTCCTAAGTTGATGGAAAACAGCTTATCGCCATTGCTGGGATCTTTGTGAATATAATGCTACAGTAATTTGGTTCCACCTACACCAATAATTTATAGTTGTCAGTGAGGAGACAGATTCTGGGATAATGCGATAGATTCCCTCCAAATAGGTACATGACGAGTGGTATATTCGACAGGGAAGTAAACTGACTCAATTAGCGGTACATAAAAGAAAATCTAGTTTGAATTCGCCAGTTAGTTGTGTCCAAGGTCATACTTATTGCGATAGTATTACATAATCTGAAGCATATTTACTAAACCACTGGCTTGTGTTAAAATGAAACAAGTACTCTCGTATCGAAGACGTGATCCACATGTTTCGACGAACGCGATTGGTTATTCAGCAATCACCGACTTACTATAAAATGTTTCTGATAAGATAACCGCACTGCGCCGCGCGTGTGGACACCGATGTATGTATCGCATACGTTGATCCATATGGGTACGTCTTGGAGGATATTTTACAGCTTCAAGCCTACCATGTATTCGATAGAACTAAAAGTTTCGCCAAAGCTAGGAAACTTGTCCGGAGCATGTGATCAGATAGAGTTCATTTGAAAGATTTATTAGTCGAACGAATTTTAATCAATCGATTGTAAAACCTTGAAATCACTTTCTTACAGTATTGACTATTGGGTGTAGACAATCTCAGTCGACTATTTTCTCTACACATTACACTGACTAAAGATCTCTTTGTCTTGTCACTCAGTTTTCAGCTCAGAAAATACTTTCTTTAGGGACTGCCACCACATAGGAGGCAAAAACCGTGAGAGAGTCTATTTTATGGTGTGTTACAGGGAACAAAAGTTCTCATTTTTACGTTCTCTTTAAGTTATGTTTGCTCGTTAGCTCAGAACTCCTCTTAACCTTCTTTCAAGTCGTTTCAGTCATATCTCACGTCTACAATACATTTATGTTTGACTAGCTGTTGCCCGCAGCTCCGCCTACATGTTACTTTAGATCTACATAACTTTTTTATTTATGAATCGATTGAAAACCAAACCGCAAATTCAAATCAAAAAATCAAATCGTTTCTGAGATTAGCGTGTTCAAACATTCAGACAAACAGACAAAAGTTCTAAAAACCATTGTTTTGGAATTTATTGCGTTCATAAAGCCTACACCATGAAATGAAATGATTTATTTATTTATATAGGTCACTAAATGGCTCTTACAAACGTCAGTAAGTACTTAAATAAAATAAAAAATGTCATTGCTTCTATATGTACATGTAATGCCAGATTCGCAAAGCAATAAGTAGAACCGAGAGAAAGAACCTGGCAATAAAACTCTCGGTCACTCTTTTTCAATAATTTACTCATTTACACATTTTCTTAAGACTAAATGTGGACGAATGTACATTGGTCTCGTGTCAGAATCAAAAAGCGTGTATAATGCAAAAAAAAAATTTTTTTTGTCACTTAAGTACAAAATATGCTACAATTACGGCATTTTAGGAGGCGGCTGCACCATGCTCAAGCCAGACACTTTTATCATTAAGGTAATCAACTGTCTTATAATATGCTTTTTGACATAAAGTGGTCTTTATAAAGGTTTTAAATTTACTGTCGGGCATACAAAGGACCGATTCAGGCAATTTATTATAAAAGCGTATACCTTCCCCCTTGAAAGAATGACTAACCTTGCTAAGCCGATAACACGGAGGGAGTAGTTTATTTTTATTACGTAGATATCTACCAGTTTATCTGTTACATCTTCTATTATATTCTCTATTATACCATAAAAATTCATCTTAAGATCCGAAAATATGAAATATTATTTATCATCTACGTCGTGTGTGATAGTCCATTGAATTGTATGGCGAGCGATATTGTATCTTAAGTTAAAATATTATAGTATCTTAGCTGTGTGCAGCGCCCCTTAGCGAACTCCACTGCGGGTGACGTAACCTGTTCTGAAGAGCTCTTCAATCTGATCCCACCCTCTTTCTTCCGATCTCGAACAACGCGTGCCGGGCAGAGATGCCACTCCCACACAGTGGATAGCATGTTCGCGAGAACCGAACGTTTTAAACGTTCTTTTCTCTGCCGCGTATATAACCGTGCATATAAACCTGGGTTCTTTAAGCGGAGCGTAAAGAGGCACATCAGTAGGTAGTCAAGTTGAGGGCCACTCTCTATAGTATTGTGTGATGCGAGAGTGGCCCACAATCGCTAGACGTCGTCACGACTTACCGCCAGGCGGGCGGCGTCAATTTGGCGAATCCAATATAAAAAAAATAAAACTACGACAAACTTATTATTTGCGGTTGGCACTGTACTCAGGTCTAGGGATCGAACCGCAAAATTAAGTTTGTTTTTTATTGTATATACTTTTCCGGGATAAAAAGTACCCAGTGTGGTACCCAGGATATTAAAGAATAATTATACCAAGTTTCATCGTAATCGAACCGGTGGTTTTTGCGTGATGCCTGAACAGACAGACAGACAATAATTTTTTTAATCACATTTTGTCTAGATACCGTGTCTAGTACAAAGCGAGTTGTCAAAAGTGGTCCTGTTGTTTATTCACGTCTGAGTGACAAACGTCACCCGCGATAATATTACGTACCAGGGCTACATTAGTGTGCGAGTGGCCAAGAAGGCCACCACAAATTTTTTCCCCAAATATATGGGAATCAAATTCTCGGGATTTAGGTAATTAAGTATTGTTTTATGGGAGGTAGGTAGTAATAAAAATCATCAAACATCATCATACAAGTGCTCTTTATATTTATTTAAAAGGAATTTTAACAGTTAAAATAATACAAGTATAGATACAAAAAATATATTTATCTCCGATGTATTCTAAAAAAAGACAAATCAAATAAAAAGCTATTGTAAAAATCTAACATATAAAATTGTTGTGTCATAGTGTTTGTTTTCAAACTCCTCCGACACGGGTTGACAAATAATTTTGTACTTTTGTGCATATTTGGTAACTCTGAGAATAGGTAGTCTTATTTTGAATCCCGAAATGATGAACGTTATGACAGTCGAAAGTTATGACTTGAATATAAAAATACAGTCGAATTGAGAAACTTATTTTTTTTAAAGTGGGCTAAAATAAAATTATTCGTAAGTATTGAAAACAATTCCATCAATTGATCAATTGATTAATGAAGTAAAAGGTAAGTATGTATTAAGTATTATTAAGACTTACAGGGCCAACAAATGCTTCTTGCTTTGCGTAAGGCATATCTGTATCTATTACATTATCAGATTCACCTGTATCACTATCCGATTTTATAGAAGATAGAAATAAAGCCTGAAAAAAAAGTATAAAAGTACAATTATCACAAGGTACTCAGGGGCCCAGACAACATCTCCAGTAATCCAGTCACCCTCACCTGCACCATGCACGCAGTCCACCTGCTAACAAATGGAAGGCTCTGGCAAATGTACCCAGTCCCCGAAAACGACGATAGCCTCGCCATTTAATTAAGTGGCGTAATAAGTGCCTCTGACTACCCCTTCAGTAAGAAAGACATGATTTGTATCTGACTGTCTCATCACAAGCTTAACTTTGTAACTGTACTAACTATTATTATCATAATATTTGTTACTCACCCTAACAGGAACAGCTCCCACTTTTATTTTATAGCGTCCACCTTTAGTTGTGATTACATCGTTTTTAGAAAAATGTCCAGAACAAATACGTGTTTTGGTTTTTGGTTTCCCCCACGGTTCCTTCCTACTCTGCCTTACTATTTCAATCCATTTACTGGCTAATATCGGATCTCCGGGGAACCTAAATAAAATGAACCAAAATTTAGTTACCATGCATGACTTCAGGACAATATATTCGTAAATCGTAAGACATCTACTTTTAGTAACAAAAATTATTAGCACAAATGAATAAATAAAAAGAAAAAGTCTTTCATTACTTTCAGAACCAAAACGTTATCAACAATTAAAATCTGGTAAAAACCATGTGAAAATGTTAGATAAGGATTAGGTTTGCGCAAACTCATATTATATTAGACTTAATATATGTACATCCATAATACACAATTGCCGTCAATTGGGAAATCTTATTCATTCAAGTGGCAACACTTTTGACAAGATCTCTTCGAAGTAAAATTATTTTTACAATAATGATTTAGTTGACATGCAATCAATAAAACATAATACTTACAGGTGGAATGTACCCTTCCTCGGTTTATCTATCTTTCTAAGATAGTTTTTACCAATATTTTATTGCACAAGAAGTCATTATTAATGTAAAATGTAAAGAGCACAAATGGCATTTGAAACTTCAACCGTACTGACGAGGCGCGCGCAGCTTAGTTGCAGTTTTGTATCTTTTGAATCTATCCTTTTTTGACGGCCGGACTAGGTATCTAGACATATATACAGGGTGTCCCAGAAGTCGACGTCAAGCCGGAATCGGGTAACAGGCTAGGTCATAACAGTTGTCAGAAAAATATAAAAAAAAATCTAGGTCTTGTATTTTAAAAATTATAGAAGTTCAAAAAATGTAGAGAAAATCTACGCCTTGTGAATGTTTTTTCATTCCTGATGCTACAGATATGTACTTTTTTGTTTTATTTTTTCTCTAATGTAACCCTGAATACTTTTTCTTTATAGTCTAAACTGAAATTTAATTGACTGAAATTTTTAGCTCCGAAGTAAAATGTCACCGTTTGCCCAACCAAAAATTCAAAATAAATACTTAGCTCAGTTTTAACTGGCCACACTGAAAAAAAATGTACTAGGTGAGTTAGGCAAGTAACTTTAAAAGTTGGCGCGGTTAATAAGGATTCTAAAACTGCAAAACACTCACTAGTTTATTTCTCGCATTGCGGCCATTTTTTAAATTTTCGAAAAAAAAACAGCTTTTTAAGTGTTTTATTACTTTACTTAGAAGTTATTCTGATGTACCTGTGGCTTTCCACAAGGCCGTAACTCTTAATATTATAGCTAGAGGAGTACCAATAGACTGATTTGACGAGTTGCGGCAACGATTAACGGAAACAGCTGAATTTGTTAAGAACGGAAGATTCGCCCGTCAGATATCGCGATCTTTAAGAAGATGTTGAGCTTGCATTACGATTGAAGGAAGGCAGTTTGAACATCTGTTGTAATTTTAATAAATCAAAGTTTTTCAATTATTGTTGCTTTATTTAATAACGTCAGTAACAACTATCACATTTTAATTAGGTATCTCTATCTCAATCAAATAATAGTAGCTATCTGTTTCGCTCACACTGATTAAATCAGTCTATTGGTACTCCTCTAGCTATAATATTAAGAGTTACGGCGTTGTGGAAAGCCACAGGTACATCAGAATAATTTCTAAGTAAAGTAATAAAACACTTAAAAAACTGTTTTTTTTTTTCGAAAATTAAAAAAATGGCCGCAATGCGAGAAATAAACTAGTGAGTGTTTTACAGTTTTAGAATCCTTATTAAACGCGCTAACTTTTAAAGTTACTTGCCTAACTCACCTAGTACATTTTTTTTTCAGTGTGGCCAGTTAAAACTGAGCCAAGTATTTATTTTGAATTTTTGGTTGGGCAAACGGTGACATTTTACTTCCGAGCTAGAGAAATTGAGTTTAAATTTCAGTTTAGACTTTAAAGAAAAAGTATTCAGGGTTACATTAGAGAAAAAACAAAACAAAAAAAGTACATATCTGTAGCATCAGGAATGAAAAAACATTCACAAGGCCTAGATTTTCTCTACTATTTTTGAACGTCTATAATTTTTAAAATACAAGACCTAGATTTTTTTTTATATTTTTCTGACAACTGTTATGACCTAGCCTGTTACCCGATTCCGGCTTGACGTCGACTTCTGGGACACCCTGTATATAATCAAAGATTATAAGTATACATATCGTAATTTCTGCTTGCCCCTAGTTATGATTGATTGCGTCAACGACGCTATGTATAATTTTGTTTTAAATTCGGCATTGTAAGTCGATAAACGTAATGTGGACTAGTTAGTTGAACTTATCGATCTGTGAATCACGTTATCTTTGAACGTTTGGCAGAAATATTCTTCACTGGGTAGACCAGTAAGACGCTTCCCACATTTCAGCAAGATACTTATAAAAAGCTAAAGAATATTTCAATAGACACAATTTTAGAGAATTAAACTTGCATTCTAGTTTAAATTTACTGCCTTCTAGTTGTGACGCGATATAGTATAATTGGAGCAAGTAGGAATTTAAAAATGTGTCAAAAACGAGTAATGCACTAAACGTTGCAAGATTCCGAGATCATTTGACATTTATTTTATACATTGTTGCATACGATAGGAGCGCAGTTGCTTTCCCAGAAGATCGGTAAAAGCCGCTCCGGCCAATCCAAAATAGTCAAATACAATAAAATTAAGTCATTAAGCAAGCTCAACATCTTCTTAAAGATCGCGATATCTGACGGGCGAATCTTCCGTTCTTAACAAATTCAGCTGTTTCCGTTAATCGTTGCCGCAACTCGTCAAATCAGTCTATTGGTACTCCTCTAGCTATAATATTAAGAGTTACGGCCTTGTGGAAAGCCACAGGTACATCAGAATAATTTCTAAGTAAAGTAATAAAACACTTAAAAAACAGTTTTTTTTCGAAAATTTAAAAAATGGCCGCAATGCGAGAAATAAACTAGTGAGTGTTTTACAGTTTTAGAATCCTTATTAAACGCGCTAACTTTTAAAGTTACTTGCCTAACTCACCTAGTACATTTTTTTTTCAGTGTGGCCACTTAAAACTGAGCCAAGTATTTATTTTGAATTTTTGGTTGGGCAAACGGTGACATTTTACTTCCGAGCTAGAGAAATTGAGTTTAAATTTCAGTTTAGACTTTAAAGAAAAAGTATTCAGGGTTACATTAGAGAAAAAACAAAACAAAAAAAGTACATATCTGTAGCATCAGGAATGAAAAAACATTCACAAGGCCTAGATTTTCTCTACTTTTTTTGAACGTCTATAATTTTTAAAATACAAGACTTAGATTTTTTTAATATTTTTCTGACAACTGTTATGACCTAGCCTGTTACCCGATTCCGGCTTGACGTCGACTTCTGGGACACCCTGTATATAATCAAAGATTATAAGTATACATATCGTAATTTCTGCTTGCCCCTAGTTATGATTTAATTGCGTCAACGACGCTATGTATAATTTTGTTTTAAATTCGGCATTGTAAGTCGATAAACGTAATGTGGACTAGTTAGTTGAACTTATCGATCTGTGAATCACGTTATCTTTGAACGTTTGGCAGAAATATTCTTCACTGGGTAGACCAGTAAGACGCTTCCCACATTTCAGCAAGATACTTATAAAAAGCTAAAGAATATTTCAATAGACACAATTTTAGAGAATTAAACTTGCATTCTAGTTTAAATTTACTGCCTTCTAGTTGTGACGCGATATAGTATAATAGGAGCAAGTAGGAATTTAAAAATGTGTCAAAAACGAGTAATGCACTAAACGTTGCAAGATTCCGAGATCATTTGACATTTATTTTATACATTGTTGCATACGATAGGAGCGCAGTTGCTTTCCCAGAAGATCGGTAAAAGCCGCTCCGGCCAATCCAAAATAGTCAAATACAATAAAATTAAGTCATTAAGCAAGCTCAACATCTTCTTAAAGATCGCGATATCTGACGGGCGAATCTTCCGTTCTTAACAAATTCAGCTGTTTCCGTTAATCGTTGCCGCAACTCGTCAAATCAGTCTATTGGTACTCCTCTAGCTATAATATTAAGAGTTACGGCCTTGTGGAAAGCCACTGGTACATCAGAATAATTTCTAAGTAAAGTAATAAAACACTTAAAAAACTGTTTTCTTTTCGAAAATTAAAAAAATGGCCGCAATGCGAGAAATAAACTAGTGAGTGTTTTACAGTTTTAGAATCCTTATTAAACGCGCTAACTTTTAAAGTTACTTGCCTAACTCACCTAGTACATTTTTTTTTCAGTGTGGCCAGTTAAAACTGAGCCAAGTATTTATTTTGAATTTTTGGTTGGGCAAACGGTGACATTTTACTTCCGAGCTAAAGAAATTGAGTTTAAATTTCAGTTTAGACTTTAAAGAAAAAGTATTCAGGGTTACATTAGAGAAAAAACAAAACAAAAAAAGTACATATCTGTAGTATCAGGAATGAAAAAACATTCACAAGGCCTAGATTTTCTCTACTTTTTTTGAACGTCTATAATTTTTAAAATACAAGACCTAGATTTTTTTTAATATTTTTCTGACAACTGTTATGACCTAGCCTGTTACCCGATTCCGGCTTGACGTCGACTTCTGGGACACCCTGTATATAATCAAAGATTATAAGTATACATATCGTAATTTCTGCTTGCCCCTAGTTATGATTGATTGCGTCAACGACGCTATCTATAATTTTGTTTTAAATTCGGCATTGTGTGTCGATAAACGTAATGTGGATTAGTTAGTTGAACTTATCGATCTGTGAATCACGTTATCTTTGAACGTTTGGCAGAAATATTCTTCACTGGGTAGACCAGTAAGACGCTTCCCACATTTCAGCAAGATACTTATAAAAAGCTAAAGAATATTTCAATAGACACAATTTTAGAGAATTAAACTTGCATTCTAGTTTAAATTTACTGCCTTCTAGTTGTGACGCGATATAGTATAATTGGAGCAAGTAGGAATTTAAAAATGTGTCAAAAACGAGTAATGCACTAAACGTTGCAAGATTCCGAGATCATTTGACATTTATTTTATACATTGTTGCATACGACAGGAGCGCAGTTGCTTTCCCAGAAGATCGGTAAAAGCCGCTCCGGCCAATCCAAAATAGTCAAATACAATAAAATTAAGTCATTAGATGAAACTCGGAACGCCTTTCGCCGCCAAAAACAAAGTATTTAATCAATAAAATCGATATTTCATGGGTTCATTGGCCATAATCGTCTTCTGATTCTATAGATTATACCTAGGAAGTGGGCTTTATTTATAGAGTGGTTCGACGACGGCACGCGTCGCTTGCGCATGGTGCCAGGGGCGGCGGCTCTCAGTCAGTGCCGAGGCCAGAGAGGGGCGGCCGGCGCAGGCGCAGTGCTCGCTGAGATTCAGTCACGGTCGGTGCGTGGCGCGTATCGTCCTCATCGCACTCTACATCGCGACCGATCGATCACTATCATCCTCGCACTTTAGAAATACACCAACAGTGCCAGTGATAATTTTGATATCGTTACACCAATAGCGAGAATCGCTGCGGACTACGTGATATTATAATAAAACATAGGTTGCCGCCGACGCGCTCCCGCTCTGTGCCGAATTGAAATTCTTTACGCCAACGAAACGTCGAAATATAATATTCCTCGGAAGTGCATTTACAAGAGATTCTGTCGATATTAATTACTTTATCCTTGTGTAACTAACTTGATAGTGTCGCGCGTGGCAGTGATACAAGATGAGGCCAAAGGAGGAAGTGGACACGAAAGTCCAAACGGGAACTTTCATACTCTCCGAGAAAATCGATGACACCAAGTATAAGAGAAATGAGAAGGACATCAAAAAGGAAATGAAACGTTTGGAAAAGGAAAAGCAAGAGCGCGAGAAGAGGGAAAAGAAGGCGAGGGAGAAGGAGAAGGAGCGAGAAAAGCAGACCAAGAAAGGTTCGTTTTTTATATTTAAGTGTGATATCAGAAGCACACAAGCGTAATGTAATTATTATCATGATGTCATCTGAATGCGATGGTGCTGCCGGTTTCTGCTATTCGCCGCACTAATTAGTTGGTATGCTGGTTGCCGCAAAACGTACACATTACTCCGTGTCTATTGTAGTTGCGGTCAAATCATTCTAGCTCATTGTGTGACCTTGATGGACGTCATTTATCAAATATTTGTCGTTGATTGCTCAGTATTTATGCTATCTACTAACGAGGGTGCTTATCACATCGACTGCTCAAGTAGGTACCCAATCTGTTATGCATCCACACGAATATATTCTACGATAAATATAGATTGGAAGTGCAACGTTCACTGAGGTGTGCCTAAATGAAGAATTAATTAAAGTAAAGAGTCACTTGTCCTGCATGAGTCTAGAAGTAGACAATGGACGGAGGTCAGTGATGACGTTGATTATGATTACAGAATAAACGGTTCTGTATTAGGCAAGCGGCAAACCCCCTGAAAAACTAAAATGACTGACCAATCACTGAAAATCTGAATGCCCCTATACAAGTTTGTACTTTTTGTAAACCTTGGACCAAAAGGAGTCAATTGGTAAGAAAACAAAATTTGTGCGGGTGGGCTATAAATTGTTGTAAACAAATTAATTTGTTAACTGATAAAAAGTTGGTTTTTATATTGGAAAATGATTTCTAAGGGTAAAACGGGCAAAATAAGACATAATAGATAAGACAAATAGATTTTACGATGTGAAAAATGTATATTTTCTCATTTTGTAAAATAGTCAGTTGAAGCTTAAGATCTGAGAAGTATTCTGCCGCAAGATTTTTTTTGAATTCGATGAAAACTCGCCGAGATAAAAAAAATGAATTTGACCATTTTTGCACTTTAAAATGGTTGTAACTTCTTTAAAACGCATTTTTTAGAAAAAACCACAAGAGTACAAATGTCTTATTTTGCCCGTTTTACCCTTAGAAATCATTTTGGTCATCACATTATCACATTATTGGTCAGTCATTTTCATTTGTACGCACTTTTTCGGGGGTTTTTGCTTACCTATATAGGCAGGTAATCTGCACATCTAATTTGATCTGCTTGACGAATCAATCTAAACTCGTTTGTACAAACGCGAATTATTATTTATAGTGGTTTTTTATACACACGAGTATTTTTAGTTATTCCGCCACGTTTTCACATAGGTCTAGTAGTGGTATGACCTGTTGAATGTACATAGCATCATACATAGCATCACGCCTTTTTCCCCGAAGGGGTAGGCAGAGGTGTGCAAACACATCCACATCTCACCAGCTATGTTAGGTCCCATGTAATAGGGGGCGAGCCCATTGCCATTTACCGGGCACAAGTTCCAGACTCTAGGATAATTATCTGGGTAAAATTCTAAAGAGAATTATACATTATCCACCAGACCCGGGAATCGAACCTGAGACCTCGAGCGTGGCAGTCCGTACATAGTACCATTGTGCCACCGAGGTAGTCCTTTGAATGTATCACATTATTATTAAAATAATTGTTCATGTATTGTCATAATTAACGTGACTTTATCAGTCAGTTCTTTTTTATTTATCAGTGTTGAGTATATTGTGTCAACATCGTGTCGTTTACCTTAATATTCTAAGATTTTGCATTTTCTTTAAATACCGCTCCACATTTTAGTGAGATGATATGAAATGTTGGCACTCATCTATATTTATGCCATAAAACCGGAACGTTTATTCATTATTTTTTTTGGCTTCTATGTCATGCAATTTGTACCGTGACACATTTTTCTAAGTCTCATTTATTCTCTTGACAAATGTGGACTATCTCCGATTACGAAAGAAATCTGGAGCAAATTTTCATTAATCTAAGGAGAGTACAACTAGTTGGTACAGTCACTATAGGTCTTACCTTAATGATGCGTGTATGCGTGAGTGAGATTTGTCAAAGACTAGAGAATTTTACTACGAGTGTAACTGTAGTATCGGCAGTTCATCAACTCTACATTCTGCCACTGGGATGCTCGTGCGTATTATGTTATCTAGGTTAAAAAAAACGTAATTCGTCTAAGGTAAGGCTTGGTTTTCCAAGCAAAGATGATGAAAGTACGTAACTAGATGTTTACGTAATAATAGACAAACTATCTGGCCGTGATATATTCATTTCACATATTAAGATTCTGGAGAGTTGCAGGTATGTAGTGCGCGTCGCGTAGGTACAATGATAAGGTCCCCCAAGTTTAGTTAACGTGTTTTGACGACGACGACGTGCCACTGTGTTCACTCATTCTTGCATACATTGGTTACAATTCACTTGGTACCATTTATATTGTGATTATAAAACGGTTCTTGTTGAATCAATTCACAATTGCATGTTGTTGCATTCAGACGTTTATAAATTCAGTTGTATCGTACAACGATCAGGGAGGCGTTATCTGAATGGTTAAGCGGTGAACTTAAATGAGATGAATTAATAATTCTCCATTTAAATAAACCGGCTTGTATGGGTGCTATAATTTCGCTTGCATTTCAATAAATTACAGCAGCTGTTGGCTAGTGTGAAATTACCAACTGCTTCCAGTGTGTCACAGGCCCATTAATTGGTATTTTATGGCCAAGGAGGCCATTAATACTCGTACGTATTTGGGCAGTTATGCTGACCCAGCTTCCTTATTAATTCATATTTATGCTTCCTGCATATTAGTTAAAAGTGTACTGAATCTCGTGTACCTACTCGTAGTATGACGGACGATATTGATGCAACAGTGCGGTTGAAATCGAAGGTTTCTCGTACAACTTTCATGCTATTTTTCATCACACGGTTGTAGAACTTTATCACTAGACGTACTCGTAGTTTTATAGCCTTTAAAGTATTAAGTGTTGAAATCAGCGAGACCCGTTGATATTATTTTGCTTTTGTTTTGTTGCTAGACAGCTTTTTGGCCTTGAAATTATTTAGGTTCTGTTTTTGTTTTACATTTAGTTTATTTGCTATCTCCACCTTGTAAAAATGATTTATGTTAGTGTATCGTAATTTATTGTTATACTTGCTACAACGCTCAATTTTGTTAGTTGCTAGTTTCTCCGAACCATTATTATCTTGAAGTGGGCAGTTTCTGGCAGTCCCTTTGCAATCGTAGGTTTGAATGTGGTGTGATATAGGTAAAGGATCAGTCTCCAGGTGGCCCAAGCAGTTGTTGTAGCTCGATGTACAACATGAAACAATGTCCTAGCCTGTGTTATTTTTATAGTACCAGTAAGTTGTTTATAATTAGGCGCAAAAACACTATTGTTAGTGTGTCAGTCGAGTGCATTATGATCTCATGCGACCTTCTCTGTGGATCACTATCTACTTTTGCTGCTCGTACTACATACAAATTTACGATGTCGCATTTACTGGTATTTGAATGAAGGGTCCACGAAGCTGGACAAGCTGTGCTAGTGTTCTCTCATTCGATCTCTGTCTGTAAAATGTCCCCATAAGTCTATTGGGGATTGCGATGTTGTCAACAGTCGTGTACATAATAATAATTTATTATTTATGTAAACAGAACGCATAGAACTATGACTTAATGTATGTGTGTGTATGTTCATTGGCGCAAATAAACGATAGGTATGCTGTGAGCAGCGCTGTGTGGACATAGCTGTGCACTCTGGACGTGGTACCTACTTGTTGTAATATATGTATATCACAACGCAGAGAAGACACCTGTACAATAATTAAAGGCAAAATACAGCGTATTCAGACATTCTGACGTGTTGTTCAAGGTCTGCCTTATAGAATAGCAATATAACTGATCCTTCCAATATCTGCAATATAACTGATAGATCTCTGTTTTATATTTCACTAAAGATATTTCATGATTAAAATAATTTATCTTAGTATGTTTGTAGTAGCAGATGCCCGCGGTTTTTATAATATTTTGCCGAGGTGTAGGAAGGTATTCTTCAACGCAAACAAAACTAAGTCTCTAACTATAATTAACATACGAGTACTGATGAAATGATATCCTATTACACATATATAATAAGTAGCTAAATAGGACCGTGTACTATGTCCTTAATATACCTAGTGTGGCTCCAAATGTGTCTCCACACATCCCGTCTATTTACTAATTTTCTAATGATATTTACACAACCCAATGAATTCAGTTCCTATTCATATACCTTACCTGCACACTCCATTAGTTCATTATGCACAGGTTACACTCATTACAGCAGTGTTCTGCTGGAAGTTCCGGGTCGAGACTGAGCAGACGCAGACTATGATTACTGAGACTATTTATGGTCAAATAATTAGGCCACTTTTTCCACCATTAATAGACACCAGTATACCAGCTGTTATTAAACTCGCTCGTTATGTTTATCGGAGCTTCGTATAATTAAAAAGGCAACGAAGAGATGACTAGAAAGAAATCAAGAGTAAACTGGAATACTAGTGACGTGCCAGCGACAAGAACGACAAGACGAAGACATCGGACCCCGAGGATGAGGTGTCCCCGAGACTTAGGGTTGTCTAGTATGAGCTAGCAGTTACATTCAAAGCTGTCGTATTTGAAGCGCAACATTAACTTTCATTCCATTTTTATACTCGGTGACTTAACCGGCCTGATTGTAACTATCAAAAAAAGCAAGCCAATAAATCCTTTTTATCATAATAAAATGGACATTCTCTGCCGAAGTGGTTCTGTTGCAATAGGTCCAAGTATTGATAACTATGTTGAACGTGGTTACCTATGTTTGCGAGGCGAGGCACGGTATTGAGTGATAAGAGGAGACAAGTGACCTTGGAACATCAATCCAGTGCTCAGCGACACACTTACGACACGCCAGAGCCGGTTATCAAACCGCTGACCTCCACCGAGCGACACAAATATTGATTGCACTCATTACGTTGGTACTTGATACAAAACTGACGGGATTTCTGACACCATGTCAACGGGACCTATGTAATGTTATGGGCATAATGTTGATGCTGTGACGTCTCAGCAGGCTGTAGTGTCTAGTAACCAACAAGAACTGTTTGACCGCACTATTCATGTTTGTCTCATGTGTAACTGAACTTAACTACTTATAACTTCTAAGTGATATATTGAATACTGAAACATCACTCAAATGTTTAAGAGCTGTTTAAATACTTAAGCAGCACTTCAACTTAAATTTTTCATACAAAAACGTCACTTTAGAGTACCGCTTATTTGAGTGACGTTTCAGTATTCGGCCGTTATTGCCAAAAGAGGCGTCTTTGGTAAGAGTGAGTGAGCAGGGAAATGTCAACTGATTGAAAAACTTAACTATGCATTTGTTATAATTAACTGTCGCCAATAGACGATGACATTTGTTATTTCGGATGCTGTCCACAACTCGCGTTTGTGTTCTTTGTACCAAGTAGGACATGTCAATAACTGACATCCAAATATAGATAATAAAGATCCAGATAATAAATGACATCTTAGCTCCAATTGGGGTTCAGTGGTTCTCTACACCTGCAATCAATAGCTATTTATTTGTATAATGTTATGAATGAATGAATGAATAAATTATTTCAAAGCAACATAGGCTCATATTATGTTAGTAAAATGTTATGTCTAGGTTAGTATCAATTAAATGTTGAAACAATTATAAATTATAAAGCTTCCCAATGACGCACATTTCTCCCCGCTATGGCACAACATGGTTACATGGCACATAGGTTAACATGAAGGCTATCAAGCCTCTGTGCGACCATGTTCAGGATGCTGTTGTCGCTGCCCCGCACCCTGTGCACCAGGGTCGCGCACTTCTTACGCATCGTTGTATAAATACAATCCACCCGAGCTTCTGCGAACATCCCTGATGCGCTACAGAAGCGTGGCTACCCCAGCAGCACCCTATGTATGTTCTAGTTTCTACATATTCTATAAAGTACCTACTAAACTTCAGGTATCATGAAATTGAGTACAGCATGGTTCAGTTTGATATATCATGTACTTCTGCAAAACATAAATAGAATTTTATAGACTAGCCGTTATGTAGAGAGGGATATGAACGTGTAGGGGCCGGCGATCGGCGCTGTGGTGGCGGCGCTCACCTCAGAAACGTTTAGTTGTTAAAGCTCACACATCCGATTGCGCCAAATGACATAGCTACTCCTGCGTTGGTTTGCTCTTCCACTAAAACTACTAATTAACAATTTGAATGTTTTCATCATGTTTCAGCATTAAGTTGCTTGTTCTTGTGCATTTCCTACAACTTTGTTATTGACTATGTGAATACAATATTTGTATTTAGTACTAACCTAACATGGTAAAATCTTTCAACGCACGTAATTCTTTCCTCCTCCTTTGTGAGTATTCACACCCTAGTCCACATTGGTTAATTTCCATATTGGTCCTAGACTCCTATGTTATTTGAGAGTTAGTCTTATTTCCTTCTCCAGGACTCTTATTAAATATGCTATAGAGGAACCTATTTATGCAAATAATATGATAAGAGTGAAAAAGGCAATGTATTCACGAATATTGTGTTACAAGATGTAAGTACTCAACGGTGTAGTTGTTAGGTTTGTACAAGTGGTGAGTAAATAATGTCCATGCACTATTTGCGTAGCGTTCGCAAGGACTAAGGTGTGTTGTGTGGGCTCCATACATTTCGCAGTTCCCTGACGTTACTGCAAGGGGCGGTGGGGTGAAATGTATGGGGAATACGAAAACGTATTTCGATCAAATCAACGTAAGGAATCTTGTACTAGACACACTGGATTCGGCTCATTTTAATATCGACTAGGCTTTTGAATGAGCTTGGAAATTGGAAAAATGGAAATATAACTCTATCGTGTTTTGTTGTTATTAGACCTTGATGACTTTCATTTTTTTAAACATCGCTCAATGTCATTTTGAGGTAATGTTGTGTTTAGGTTCGCTAAACTGGTTTAGGTCGTTCAAGGAGAAGTATGTACTTGTGCCGCGGTGTGAGTGCGCGCTGCTGAGTGCAGTTGTGTTGTTCTTCAGAACATTCGGCTCTCTTCTATACTCGACGCATTTGTCTTATTATATTTTATACATACTTCATAATTGTTGGTTCAGTTCTGTTTTGTCACGCGTTATTGACGCATCACGTTATTTCTGTGCGCTATTTTAAGTAAACATGTTGTACGTTTCGAACTTTTATGTTTCAATAAATGTTTGAAAATGATTTATTTATTTCGTATTGACCTACGTACGTTGTACGACATTTTCACGGTAACAACATCAGCCTGTATGTTTTATTGTCTCCATTAATTAACACGTAATAACTGTGTAATTTGAGCTCCAAACAGTAATGGAGTCCTCGTCCGGGTCATTATAAAACAATGATGTTTAAGGCTTTTTGCTACGTTTTTAGTTAAGCTCTTTTCAAAAGAAACGCACAAAATATCCTCACTTATCGACCTAGCACCTGCTAGATATATACGATTGAGTACTTTGCACAAATATACCCGAATTTTCTGAAAATAGCAATATGCTCTCTCCGCTGCTTCATATCTTTAAATGATGTGATATAGCTTGTTCCTGTATCGCAGTGTACATGGTTCTGTAGGCACACGTAGGTACTGACGTACCACACTTGCGCCCCCACGTGTTGATTGTAAATCGAACACTATTTAGCGCATTCTGTTCGGTATACGCTTGCCAATATGGTTACAATTCATTCGTGGCTGCAACTACCAATTATTTCTTCAAGTCACCAAAAGTGAGTTAAGCTTAATTTTTGGATCTGACATACATATTATTATGGTTGAATTTAAACTTTTCACCCGTTAAGAACGGGCAGTTCGTATATCTATGATCTTAAGTTCGTATGGTACCCACTATAGCATGATTTTAATATTAATCAATCGAAACGTATTAATCAATCAATTATTTATTTATTGCTGAACACAGGTAAATTATTACAAGGTTATCCTAGATGATACAGGAATTTACATCCGCTGTGCTTTGCCTCACCGAGCATGCGTATTTATAAGACAATACAATAATGTAATAATGCAAATGTAAAAAATTAAAAAGTTGAGTAATAAATATATAATTTCTTCAGTAATTTCAAGGTTATATGATATAACCCTAATTGACATCGCGGCCTCGGACCAATTGTTTCATCTGTACAGTCAGTTGCTCATCTCGGCCCCTTCCTCCGTTACGTAGTTCCGTCGGCAAGTCGGCAGCGGCACACATAACTGTTTGTCGAGGCCGATTCCTTCATCAATTCCGTTGATTGCACCTGCCAAGTGCCAACTCGCCAGGAACTAGGTACTCCTTGTTATCAACTAAGTAATCAATAGACTACTTCAAAGCACTCTTCTTCTTGTAGTGGCTCAGTTTGGTTATTCTTTTTGTATAAATATTTTGCTAACAAATATAATTAGCATTCGTATCGTGAGAACGAGCTGAAGGAGAACCACTTATCGTGTCACGTGTTGTGTCTAAGCTAACTAGTTAGGACATTTATTTATTTATTTATAGTTTCCGCTCTATAATTTGCTTACATATTTATTTCGTTATTTGACTCCTAACATACGGTTACAAATAGACAGCCTATTTAATTAGGTTATCTGATTTTTTACAATTTGATACAGTTGAATCCTCAACAAAAATCTTTGAATCATCGAAAGATCTATTTGATTGTTCTTTAGCGGATAGCTATTGTTGCTATGAAATGCCTGCGTTTATAATAAAAGTTTCTATCTTCGGGAACCCATTGCACTTTCCTCTACTCTTGTTGTATTAAAAGCCTAGTTTTACCATTCTCTACAATGATGTGCGGTACTGCGGTACCAGTACCAGTACCCAGAGTCAAATAAATATGCAAGTTTTGACAACGAGCTGGGTCCAGGGCCAGTGACCCGCGCATACGTCGCTAATGGAGACCAACACATTAGCTACGTGTAGTTGACAGTGTCGAGGATATCACCTCGTTATGGAAGTCGGTTAATGATAACTACAGCAACTAACGATCTACCGCGTGGGTAAGTACCTGCGTGAATCACCGTCCACCGTGTCACTAGGAAGTCTAGGAACCGTCTCTAACGATGTCCTCTCTGTGGCTAACTGTGGGAACGTTTGGCATAATTATCACATAACAAATATACTTACAAATAATTCGTGTTAATGATGGTTGACTTTTTACCTACATTGAATTGACCCTATTTGCTAAATTAAGTCATTTTAACATCCGGCAATTCACAAATGTATCATGTTAGTGATATATACAACTGCACTAATAATTATTCATTCATTATTTGCGAAATATAGGAATAGAGAGATGTTACATAATAAATTATGGTTTCACCATATTTCCGCCAGTTGGATGCAAAATGGGCAGGCATCATAATAAATATGATGTACATCATAAATTGTTTTTTAGTGTGTTAGCGATGTGTTATTATTATTTTGTTTTGAAGTTTGTAAGCAATAGATGTAATAGGTAACTGCGCTATCGTATCGTGCGTAGGTATCATCTGTAATGATAGTAGTTAGTTGGAAATAAATAAATACCTAATTGAACTATACAAATATACTTAAATTAGGGAACAAACGTCATTAATAACTGTTATCTATCTTATCTTATATATATATATATATATATATATATATATATATATATATATGTGTGTATGTTATGTTGTATCTAATGTTGGTTTGTGTACGTTTCAAAAACTCAAAAAGTTCTGCACTGATCGAGCTGAAATTTTAGCATGATATATAATCCGCATCAAGGAATGTTTTTATCTAATAAAAAAAAAATCACAATGTGCCACAGCGAAGCGTGGCAGGGTACAGCTAGTTGCTTATAAATTTGTGTTCGGGTTCCTTGATATGGAGGGTTCTTCATACATGAACACGTTGTAGGCAATGGTTTTTTTGTCCTGACTCTACGATTCCATATGACATGTGAATCTGGCAATACATTAAAAGCAAAAACACTGAAACTTGCATAATTTTTATGCACTTCATCCGTCCAATAAACGGGCCACTATACGACTAAACGTTCGATCGAACTAATTATTCTGTTCTTTGTGTGTCCATCCTGTGCGATGCGGTGGACCGAGCGAGCATGCTCCAAATATCAACGGGTAGTCGACAGCTATAAATTAGTCTAGAAACTTCCCACCTCTCAATATTGAACACTTGTAGAGGTCAACGTTTTGCGTCATAGCCTCTAAATGTATATTAGTCGTCCTTGTATGGTGACTACGCTTATTCGCGAACTCACTCGGTCACGCCATAGGTTTTGCCCTATAACTATTGACCCCTTAGGGCTAGGTCAAATTTTCGATTTTTTAGCTTGCCTCCAGATCGAGGGCTATCCATAGAGGGGTCAACCATCGTTGGAGCATAAGCTGTTCTCGAGAGCTAAGGGGGACAAAAATTACATTCCCTATTTCTATATATAGATGGCCCTCAGGGACCTCATCGTATGAACTCCACCTCTTTATTTCCGTTCGAATTGCTGAGTTCATTGTATTTTATAGGTACTTTTATTTGCTTACATGTGTGAAGTACCGTGTAATGACGTAATATTACTAATAGGGTCATCTAATTGGTCAATTAAATAGTGAGAGTGTCCAGTCCACAAACCACAGCCATAAGGTGTGCGTTTCGTTTCACCGGCACGGAATGTAATACCAGGTCTTGTAAGGAGAGACTGCTTCGACCTGTTAGCGGTTATGTTAACAACTTGAGCGCGCTATGTAATACTCGTATATATTACGACGTATACGTATAGAACTCGACATAAGGATTTATCTATTTCTACTTGGTCGTTCGTAGTCGCAGTATGGCTGCAAGTGACAGTTACATAACTTGCCCAATTGACCCCGATGACGCACCGCCCGCGGCAGTCGCTGGGAGCGCCCGCGCTTATGAATATTGTACCGAATCTAGGATCATAGATCACACTTTATTATGTACAGGCTTAGATCAAAAATACTATAGGTATTGGATTCAGTACAAATACAACGCGGAATTTTGGCACTCGAATACTATATAAGAGGTAATTATTACAAATACCATCTATAAAATAAATAAGATTGTACATTGATGGTTGACATAGAAATAATTCGTAATAGTTAATACAAAAGCATCAGTGTACAGCGCCGTTGTCGCATCCCTCGAGAGTCAGCAAGCGGAATAGGAACTTACTACGGATTCCATATGCTAAGGTTATAAAAGGAATGTGGAGCCGACATTGCATGTAAAACTGTTTTTTTAATGAAATACGATGAGAAAGATAAACTTAAATTCACATTGTTTTATTCACGTATAAAATAAACTATATAGATAAAAGCTAAACTAGGTCACCGCAGTCGCGAAATGTACCGTTACGCTGCAGCATATATTTGAGCGAAGCGAGTTTAAATTCAAAATTCTGGCATCATAATAACCTGGGTAATTCTGTAAGCTATTGATGAGTGCAAGAAAATCCGAAATCGGCCGAGTATTCGCCGAGAAACAATTTAACATAAATCGTTTGAAAAATAATTTGAGTCACCCGTTGAGAGCTCCGCTCGCCTTCGGTTCGCTTCGCTCAAAAAACGCTAGTACGTAATAAAATCAATAATTATATTTTCACACACAACCTGTAACCTAAAACAAACAATCAATCAAATAAATTTATGGGTACACATACGCACCTACGATTCTTATGAAAAATCCTAGGTGGTACTTATTATGAAGTCTATTTAATTTAGTCACTCATTTGGTATTAAGAATTTGGTATTTAAGCTTTATCTATCAATATAATATCTCCTTTACCTGTAAAATATTTGGCACGGCTGTTTTTTTATAATTTATTTAATCCTTTTTTAGTAACATAAATATCGTCCTTATTAAATAAAATGCTTTGAACAAACTACAGTAGAATTATTAGGTTTGAACATTTCATCTTATCTTTCACGTGCTAATCCGCCTCCATTTTTCTCGTTTTATTGCACTATGGAGAAAACTTAAAACAAAATAAGATATATTCAAAAAATATATCATACATTAATCAAAATTCAAAATAAATAAATGACGACTCCATCTTTCTGTATGAGACTTGTTCTAACATTGCGGTGTGAACGAGATCGCATCATGGACATTGAACGCGAGAGTGAGAACATGAAAAGCAATTAACAATGTGAACAGATTTATACTTATCGAAAGTTTCGATAGTTTTTTTTTTTTTTTTTTTTTAATTCCGCGGCCCAAGGCTCTAACGTCCGTTGCCGGGCGTCTCTGGTTACTAGCAGAGGGTATGTCCAGTGGCGCCCGGCGGAAAGTTTCGATAGTGGACCGAGGTGAGGTGGTGCCGTTTTTAAAGCACTGACCGGAAATCTAGGTATTTTTGATCTAAGTGTACAGGTATACTTACCCGGACTCTAAACCTCCAGCCTGTTATACAGCAGATGTGAGTCACCTGAGGCATACACACACGTATGTTTTGACTACAGAATAACACAATGCCTCCAGAAAAATAACACCGACAATTTGTTAAGGAGACCCTCAGTAACGCATGCGACGAGTGAAGTTTCTCACCAGCCTTTGTAAATAGAGTGCTCAAAACAGTAATGGTCGTAGATAAATGGCACCGTTTAAAGACATTTATAATCTTAAAGAGAACGGTGTCATTATCAAAGTTTTATTTTTTCTTGTTAAAAGAAAATCCCTACTATTGATCGATACATCGCTCAGTATAACCTGACCTAGCTGACCTTCTGTAAAGGTACTAACCAGACGGTTAGGTATAGAGAATGAATACAGTTCATAAAGCATTCGTGGGTCGAACGCACTTCGATTAGTCATACATAAGGTTCAAGTGATGCATTGATCTGCCGGCGATACTTTGTGCACAGGCTTTGAAGCTTCAACCTTTCACACACAGCGACTCGCTAATTAGGTACTTTAAGAAACATACGCGGGTTTCGATACTGCTCCTAAAAATCCGGAGATTTTTGTGTGTTCGATCAAGGATTGATAAACATTTCAGCCAATTTAAATTCACGAACATACAGGTAATAACAAGATGTTGTATTGCACGAGTACTGTTTTAGTGAGGTGCATCATAATGTCTAAATTAGTTTTCCTGGCAGTAAGTGCGATAAATATTAAAGAACATTGCACTCGCAGAATGGAAGATTAGCTTTGGCGTCAAATTCCAAAGATTGTTGCATAGTTCTCTGCGAACTGTGTGGGTGGGGGAGGGTCACCTCGCAGACCTCGCAGACGCGATACCTTCATTCGTGAGTGGATTTATTGCTCTACGTAGACTTTTCTCTTGTTCGGCTTGTGTACGTTGTACAACTGTCGCAGCTCTAGGTAACGAGCTGTTCTGACACGTTGCTAGTCGTCGAACTAAACAGCTTGTCAACTTAACAGATTGTCACACGATAAACACTATCTTATCGACAAAGGCATTTTGTTTGCCTACATACCTCGATAGTTATGTAGCCATACATCTAATATTATTATAAATCCACATTTTACATCCAAAATCTAGGTGTTCACTTAGAAAATAATTCAAGGATTGCTACATGTAATCTAATTGACAAGTATTGGACGTTTCCTTATTCACAATGTTCAAACAGACCACTGCTGAATCTAGGTTTTATTTGCCACCGGTATTTATTGCTGTAAGCTTATTTGCTAAGTTTAATCTTAGCAAATAAGCTTACTTACTATTAAACTCTAATTTTTTTTTAAATAAGATAATTTTATTTAGTTTTTTAAATAATATTCATCATCCACCGAGCCTTTTCCCAACTCAATTGGGCCGGCCAACAAACCCGGACAACCCATGGTCGATATCGAAGCTCTATAGTTAGACCAGTCGGATTTTGATTTAGGGTTCCAAATACCTGTAACGACTGCCATAGATGATCGTAGGACAACCGGGACCGAAGACGGGTTAACGTGCTCTCCGAGACACGGAGGGGTCTCAATATCTTAAGGAATGGTCACCCTTCCTAACACCGGTCGGGCTAGATGTTGCTTAACCTTTGCGATGTGTTAACCTATTCGGTTACTATTACGCCCCATATTTTTTTAAATAATATTATACCCAGAAATGGACAGTTAGATTTATGTGATAACTTAATCCGCATGTTCGTGGAATCGTGGTTGATATCAATTGACTATTTTGTAACCTCTATTTATAAATAACATGCCGACATTTGTCACCGAGTTATCAACTGTCTTGGCTCTGAGTCAGTGTAGTAGTTATCATTCAATAATCACTTATTATTCAAGTGATGTATTGGGTTATGCAACTGGGTACGACAATGTTTGTTCTGGGGAGCGCTCAGCCACAGCTGACCTTCCGAACAATAGGTGCTTGTCCCGTTACTGCATTAGTCAACCTCTAGACACATTGTCGTCTACTGGCTACGCAGGGTTACAGAGATTACGTACTCACAGCTTTATCTTAATAAGCACCGGAGCAGACTTTCCCATACTTTCAAAATAAGAATACAACTTCAACTATTGTAACTCTTCATTGGATGATCTTGGATTGATCTTCAGATGCAACCTATATTTGCTTATTATCCAGGACCAAATGGTTACGCGTCATTGTTGCATATATTTGACCGAGCGAGCGTAGCGTCTACATTTTGAGATTGGACAAAATATATATTATGCCCAAATAATGTTTCTAATGTTCGCGAAGTCTACTGTCCGACCATACGGACGACCACTAGTTTCATTACCGTATGTTAAACGGGCGTCGCCTTTCACCATTTCGGGCTACACCTCGTCATCGCTGCTGTAAATATTCACAAGGAAGTCCTGTACATGAGGTGGCCACGCTGCAGCTATTAATAATTCAGACGCATTGTAATCGCGGAAACGAACTCTGTACACATCCGGAACACACCAGTAGCCGCACCTGTACTGAGCACGCGTTAAGCTTTTTAGTTTCACATCATACTTGGCTTGCTTACTAAATATAAATACTTGGCATGAAGTTTCTAGGAATTTGAAGTAGGATCTAGGAATTTAATTAAAACGATAATTACAATTCAATGTTGCATTTCTAATGTTTCTGATAGAATAAACATATTCACTTACTTTAGTATAGCTAGATATATTTTTCCTGACATACAGTTTGTTATCAAATATATATTGGGAAGCTACAGTTAAAATATTAATATCTTTATATCGCTCCCTAAGAGAATCTCTCTTACCTAAACAATAAATGGCACGGACTGCCCTCTTTTGTATTGTAAAAATTGTTTCTATATCTGCCGCATTTCCCCAAAGTAGTATTCCATAGGACATCAAGCTATGGAAGTAAACTAGCCTAGCAGTAGCTACATCTGTCAACTGCCTAATCCGTCTCACAACATATGCAGCAGAGCTAAGCTTATTAGCTAAAATGGTGATAAGGTCCCTTTAGTCGCTGAGTACCTAAAACGCAGTCTGTCAATTTCGCGTTATGCCTTACATAACAAGAGATCGTCATAGTGACATTTAGACCAATAGGTCTCCGACCAATAGGACTCTGCTTATTAACTAATACGCAATAGCGTATTAGTTAATAAGCGGAGTAAGTGAATTGAGATTTAGGTTTATTGCGTATTAGCTCAAAGGCGAGGTAGGTATATTGAACTTCAGTTCATGAGCGGAGTAGGCGAATTGAGATGCAGCTTTAATGCGTGTTAACTCAGGGGCGAAGTAGGTACATATTAATTATAATATATATATATATATATATATATATATATGTATATACACTATTAACAGACTTCTAAAAAGAACATTCGACTATGTTTTTGTATATTTGTTACGCGATTTCTCCCAGAGCACACGAAGGGACTCCTGAAATTTTAGAGGAATGCATAAGCGATTTCTACTTTAATACAATAATACAAAGATACCAAGAATATGCATTCAGAAATATGGTTTTTAACGGACTTGCAAAAGAAGGTTCTGTGTTTCACTTAGAGAAAAGTTTAAGAAATCATGACATCAATTTTACGATTCTAGGCTAATAGTTCAAGCATCCGACTTCCTTTTTACTAAATAGCAAAAGCGAAATAATAGTGGTCAATCAGTTTGACTACTAAGTTTGACCACGAGGAAGAAGGGGAAAAATGTGTTAACTTTTATAACTAATTGTAATAGTTATAAAAGTTAACACCAGTTAACTTAAGGATTTAAGGATTAACACAAGTTAATCCTTAAGTCATTTTTTTTAATTTTTATTTTATAAATATAAATTGCACTTTCTTATATTTTATATATTTTGACTTGACATTATAGGTAAACTTAATCATTATAGAGACATAAGAGTTATTTCTTGATTTTGATGACGCTCTTTAAAAAATAAAATACTGAAATGTCGCCCTCCTCAAACTTTTTGAGCTCTTTTTTGTATAATGAGTTAAAAACAATATCAATTTTTCAATAGTCCTATCGCTAAATAGGCAATACGAGGATTAGGCCTATTGCGACATAGACGTATCGCTAAATGGGCAATATGAGAATTAGACCTATCGCGACATATACAAAGCCGTACTTAGTTGAAAAGCTCATTTTAAATGACATTTTGGCATAACGCGAAATTGACAGACTGCGTTTTAGGTACTCAGCGACTAAAGGATATGGTCACTCCATTGTAATTAAGAATCTATTGTTATTTCTAAAAAGGTAGTGTTATTTACAAATTCTAACCTTTGGCTACCCAGCACGACATGGAAGTTTGCTTGTCTGACATTGGGCATTGTAAATTTAACGCATTTGGTCTTTTTCTGCATTCAACAATAGGTTGTTTGTAGAAAACCAATTTGAAATATCATTTAAAATATTATTAACATTATTCGCATCTGTACTATGCCGCTTTACTTTGAATATAAGTGATGTATCATCCGCGAACATTACTATGCCAGCTTGTGCCTCGATCATGCAAGGCAAGTCATTAACATAAACCAAGAAGAGAAAAGGTCCCAGAATTGATCCCTGAGGTACGCCTATTTTGACGTTAGTTCCGTTTGACTTAACGTTGTTCATATGAACAGTCTTCAGCCTATCTGTCAGGTAAGATCCTAATAGTTCTAAGGATTTTTTGTCTAAACCACAATCAAATGCTTTAGACAGATAGCAGAATACCCCAATGGCATCCTGCGATCCCTCCCATGCGTCGTAAATCAAGCTAACAAGGGTTACTCCCGCGTCAGTGGCAGATTTTCCGCGAGTAAAGGCAAATTGTTGGCTGTGGAAAAGATTGTTGGTCGTGAAGTGGACTTGCATTTGATTTAGCATCAATCTCTCAAACACCATACTCAGAGCTGGCAAAATATAAATAGGGCGGTAGTTACCAAGTTCCGACTTAGATCCCTTCTTAAATAATGGTATTAGTCTACTATTTTTCATTAGGTTAGGGAATATGTCTTCATCTACACATTCATTAAAAATTTGTGCCAAGTCAGGTGCAATGATATCAAATTATATTACTGATTAAGCTAACTGATATGCCCCAGTGATCTTTCGACTTTTTAATTTTGAGATTTTTAAATGCTTTCAAGATGTCACTGGGGTCGATATGTTTGAAGTTAAATTTAGATGAAGAACCAATATTACTTTCAAGAAGGGCCACCTTACTGTGGGCACATGAATTAACAGAAGAAGTGACTTTAAATGGAATGTTGGTAAAATAATCTTCAAATGAATTTACAACATCTTTCGGAGATGTTATATTCTTGTTTTCTAATTACCTTTTGCACATTACAATACTGCCATGTTCCGAGTGTTAGTGACCACACGATTTTCGTACTTATGTCGGTGTAGCTTCCATAGGTTACAGATCAAAGCTGAGGTCACATTCACTGTTCAAATATCTTGACACACATGCCACTTTACAACTTGTTCCCAGTGCTAATTGGGATATCAAATGGCAGTAATCGTCTACGAGCTGTCACTGTGGTGGCTCATAAATAAGTATAGTCACATCGATGGGACAGGACTACACACGTATTATTTCTCATTCCCACGAGATTGTCGAATAAATGTCACCTATGATATTAATATTTCCGGCTCCGGTTTAATAAAGTTCTGTGAGACATGCGATCATCCGTGTCGGTAGTTTTGCCTCGCGGCAATGATCTTCTGTTACTAATGTGAAACTCACTATCGCTCTAGTGTCGATAACCAGAAATGTGATAATTTGTGGACTTGACCTGGCTTTTGCATGCCCTATTTTTATTCTTAGTTGAATTATTTTAAAGGTCAATTTGATATCCCTTTTTAGGGTGAATGGTCTGACCAACTGAGCTACAAGACCACATCCGTAGATATCGAAATTGCGACATATCTTCTTACGTTTCCCTTTCTTTATAATTAGTTTGCTGTGTAGCCAGATGACGTTATGAGTAATTTAAAAACCAGCATAGCACCTAAGTACTTTTACGGTTTGGTCGCATGATTGCATGCAGTCGTCCGTCCGTCTGAAACGCCCTATGGCGGCACGCGGTCGACGACCTCATAGTATCGCACCGCCGGCGCCGCGCCGCCCGCGCCGCGCTGCCGCGCCTCTGCTACGCAACTGCACAACAATCGCTACAGTTGTACTGTTTCATTATAATGTGTACACTGCACCATCTGTACTGTAGCTTCAGCATTATTCAATGTTTTGTTACAATGTAATCTGATTAATGGACTTGTTGTGTTCTGCTTAATTCGGTCAAACTCCCGATTAATGGGTACGTCTGGTATATGACAAAAAATAATATGATTGGATAGTGAATCGATGTTTGATTTTTCCTTCTCGAAGTTTGTTAACTATTTAATCACAACTTATTTAATAAACACCTTCACATCTTATTTCCGGTGAGAGACAACTTTATGTCATTTTGGAGTTTCATAAGATTTAAAAGACACTCGAGTACTTTACGCTACTACGAGCTCGACATTTAAATATTTAGTTTGAAAAGTTACTTTGAAGTTTGAACTCTTATAAACATGCCATGTTTGTCAAAAGTAGCTGCTGCTAAAAGTAGAAACACATGTTAAGTGGAGTAGAAGCAAATTGCCGTATGCGTGACAAATGCCATCACCGTGTCATCTATCCAGTCATTGCATCTCATCTGGACGTCGTCGTCGGCGACGGAACTAATTCCATGCGTCCAAGAACGACACGACGGTGACGTGTCGCGACTCCATGTCGCCCGTCTGCGCTATTTCTAATATAGAGGTCTCCTCTTCGTTTAGTTCACGTATGGATTATTGCGCTATTTACATGTTTCGGATAGGTTTCGTGACAGACTGACAGAGTCTTGCACCCAATTGTAGTGCAGGTTATTGTTTGTTGTCGTTCACACCGTACCCTATGTGAATTTTATCTCTAAAACTCTGTAGCCTGTTAATTAGCATCTGTAAATCCTCACTATTTTACAACACATGCAATGATTCCGATAATGGAACTTCCATAGTGTCTTTTAATGTGTCTGTGTTGTGGTCATTTTCATTTGTTTATTGAGCGGAGCTATGCGGAGCGAAGCGGAGCTCAGGCAACAAATGTAAATCGTTTGTGTGCCAACTCCTCCGAAACGGCTCGACCGATTTTGAACAAATTTGGCATGCTGGTCGACATCATACCTAGGAGTGCATATCTCTGAAATCATGAAAATAGAGCTGACCACGGAGGAATAATCACTGAAAATGTCCTGGACATCACCGAAAAACCAGATGATTGTTATGTTAGGGTTTGTTTTAAGCCTCGCCGGGCGCCACTGGAAACTCTTCCTAGAGCTCACCAGAGGAGCTCGGCAATGGAAGTAGGAGCGGCAGCAGCAGAATTGAAGGGTTGTTCATACATTAGGTACTGTAAATGGGTAAGTGACTTCAGATTATTATTGTGTACGAGTATGTGTTCTATTTGATCACAAACGAAAAACGATCACTATGACCTTCATTTAGTTGGAAATGATAGAATGCGTATGCGATATTTCAGTGCCACTAATGGTCGGTTGACACTAATGGTACCTTTAATGGCACTTTTACAATTTAGTTGGAAATGATAGAATGCGTATGCGATATTTCAGTGCCACTAATGTGTCGGTGACGCTAATGGTACCTTTAATGGCAACTTTTTACAATTTAGTTGGAAATGATAGCAATGCGTATTCGATATTTCAGTGCCACTAATGGTCGGTGACACTAATGGTACCTTTAATGGCACTTTTACATT
Source organism: Nudaria mundana (assembly GCA_963556515.1). Taxonomy (NCBI): domain Eukaryota; kingdom Metazoa; phylum Arthropoda; class Insecta; order Lepidoptera; family Erebidae; genus Nudaria; species Nudaria mundana. The sequence continues at coordinate 227,046 of OY748308.1, read as the reverse complement.
TAATTGTTCATTGAAAATATCTCTAGAGCTAAGCAGGAAATTTTCACACTTTCACGTTTTCTAATCTACCTTAGAAGGCATTTATCGCGCTCTATTGAGAGTCCAGCTCTACCGCCAATCATTTGTAATCGAATGGGAAACAGTAACAATTTGTATCTCTAACTAATGGTCTGACAAACCCTACAATTGGTATTAAATGCTTGCTTAATTTAATGAGGTTTACGCTTTACAAAGATAACGATCATTTGACGTCGGTTTTTTCGTATGTCATTCGTACGTATAAAAAATCATACTTAAATCGAACTTGGATTTCCACCCGTATTATTTTAATACGAAGTACTTATCACAAATAAAACTATGAAGTCCAAAAATAGCAGTTTGTCTTAAGAGTTCGCAAGTTATCATTCGACCAACAACGGTATATTAGAACCAGAGACGCCCGTAGCAATGGACATAGGAGGAATTAAAAGAAACCGGTATACATGGGGCACACTAAAAGTTTTGCACTTCTAGCTAATCGGAACTATTTGAATTTCGAATATATATTTTTTTAAACGTTGCAACCTTCTTAGTATAAAAAAAAAATCAATTGGCGGAAAATCATTCATCAATTGTTTTTTATCACACATCAAAGTTCTACGTATGCAACGAAAATGGAATTAAGTCGAAAAGATTTTAGAGCAATGATTTTATATGATTTTCAAAGTATTGACGCCGCCCGCCTGGTGGTAAGTCGTGACGACGTCTAGCGATTGTGGGCCACTCTCACAGCATACAATACTATAGAGAGTGGCCCACAATCGCTAGACGTCGTCACGACTTACCACCAGGCGGGCGGCGTCAATACTTTGAAAATCATATAAAAATCATTGCTCTAAAATCTTTTCGACTTAATTCCATTTTCGTTGCATACGTAGAACTTTGATGTGTGATAAAAAACAATTGATGAATGATTTCTCGCAATTGATTTTTTTTTATACTAAGAAGGTTGCAACGTTTTAAAAAAATATAATATTCGAAATTCAAATAGTTCGATTAGCTAGAAGTGCAAAACTTTTAGTGTGCCC